>RQTK01000304.1:31063-117620 GCA_003991915.1 Elysia chlorotica
AAGAAGAAGAAGAAGAAGAAGAAGAAGAAGAAGAAGAAGAAGAAGAAGAAGAAGAAGAAGAAGAAGAAGAAGAAGAAGAAGAAGAAGAAGAAGAAGAAGAAGAAGAAGAAGAAGAAGAAGAAGAAGAAGAAAAAAGAAAAAGCATATATTGTCCATACTTTTAGGCCCACTAATAAACAATATTCTTTTATAAAGTCAGTATACGTGCGTATGCATTCATTTTGTGATCTAAATGCCATTATTTTGTTTGCTAGTTGACAAGGAACTAGCTGACAGTAAAACTTAAAGCTATTATTCAATCACTAATACTACTATCTACATTTGTCTACGTTATGAATTCACCTATTTATGTTACTAGTATCATTGTAAACATTTAATAAAATGACTCTGCACAAGTCAAGTGCTCTCACACTCTAACAGGTGCGTGGTATGACGTAAAAAGGGGAACCCCCTGCCATGTGACCCTACTAACCAATGGAAAAGGCCGTGCTCGTTGCGCAGAGATTATGCGCAGTAAGATTCTTATTGACAACAAAATGCCGTCGGCCTTGGAAGCTTCTCTAGGTTCTATCCAAACCGAAAAACCCCACCATTATATGTAAGTAGACTAATTTAAAGGCTTAAGTGTGACAGAAATACTTATCTAACGTTTCTTTATTGATATTTATTGTATTATTTACTTTTGTTCCAGGTACTTGAAGGAATTCCGAACTCAACAATGTGAGCGCTTTCTTCAGCACAAATGTCAACAACATAGACCCTTTACTTGCTTTTATTGGCATTTTCTGAACCAACGACGTAGACGACCAGTGAAAAAGCGTGACGGAACATTTTCTTATAGTCCAGACATTTATTGTACAAAATATGATGAAACAACTGGAATATGTCCTGATGGAGACGAGTAAGTAGATCTGCAATTTTGTACTTTAGTCTGGACGCCCAAATAATGGCGCGTAGATCTGTAACCATTAAATTTTCTGAGACTTCATCTGAATTGTGTGTATGATAAGTTTTCACCTATAAACTGGATTGTTATTATTCAAGACTCAGACTGTTTTCTTGGATGTGAAATATTTCTCTAATTTGAAACCGTGGTTAATTTCGGCTGGATTTTTCTGCTGACTGCTACAATGACGCGTGTGTGATGTAAACAAACATGGCTGCCATTTTTCAGGCTTCTCTCTTAGAGGGAAAGTTTTTATTCTTTGCGAAAATATTATCCCTAGGATCGGAATCAGTACCTTAATGTATCCGGAAGCAACCACAATCTACCTGTTTAACTTTAGCTACTTTTGGGCGATACAGAAGATGCCGAAATGTTTAAATATTCCTAGACGCATGTCGTTTTATTCATCCGCGTTGTAAACAAAGAAAACGTCAATGAGAGCTAAATATAGGACCTGACGTTTCAGTGTGTTCCAAAGCAGAAAAAAAATATTTTTTTTAACTTTTAATCTGTTTTGTTTGTTTCCAGTAATTCTAGTGTTTCTGCAAAACTGGTGCTAGACATTTCCAATATATATATATATCGGTAATCATGCAATAGTGCTGTTTTATGCAATTTGGCCGCCCGTAAATAGGCTTTGGACAACAACAAAGATCAGCTGGAGATTGAATCTAGGTCATGTTATGTTCCAAAAGTCCTTGACCTCAAAGTGAACTTTCACACAGCTAGCTCTTTATGGGAAGATCATTGATTATACATCCGCATCTTAAACTCGTTGTTCTTTTTTCCCCTCCCTCAGACTGTTTCGTAGAATCATATTATGGTCTTAAATTATTATGTATAACGTTTAATATCAGGCTTGACTGATATCATGGCAGCTAGGTATGCAATGTTTGTCAAGCTGACCAATTCCTCAGAGTATGTCTGTTTATCATTTGATCTAAAATGTCTATGTGGTAAAAATAGATGTTGTGTAATACACTAGTTCCGGCTCAGCTGTTGTTCTTGTGTATTTTTTTTTTTAACTTTATGTATGTCAGTGCAAGGATTTAATTTTTAAAAAAAAACCACGAGGGGAATTGGGTATTGGCATTTTTTTTTTTACTCCCAATCCCATCATGTTGTCAGAATGAAAGATGTGTAGACTAGTTTAGTGGTTTGCATGTGTGTGAATGTGGAAAATCGGAATTTGAGGATGGGGGACTGGGGCTTGTACTTTTTTTTTTATATACCTAAAACTGGATTGTGTGGCCGTGGGGTAGTTGTTGGTCCTTTTTTTTTTTTATTCTGAGCTGATACAGACATTTATTTCACCAGTCACTGTTAGTTGTTGTTTTTTTCCTAAACCATTCTGATCTTTATAGCATTTTATGTTCTTCCAAGTTTCTTTTTTGTTTTTTCGTCAAACGCTTATAGTTATACATTTTCTTTTTATAATTTTAATTCTTTATCTCTTTCATTGACAAATTAATTTTGTAATGTGGCTACTGCTTTGCTTTGTTTTTCTCTTCATTTCTATATGTAAGTCATGCAAGCTTCCTTTATTTTAGTTTTGTTCTTAATTTTCCTTATAATGCTTCTGTTGCCATCTTTACTTGTCTCCTAGATCTTATTGGATGGCTTGGCTAGGAGTTACAGTACAATTGGACTGGACGAACTCATTCTTTTATTTTTAATAGTTTGTTAAAGCCATTTGTGGTTCAGTGCTGGGTATCTCTAACGTAACACAGTGTTCAGACAATCACACTCCCCACTCTTCTACCTACAACTTTCCCCTTGCCTCTTGTACACACGCTAACACCTCGTTTCAAATTGGCGGCTTTATTTCTTTGGTCTATTATTATGCTCAACGGTCGACCATTAGCTGCCCCTCATCTACCCCCTTCCCTCGCTGCTAGTCTTTTTTCCTTCCGTGACTCACACCTTTTACTACAAACCACTGTGCATCATATCAGTCATGGCTTGTGGTAGCATTTTATTTCTTTAGGGATTAGCTGACAGATCGTTGGTGGTGTAATTTAACTTATTTAATCCTTTTCAAAATGTCTGGTTTGTTGGATTCTAGGATGGATACGAGATTAGTTTGTTGGATCAAAGATATTATAAAGATAAAGAAGAAGAAAATTGGGAATTTTTATCTGTTTGTTGAATGTTGGGTGTTATTTGAATCCGCTGTTTACATTTTTATAATTTAAAAGATTATAAAAAGTGAACAATACAATTGCTTTATACATACCATTTGGATTTTACAGTTGCCCTTTCCTGCACAGAACAGCCGGAGATACTGAAAGAAGATATCATTTAAGATACTACAAGACTGGTACTTGCGTTTATGAAACAGACTCAAAAGGCCATTGTAATAAGAATGGACCCCACTGTGCTTTTGCCCATGGTGCACATGACATGAGACCTCCAGTGTATGATTCAACAGAAATGCAACCATCAATGGATTTATTAGACAAGGTGTCCTCATCCCCAGGCTCCTTAGAGAAGGACAAAGTTTTAGCTGAGGACCCCAGATGGAATGGTAAGAAAAGTTTTTTGTTGTTTTATTTGTCATTATCATGGTATTATATAATATGTATTATATATGTATAATATATCTGAGCAATTTATTGCATATATATGTTACAGTAAGAACCTGTATCTAGGGAATACACTGAATAATCACTAAATTATTCAGTGAATACACGTAATCCCTGTTTCACTCAGAGATTTCACGTAATCATTGAAAAATGGTACCAGTGATTACGTGTAATCCCTGACCACATTTGCACACAATTTGGACATTGACAGGCATGTGTAGAATGCAACATTTTATTTCTTAAATCTTCAGTTCGGTAAAAGATAATAACTTTCTCTCTCTTTCATTTAAAAGTTCTATAATATGGCAGACACCATTGTCATTTTTGTGTCAGTTTTCAATTAAAAATATAAGACTCAAATCCATCGACGTTGTAACTTTCTACAACAATTGAGGGTGCTATGACAGCTTGAGTTACACTGGAGCCCTGCTTTTAGACATTTACAACGCCTTGTCATACACTTTTTGGCTCCAGTACAATTGCATCTTGTGAAACCTTGTTCATCTGAAAAGGATTGAAAAATCACCGCTGAGGGCAATGAAACTAATTT
The DNA here is from genome assembly GCA_003991915.1 of Elysia chlorotica. Taxonomy (NCBI): domain Eukaryota; kingdom Metazoa; phylum Mollusca; class Gastropoda; family Plakobranchidae; genus Elysia; species Elysia chlorotica. The sequence continues at coordinate 35,145 of RQTK01000304.1, forward strand.
TTTTCTGTGTTTATGTCACCAGTGCTTAAAAGACGTTCGGGGCACAGATTAAACTGATTTCTGGAATACATGTCACTTAGAATACCAGCTTTCACATTTATTTTATATTGGTCTGTGTCTTCTCGTCTGTCAATTATGACGCCAAGGATATTTCTTGCATCGCCTCTTCCGCGATCAACAAGTGGTACCGACACAGCGATGTTGTCTCCTTTTTTCACCATCCTTTCTGCTTGAGAAGTTTGCGCGATGACTGCTTCATGACTTTGCATATTTATTTGAGTGATTCGTTCCTTTACATCCTCATTTGTTTGAGTGACAGGATTTTCTGCCATGGCTGCTTCACTACGACGCACGTTTATTTCATTGGTGAGCTCCTCTGTTCCTCTGTCTCTACTGGGTCAATAACTTCCATCGGCAAGGACGAAGAAGTAAGTCCAATACAAGCCTCACAGCCAAGAGTTGCAGAATTTGGAGAGCATTTAATCCCAGGATGAAGAGCACTATTTTTCTGGAACTGAACAAATTCGATGCCGGTAGGCCAGTCCTGCCTCCCATTGTTGGTCATCCATGCCACCAGCATATATCTTTAATAACCCCGTTTGCTCGCTTAACCGACCCCTGACTTTGGGGATGGCGAGGCTTGCCATGCACAGGTTTTAGATTTGGCCAAACTTCCTTCAGTTCTTTGATGACATTTGAAGTGAACTCTGATCAGTAATCACTTTGGAGAATAAAGGGTGCACCAATAAATAGAACTGGGTCACTGTGTAGTATCTTATAACACATAAAATCTCTGAGTGATACAGGGATTACGTGTATTCACTGTAATATTTAGTGATAACGCGTATTCCCTAGATACGGGTTCTTACTGTAACATATATACCTTGTCTCAGTCAAACTGGTCCTGTGATGGGGTTTGATTTTGTTCTGCTTTCTTCATCATGTCAATTTGATGCTCTTTCCCTTATTGATAGCTTACCTCTTCTTCCTCACAAATTATTAAGGTTAAATTGGTATATGTATCAATTCAAGCTTCTTAAGTTTTTTTGGAGACTGATATCTATATTTATGTTTTTACAGTACAGGTTGCAAGAAATGATTGAAACTGCGATTGTAATTTGACATTAACAGATAGGAAGTGGCTATTTACCCGGTAACCGGACAAATAGCCAAAAGGCTATTCCTCCGGCAGTCTTGGTGTGGAATTGCTTGGTGATCCAACTATTAGGCCTATTGGTTCTGACAGCTGTCTCAGTTAGAGCCATATTATGATCTGTTTAAATCAGAAGGTGGTACCAAATATTATTATTATTATTATTATTATTATTATTATTATCATCATAATTAGTAGTAGTAGTAATATTATTATTATTTTTATTGTTATTGTTCAGGTTCTGAACTCCCCAATAACGCTCTCTTTCTCTTTCTCACGCTTGCCCCACTCTCTCTATTATTTATAAACTTCTCTCTCCCTCTGCTCTTTTAATCTCTCTCTCTCTAACTGTACCCCCTCCCCCCCTCTCTCTACCACAAGCGTGAAGTCGACTATAGATCTACTCTCCGTTACTTAGATCTAGGGATGGAGAAGCTAGTAAGGCACAGTAGAAAAAGAGTGAGACCAGCAATAGGTAGTAAAAATAGATCGGGGAAACCCAGGAAAACAAAAGTGCCGTCTTCGCGCTTTCGCACGCCAACATTTTTTTTTCTTGGTCTCCGTAGACGCCTAGATTCCAATCCAAGACTGCCGGGGGAATAGCCATTTGGCTATTTGTCAGGTTACCGGAGAAATAGCCTTTGGGCTATTTGCCCGGTTACCTTGTAAATAGCCGCTTCCTAACAGATATATTAGATCATCAAAAATTAACTATGAACTTTAGTTTTAAAACACTCCCTCTCTCTCTCTGTAGCTGATTTTTGTAATTTTTAGTTGCTGAATATTTGCAGAGAAACGATATCAGACCAGTAAAAGTCATAACCTAACCTTGGGTATATTTTTTTTTTCATACATATGATTGATCTTATGAAAGATGGGAACCATTTTTTGTTATTATTTCCTTCCAAAATCTAGACACAAACTTTGTCTTGGCCAACTACAAAACAGAACCATGCAAGCGTCCGCCTAGACTGTGTAGGCAGGGATATGCTTGCCCTCAATTTCATAACAACAGGGACAGAAGAAGGAGTCCAAAACTCTACAAGTACAGGTCAGTTTTTTTTTTTAAAGTACGGAACATGTCGGTTGTGAGTAGAATTCCAATAGATGATAGTTTTAGTTGTCGATTGGAAGTGTTTGATTTTAAATCATTTTCCTACATTGTGTATTCTACAAACCATCTTTGTCTTTTAAGAGCAAGATTTATTATGGGTTTTTCTTTTTCCTCACACATCTCATAATAGAATGTCTGATTTGTTGTTCTTTATTTTTTATTTCCTTCGATTTGTGAATATTTTATGATTAAGAGCAATTAGGCACAGAAATAGGACTACTGTATGTCAAAAGTGTAAGTGAAAACTGGTATTCAATGCCCAATTTAAAAAACATCTGATCTTAAATCTAAATCTAGGCCTAGTTCAAATATGAGGATAGGGCCTATAATGTACAATACAATACCACTACGACTTAAAAATTTTTACTAGGTCTCTATATTTGTTTATAGCCTATATTCACATAAACGATACTTTAGTACATCGTTTTGTCAGAGAAAAAAAAGGCCTATTTGAAAGAAGAGAAAAATTATGTCAGGTCTCAGATCATCATAAATTGAAAACACTTTCCAGAATTTTGCCTATCATGAACATTATTTAGCTTGCAAAAGTGCTATGATTGGTTCAATTAGCGTTTCCAATTTTCTCTTTATTGTGGTTTTAATGAATCTGTATAAAAAGCAGGTGTGCAGTGATACAATGACTTTACCTGAGAAGAAAAAAAAAACTATAATGGGTTTGCAGGCTTTTCCAGTAAATTTTCCAAAATTTACTCATTCTGTACGCTTTGTGAATTTTTTTGGGTCTCACTTATGTGTATTATATAATCCTTTTTTTATAATTTTGTTAGGTCTACACCATGTCCAAATGTGAAACACAGTGATGAATGGGGAGACCCAGCCCAATGTGAAAATGGTGATAATTGCTCCTATTGTCACACTCGCACAGAACAACAGTTCCATCCAGAGGTAAAAGAGGGTAACTTATGAATTAATAACAAGTGTAAAGTATAGTCGACTGCTTTTTTATTTTTGTTTTTGTATCTGTCTAATGAAAAAGAAAACGGCTTGGACAATGTCTATTTCCTTTTATCAAATTATCAGTAATTTAGCATAAACCAAGATTCTCATTCAGTTTTTAAACTCAATATCCCTCTTTAATAACTGTTTGACCAGTCGGTGCCTTTATAACTATGTATGATCGGATGTTTAACGTTGACTATTAGTTGGTATATTATAATAAGTTATATTTTTTTCCCCATCCAGATTTACAAGTCCACAAAGTGTAATGACATGGTTCAGACAAACTGCTGTCCAAGAGGGGCTTTCTGTGCATTTGCACACGTTGAACGTAAGATATGGCAACAATCTTATGTGCTTGTAGTTCAAGGCATTAGGCTCGGGTGATTTTCAGTGATTCATCTTCCAAATTGAATGTATATGTTGGGGGAAAAAAATTAATTTTACCAGAGAGCTTAAATCCACTATCTTTGTGTACTAGCATTATGAGTGAGTGTAAGTGTTATATATTTGTGGGAAAATGTAAGGGAACCTTGGTGAATGAGCCACATGTTGATTTTTAAAAAATTAAATTTGAGTATTTAAAGTGTTAAAAGAGCCAAAAAAAATGCATTTTAGAGGTTGAAAAAAATACACATTTCAAGATCCAGAGATGATCATTGTTATTCAAAAATGAAAAGGGTCTATAGAGAGCAGTTGTTTGTGTTAAGAAGGCTCTACTCAAGAACTTAAATATGTGACTTGTGTTTGTAAAGTACATATACGTGGCAGAAATCATTCAATTGTATGAGTTAATCTGTTAAACTTTATTCCCTCCTTTTCTTGTTCTCATTTTATCAACAGAAGAAATAACATCTGTGCGAGATGTTTTGTCTTTGAGCAACAACTCACTGGCTGCGTTTGTCACAAATGTTCTGCCATCCATGGATACCTCGAAAATGGAACATTTTGGAAAGCATGGATTACATGTCAAAGAGGTAAATGATTTGAGAGATATCTATATCATTATCTGTTAACTTTTCATTCTGATTTTGTAGAAGGTAATAGAAATATTTTGTATTAGAGGAGAGGAGGAATACATGTGAGACAGTCCAGGCAATATAAGCCAGTGGTGACATCTATGGATTGCTACTGCTTTTTTTGTTTTTGCCACCCTTAGACCTAAATTATTTTCTAGAGTGTGATGCTTTGAATCTAATTCTTATGCTCTAGGCTGATAAGTGTCACTGTCAGTCACAGTTTTAATTTGACTATAATGGTTTCATTTAATCTTATAATTTTAAACCAGTTGGAAACTATGACCCTTGTGTGTGAAACCAAAATAACTTAGAACTTAAAGTCTATTTAAAACTGTAAGGAAAAACTAAAAATCATTCATTTGTGGGTCTGTATGATCCAGTAACCAAAAAAAAACAAAAATATATTCATGCATTCATATATATTTTTTGAACCACTAAAGATAGGACAAAAACTGTTGCAGGTTTGCAAACAGTAGTCTTTTGTCTTTCAATTAAAATGACTTTTTCACCACTTGCGAAGTGACTTTAAATTGGTATGTTATGAAAAACAGCTTTTTGGGCGAAAATTGTTCCTCCTTTTTCACTTTTTGTCACCATCATCGCTGATTAATTAATGAAATAAGTTGAAGTAGTTTACTTTTTGAAAACTTCTACAAAATGTTAAGCCTTGCAGGGACCTGTCCTCAGATGGGTGTCTTAGCTTAAAAATGATCAATAATGCTACATATTATTTTGACTCATGTTTTATATCTCCTCAGTTTAATGGCAAACTGGATGGGAAATTACCAAATCCAATTGGGAAAGAAAGAGCAAATAGCACTCCTCAGCCTAATCTGTTTTCTGTAAGTAGTGTTTGCTTGAAAACTGTAAATTGATTCAGTATCATCATCTTATTGTGTGATTATTATGCATTATTGTTATGAATTTCCTTAGTGTTTTTTTTTTTAATCATTACCTTGATTTTCTCCTAAAGCAGTATTAAAATCCATTAATCAATCATTTTTTTTTCTATGTGACAGTGTTCTTTAAAGGTCTGTACATTTTTTCCAGAATTTATTGCCTCTTTGTTGTTGTTTTGTTTTTTGTTTTTTACAAAAATGATTCTTACTTACAAAAATGATTCTTACTTCATTTCAGATGAGTCTGATGACCAATGCTGCTAACCATTTTCGTAGCAGTCCTCTGCCTGATCCTTTCTCTAAGACTCGATCGTGCAGTGTGAACTCCGATTATAGCATTTCTCCTCTGTACCTGAGGGCACCTGGCTATGAGAGAGATGATTACCAGGTATGCAGCTATCTTCAAATCTCTTTCAATGTTAATTGGTCTGTTATGGTGATTGAAGATGTTGAATTCTTGTCTATGTAACATTTTCACTCTGGCTGTAACACCTAGTTGCATTTCTAGGACTAGTAGTACCCATAGCAATAGAGCAAGAATTTTAAATTGAAACACAAAGCAAATCTAAAGCACATCAGAGTCAGAATGTAGTAAAAATAGTTTTCCCCAAATAAATGATATGAGATTCTTGCACAGCAAAACATAATTCATATTGGAGGTGATTGTCTAGTCTTTAACAAAAAATGTTTTGATTAAATTATTTTGGTACCCTTGCTCCCTTATTCATTTCAACATTGTGTTGCACCATCTTTAAATCTTTCTTTGATGTTATATTGTTCCAATTAAAAGTATGAGTGTAGCAAATTCAAGCATATATATATGCTTTCTTTTGTTCTACAGATAAAATTGAGACAACAGCTACTAGCAATAGAGAAAGACGTAACTCTTGATCCTGCAGAAAAAGCGAAAAGAAAGGACAATTTACTTTTGATCCACCAAGCAGGATTGTTTGGTCACTTGAACATGCTGAATCAGGTCTCTACCAGCATGTCTCCCTTAGCTACTGCTTTCTACCCACCTGGTGAATGTGTGGAGTCGGTCTTGGGTAAGTAAGCAGATTCTGTACGTGGCATATTTAATGGTCACTGAATGATTGAAAACAAGTTAAATCTTGTTGACACAAACTATCTGCTTGAACAGGTTTTTGCTAACTTTTTAAATTTAAGCAGAACCCATTTCTTCTTTTTTTTTAAAGTCAGAAACTACAACAAATGATTCTATGTCCTCTCAAAATTCACAATACGCGTGAATATGAGCCAGTTAAACAAATTATACTTCCTTCTTACAGTGTATACAACTTGTAGAACCATTTTTTTTTTTTTTTAGATTGTGATTTATTTTTATTTGTCAAGATTTCTGTTTCTCAGAAAAGGTGATACTAGTCTTAAATCTGCTTTCCTTTAAAACATTGTTTGAAGAAAGAGAGAGAGAGATTAATTAATTGATTGATTGATGTTTATTGGTTCGTTGGGCTTCTAACCCTAAACAACATGACAAGAAATAAATTTTTACAATGTTCAAGAAAAGGATACAAAATGGTAACATCACATTCAATTAAGCTCTTTAGTCATCTCATCCAATTTATGAAGCTTTTGATAATAACTTTCAGTTATAAACAATGTTTTAAATTGATAATTAGTGCTAATATTTTATGCTAACGGAAACAAGGTGATTTAGTCTAAATTTTACCACATATACAGATCAGGGTTGATATTATTTATTCAAAATAACAATTTATATTATCAAGATAGCAACAAAATAAAAAGTACAAAGCTTTATTATACGAAAGACTGATATTAAATACAAAATCTAAAGCACATCTGCGACACTATGCACTAATGTGTTGAGAGTTTCACTTACATCAAAGATTTTCTTAGTTTCAAGACATGCTGTAAATATAATATGGCAACATTTGAATAAAGATTGCTATTTGACATTAGTACACTTAATCTACTTCTACTTCTAATGGTATGAAATTCTGAAGGGATGTGCGTGGATCAAGCTTCCGTGTATGCTTTACAAATCATCAATAATTCATCTTCTTTATGTTTTACCTACTGGACGCATTTTGCAGTGTGATATCTTTTGAATATACAAATTTATGCCAATTTATCTCTGATACACCAAGTACTAAAGCAGTTTTTAAATTTGTTTGCAATCGTTTAATCATCAGATATGTTTCAATATAGATCCCTGATTTAAATGAAGACTAGAATATATATTGTACTTGCACTCTCTGATAATTTGGCAGGCCAAGTTTGTTTAAACACGTCACACAGTCTTATTTTAAAAACATTTCAGAAATATTCAAAATATTGAAAAGTGCTTTTCTATTGAGTCAAAACATTTAATGTAATCAATGAATGCAACATACAGTTTTCTGTCTTTCGCAAACTGTTTCATTATCATGGCATAGCTGGTAAATATGTACTCCTTAGAAGATAAGCCTTTTCTAAAAGCTGCTTGTTCTTCTGAAATATTGTTTAACGATGTGACAAAAGATGTAATTCTTTTATTAATAATACAAGTGTATACTAAAGAAGTCAACGATACGGGTCTATTGTTATTGCATGTGTTAACGTCACCTTTCTTATGTATAGGTTTAATGATAGTTTTTGTCCAATCCGTGGGGAAATGCCCTGGAAGATTTTTGTGGAAAGTGGCCCTTAGGAATGATGCAACGTGGTCTATACATTTTAACATTTCTTTGAGAATTTGTCACACAGAAATAGTTAATCACACTATTTTCTTTAGGATAAATAAAAGTCAAAGCTCCATCTGCATCTCTGGAGGGCAGTCCATTAAGGATAATTATCTCAAGTTGAGCGCATATGTCTACAAGACTTTTTCCAAAAGAATTTATTGTATTGTGCTGTGATTTTCTTCTAATCTTGTCCTGGGATAGAGAGTGGAAATAACATTTCCGCCAAAGAGTTTGTCCATTTCACTGAATTCGAGCACGGACTGTACCTTTTAAGTCCCGGCATTTAGATATAGATTTCCTAACAATTCATTGTTATCAATCCATAAAGGCAAAGCTTTGGATGATGCCCACTTGGAGGATCTTGACATCAGCAGCTTAGAGCGAGAACTAGACAAGGACATGGACAACAACTCTGTGAGCAGCTCGCTAAGTACAGGTCTGTCCACCTCCGGCTGCTTCAGCAATCACTCTTCGATACCCATTGGTATCCCACCAAGCAGCATAACGCAGCGCGGCAGCATCAGCAGTCTGTCACAGTCCCCACCATCACCTTTTGGCAGCTTTCCACACAGTATGCAACCTTTGCATCTGCAGAAGCAAGACTCTAGTGATCATGTGAGCTTAGTTTTGTTAATTTATTTAATACTGTTATAATACAAAAAAAAGTCATTTTACTTTGTTTCACAGAGTTATCATGATTCTGTGAACTGTTTATACTTATGTTATTCATTGGTCAGGCAAGCACATAAAAAAAAAAGTTTATTTCACTCACACACACTAGATGAACATTTGAATAAGCTGTTACCTTTTTTTTTTCACTGTTTCGTCTTCATCAGTCACCCTCTCCGCTGCTTAACTGCTACTCTGGAATGTCTAAATATGGACTTGGCTCCAGTGTGAGCGACACCAATTCAATGTCGCCGCGGAGTGCTGGGCCACAGTCACCAATGTTGACAGGATCGTTTAGCGGCACAGCATCGAACGGAGACATTGCTAAGCTGCGTGAGGAACTCATGGTGGCCAAATCAAAGATGGCAGAGTGGGAGGGTGTTTACAATCAAGCTAAATGTGTAAGTTTGATTGAACAGTGTGTTTGAAACTTTTTACACCTGCCAAATATATGTTTGAGGCCAATATTGGGCTTGGTTAAGCAATTAAAAAAATAAAAAGTTTCAATATATAAAGGAACATGGCTTATCATTGATTTTGTGATTCAAAAAACGGAATCTCTATGTCAAGTGTAAAATAATATAAATTATTGTCTCATGTAATCACTTTTGATTTTTATTCGTTTTTTTTTTTCAATTCAACTAGTATAATCAAGTGGCAATGTATAATATGCATAAATATCATATAAATGGTTCTTTTTTTTTTATTGCAGGCATGCGACGCGTGGAAGAAGGAAGCAGAGGATGCAAACAAAAAAGCAAAAGTGGCAGATGATGAAAAGCAACAGGTATGTTATTAGCTTATTTCTTGGTAAATATAAGCCCAGTGTGTTAAGTGCTTTAATTTCAATCTTTAAAGTTTGTCCCCTGTCTCTCAAACGCTTTAAAAAAAAAAAATTGAATGAGTGAATGCTTTTCAGAAACAAATTTCCTGCCCAAAAAAGTTGAGACGGAATGAAAATGAAAATAGTGTTATTTAAGCCATTTTAGTAAAACTTCCCATTTTCAATTGTGACCATGATGAAAATATTTAGGAGTACTAATATCTTAAAAGAGCCATGTCCATGAATCAAAATGCTAAAAAATGTTTTCAATAACTGCATATGTGACCAATTTCAATGCAAATTTTGATACAATCATTTGAAAATGGATAAAGAGATGTGCGTATCGTGCCCCCTCATGTGTGTGTGTGCAGTTATTTTTAGTCTATTTCCTCTGTCAATTGTTACAGATGCTTGTGCAGCAGCAGCATATGCAGCAGATATTGGCTCTGGCTGGAGGACCCCATGTCTATGCTGTGACCAGAGGCTCTGATCTGGACAGTCTACCCCTAGCCCAGTTACAGCAGCTCAAAGTGCAACTACAGCAAGATTCTGATCTTGTCGATAAGGTGAGATTTGGCACAGGCAGTAGTTTTTGTTCTTTTTGTTTGCTTGCAACGGTCTGAGACAGCCTTATCGATTAATCCCTTGAGTTTCCATTACGATAAAATACTTGCTCCTGAGACAGATCGCCCTCTTGTACAGTTCATAGTATCCCGTGATGGGAGAGTGGCAAGAAGACAAAAATACTCTGTGCTTAAAATCAAAATGCTTTAACACATTTCAGAGTTGACCCAATGTTCCTATTCAGATATGGTCATTGGTGGGTCACGGTTTAACAGTTATTTATACATTCTTAAAAGATCTCGTTTGAATGCCTCCCCAAATGCTTACATTTTATCACCTTTTTATTTTATTTGCTTCGGTTCGCATTTATTATATCATTTCAGCATTTGTGAGTTCATTTCATTGATTTTTCTCTGTTTGCATTTCAGGTCATAATGCAAAAGGTTCAGAGAAAGGTTTGATGGCGGCGTGCTTTAGGACTTCTTTAAAGTGACTGACATAACATTGTTACAGGGAAACTGCAATATGAAGGGCATGTTTGCATGCATAGGAATGTTCCGTGTTAGTTACTACAATTGTTTTGACTATCCTTTGTTGTTAATTTCAATTTGTAATGCCATGATAGTTGCTAACACTAATCTAGGTTTTTTCTTATTTTCTGTCTAAGGTTTTAAACCATAAAGGTTTCAGTTATTTGAAGTTGTGTGATTAATTTTCTTTTAAGCATTGAGCTTTAATTCATCTATGTTGAACGAAGTGATGCCGCTGGTCTTACTAGAGCTGAAAAGAGATCATTACAAGATATACATTGTGTTTTTGATATTGATTAATTTTCGAGTTTGACCTCATTGTTAAGATAATATCTGATATATTATATCCAATGTTTATACCCTGAAAGGTATAGTACAATTGGGGTTTTTTTTTGTTGTTTTTTTTCGAAACTCGGTTCTGTCCAGTTTAGTTAACTTTGCCCCCTCCCTTTCAAAGTACACAGGAAAATATTACCATTGGAAAGTAATTAAATCCTCTTTCACAACTCAGAATGAATGCTGCAGCATCTATCTTTTGAAATGTTATCTGAACGAAGTTTAAAAAAAAAAGCTCTTTAATTGTATGGTTCTACAAATTTTGCTCTCGACTTTGTCTTGTAATGGGCAGGGATAATTAATATTCTTGCGGTTTGTTTTTTTTAATTAGGAATTTTTGCACAAATTAAACTATTTTTTTTTTTTAATTAAAAAAATTATATAGGTGTGGTACTTTGTAATTTGAGTAATTATGTAGATAATTTTTTTTTTTGAATCGCACAACTTGTGCTGTATATTGTTAAAATGCCTCTGAGCATGTAAAATATTCTTAAAATATTGAATTTCTATAAAGTCACATTTTTTAATGATTTGTTAATTTTTGTTACTTTTCTGATGAAATAAATGAATGTTTCCCTCTTTGAATTGAGTTAAAAGGGTAGCAGAAACATGTCAAACTGCTGAAAATTTTTTTTCATGCTTTAATTTTTTACTTAGTCAATCAGCCTTAAAATAAGGTAGAATAAGTAAAGATGTACTCTGATTTTTAAAACATGGGCATGTGTTCAGTGCCAAAATAATTTTTCAATATGGACGGGTATTTGAAAATTAATGTATTTATTTTTTGATTAGTTATGCATTCAACATTTTTTTGTATCTATGCGAGTGGGAATAAAATTTTAGTAGCTTTATTCTTTCAACCCTTCTATAACTTATAATTTTAGTGAAACTTGCAAAAGCATACTTTTTGAAGACTGAGACATGCAAAATTTCTGTCTTTTTTTTTTTATAGATAAATTTAAGCATTTTAGTGTGTTTATTTTTTGTTTTTGGTGTTGTTGTTTTAAAATTAACTTTCTACTTAATATCTGAAGAAGTTGCTTTCATATAAATGTACCAAGACAAGCACAAAAACAAATACCAAGATAATTTCTGGTGCATCTGATATAAGTTAATCAGACATAACTTCTGAAAATCATTTCTTCAATTTTAAAATTGGGTGTTCGCAAATATATTCGTGGGAATCACTCATCTAGCTTTTTTTTTTATTTCTGTGTCAATTATCTTTTAAGCTAATTTGAAGCTAGTGTTTCAGTCTCTGTTATGGTCTTGTGTAATATTTTGTGACATTTTCTTCCAGGAGGATCTAATTTGCCTTTTGTTTAACCATTGTATATTATGATTGGGTTTGCATATTTTTGTCTGTACAAAAATTAATGAATCATTTATATCTAAAATGAATTATTTTATTTCGAAACGAGAATTTGGTAATGAACATTTTACTTTGTTACTGTTCTAGATCCATCAGCATACTCTGCTTATCATACATTCCCAACTCCTGAGACATAAATTTTGTGTTTCATTATTGAACCTTAAGTTAACGTTTTAGAAAGCATTGTCTTATGCTCCTAAGCTTGATAAAGAGAACAGATAAGGGTTCGCAGAAAACACCCAGAGGTAAAGCTATCACCTTGCAAACGTTGCTCATGATATAAGCAAAATCTGCTTTTGTTTGTTTATGCCTAGAAGATAAACTGTCGAAAGACAGATATTTTTAAATAGCATTTTGATGTTTGTTTGTTTATCCATCTATGGAGCTGATTGAACTGTAAAAGAATAATGTTTTTATGAAGCAACCTAAGTATCTCTCTTTTTGTCCCTATAACGTTTTCCAATTTACTCATCAATTTCGTAGTTAATATGTTACAAAGTCTCTGACAAGCTCAATAACTGAATTGGGAAGTTTGAGATTTGAAGTAACCTTAAAATATCCATGACAGCCTTGCCTTTCATATTATTGTGTTTTGGAACCAGAAAGCTGTATAACAAATGTATGTATTTTATGAAGTAGGAGCATAGGAGATGGTAGAGCAGAGTGGAGACACAATGCAATCAAACCTTGAATCTAGATGAAGATTTTGAAATTCAGAGGGAAGGTCTGCAGATCAGTAAATTATTAAAATTAACTGTCACTATTTTGCACTAATATAATTATCTATATAGTATGCACACCAACAGCAGGCTGGCCAGCCTCCAGACTTAAACCAGTGATAATTTTGCCCAAAAAAAAAGAGAGAATAATGTTGGAAAAAGTTTTTCTTGAATTCACACAGCAGGATCATTTTTTTTTTTTAGAATATAAAGCTATTGCTCTACAGTACTCTAGCAGAGTTATGAGTTAATACATACTTGTATTATTGTTGTTGAAATCAAAGCTGTGGACCTTTTTTTTTTACTCTTCAAAATAAATTCTAACATTATAATATTTACTTATCTTGCAGTAAATGTGTACTTTCTGCATCAATTTCATTAACAACAAAAGCATTGAATTCATTGATACAACTGTTTAAATTTCCTAAATGCTCTGAAATCTTTATTTTTAATATGGAAGTAATTTTTATGCCATAGATTACTAAAAAAAATACATAAATACATATAATAATAATACAAAAAAAAAAAGAAATTTTAATGTAAAACTGTGACAGGAACAAACATATTTCTGCTGCCTTTTTCATATTTAAGTTAAAATACCATCAGTTAATTATATATGATAATCCTTCGAGCAAACTGAACGCATATCCAGAAATTTCAAAACTATACATTGTTTGATATTTTTGGTTGTTTTTGTTTAGCCTAGTTACATTTTATGTCAATCCTTAGACCTTTTAACACAATTTGAACACAGTAATATCATGCACTAGTTATATTTATGTAAACAGATTTTCCACCTAGTTGTTGTAAAACAGATGATAAAGCCATACTCCATTGTTGATGTTGAGAAATCTGAGTTTGCCTTTCATTCATTCATGTACAGTATTGAAAACACAAGTGATTTCACAGAAATAACCCTGGACTTAATTTCGTATAGTTGAACTGTTTAGCCTCATGAAGGTTTATTTGTGTGGGTGGGTTTTTTTTTTTTATATTGATGGTTTTTCATGTCTGTGCCTGGAGTTTATAAGAAAAATATGAAAATTGGATCACAACTGTCATTGTTAAGAAAATATATTGTTTCTTGTTAACAGGGTTGTTATTGTTAGTACATTATTTTAATTGTAGTTAAATTTGTAAATATTTATAATAGACTGGATAACATACTTATTACAAAAATGTACAATGTTGATTGGCCAAGATTTGGAAACATTTGTTTTTAAATGGGCTATTATATAAAAAAAAATACCTTGTGATCTATTCTAATGAATTTGATAATGGAATATTCATTTGAAAATGGAGAAATGATGTTACTGTTATAAAAAAGATACTTTCTTATTTCTTCAAAAGACTGTACTTTCCATACTTTCAGGCAAGTCTCACAAGTTAATGTACATTTTAGTTTTGCTTTGAAAGGTGTAGAAAAAATGTATTCTATTTCTAATGTAAACAACACTTTTAAAACATAACCTTCAGGTGAGTCCATTTGTGGAATGCTGATGAATTGATCTATTTGTAAGTAATAGGTAACCAAGGTTTGATATATTTCTCTTACCTTCCTCCCTTTTCTGTAACATATAAATAGAATTATTATCTAGTTTTCGTAGATGGGATGATGGATCCACCGTTCATTATTTACTTTCTATTCGTTTTTTTCTGCATATATGTGCAACGAAAAGATGAAAAAGTTAGACTATCAATTGTGATTTATTTGATTTTATTGTTTTGATAGAAAAGGCTCCTCTTTATTTAACATTTCTAACGTATTGTCCATAGAGCAGCTGTCCCAAATGTTTCTCCTACTCCTTATAGTTTAGGACCTTTTTTTAAATGTGATTTTAATTAATGACATTAGCAGACAATGAAACAGGCCCCGGGCTTAAAGATTTTGTAAAACCTCTTACTTTCTTGGCCTATTATATAAAAATTATGTCTTTTCAAGATTCAGAGCATTGTATCAATTCTTATTTTTTCTTTTAGTGGAAAAAAATTGCATTGGTACATTGTTTGTATAATTTGTGTCATCTTGTTATTTGATGAGCAGCTACAAAATTGTCTTTCAAAAACAACAGAAAATTGTTTGTTTTGTTTTTTTTCCATTTTTTATGTATGATTTACCTGGATTTGATTTTAAGATGTTTGCTTTTGGATGTTTTACTTAAAATTTGTATTTTATTTAGGTTTTAAAATCATATTAGCTCATATTACACCCTTTTAATTTAAGTGGGGAAGAAACAACTGTGTGCTATGAATAACATCATTGCATTATGTTGAGACTGGTTTATGTAATGTTAATGATTTTTTATGTTATCTTTAAAAATGTTTTGTATATAAAAATTAATATTTAGTTTGATGGAAGGCTAATATTGCCATTTAGTGATTCATCATATTTTTCATTTGTAATTAAAAGTTGTTTATGACTAGAGATCCATCCTTTTGTTGTTTGTTGTTGGGTTTTTTTAACACATTTTCTTCATGCCATTTTGACTCTTAGTTCTAGATAGCTGAACTTGAACTACAGATATGAGGGATTTCCAATGTTAACTGATGGGATTTGATCATTATAACTTATATAAGTAAAACATGATTGATTCTTTTTGTTGTGAGGCTCCTTAAATGTTAATTTTATAGTATGCACACTGACATTTAGTAGAATGGATTCAATCTGAAGACATAGTTTCCTTTTTTTTAATAGCTTTTCTTTTTTACATTTAATGCAATCTTTGTCAAATTGCCATCATTCATGTTAGCTGATTGATGATGTGTGAAGTTTTTTGAGAAGGTCTTATCACTGTATATTACTCTTGCTTATTTTAAGGTTTTTTGCACCTTCATATGAAAATAAGTTCTGGTGATTAAACTATGATCTACTCACTAATAAGGGAAGCTTTTGTTCATGGGCTCTATTGATAGCATTTTCAATTTTTTTAGTTTCCTAGATTATGTAAGGTAAAAAATTGCTTAAAGGTGTTGTGTACTACCTTCGGTATATACATGTATATAGCAGTGATACAAATTGTCAGATGAAATTTTTTTTTTTTAATTGTCTGCACTTCTCTATATAAGGGCATTGATACTCTCAAAGTCTTTCTTTCGCAAGCCATATGGAAATATTCTTTAAAGAGATTTATACTTCTGTGTATACTCTTCCAATTGGATTATGTGTAACTTTCCTCTCTTCATTTGCACATTTAGCAGATGTCACAGACTTTTCTGTTTTGAAGATAGGTCATTCACCATCTGTTTTACCGTAAAGAATTGTCATGACTTATAATATCTATTGTTCGTTTACCAATTCTTTTCTGATAAAGTTTTAAATGAAATAAACACAATGTGTTAAGAGGTTTCAAAGGAAAAAGTTTTATTACCCGTTGTTCCTAAAATTTCATATTTTCATAGTATATTCGTTAAAGAAATTATACTTTTTAGGAAGTCAGTCATTAATTAAAAATGGTTTATACAGTTTCACATTTTTGTATTTTATCACCTTTAACTACTCCTTTAAGACCCATTTATTGGTTTTTTATTAGATTGTGTTTATCTGCTATGTCCTAGTACACTTCAGTATCAGAGTTTTAAGAGGCTAAGTGATTTGGCACTAGCTTTCCTAACTATTAGCCAGCATCTGCTTTCTTCCAATACTATTTAGGTCTTAATAGAGCACTCTTTGTTAGAATACATCAAGTATGTTTATTTCATTGTTTTTTGTTGACTATTAGATTCAAAACTTTCAATAAAGCTTGAGATCCAAGTATGCGAAACGAGGTTAAAATTCTTTCTTTTACTAATGTGTGCATATATTTTTTTTAAATCATAAGTGGTACTCTTTTCCAATTTATGAAATATAATTGCTAGATGCATTATGTCATGTGGAAATAGTTATTTTATACAGATAGCCCTACATTTTCTTTTCATTGTCTTAGAATGGATACTAATTTTTTTTAATGTAGTCTATTTAAGCAGTGCTGGATTATATCAATTGTAGAATAATATATATGATATCATCGTGTGGATCAATCAAATTACTTAGTCTCAAGCATTTGTATTGTTTTATTGAAATGTTTGACTATTTCAAAATTGACTTTGTTTACCTCCTTTTCCTCCCAATTTAATTGTTACCTTTGGGTTATTTTGTACAGTTTAGTCGATTGTTTTACAATGTTGTCTTGTACTACTCCTAGGTTGATACAAAACTTTGAAAGCAAAATTTTAAAAATTGACCAATAAAACAATTTTGCAAATGCTCATTATTCCTTCTGTCTTTTCTTTAAAATCTCTTTGTTTGCATTGAGTGTTTTATTTTGGCTTTCACCATTACTGACTCGAGACACTTAGGCTCATGTTATGCTACGATTGGACTGATATGGTCGAAGAACAAGGATTATTGTTTTAACTTAATAGTTTGGCCACAGATGCAGATGCACATAGCTTTGCACACAAGTGGTAGAGCATCGCTCTCCATATTGGGAGATTCCTGGTTCGATTTTCACAATTGGTAAAGAAGCATAAATTTTGTCCAATTTCGCCCCCCTAATTTTTTGGATCTGTGTCAGTATGTGATCAGTTGAGACAAGAGTCTTGATATCCTCGTAATGTCTCTGTATGACATCACGTAAATTTGTCAGACGTTATTCTTGGGACCCGTCTACAATACAGCCTATATAGTGCTGACGTTGGATGCTGAACAGCAAATAAACAACATTCTGTAAAACGCTATGGCCATATGACTTTTCAGCGTAGGCACGGATAATTATTCCGTCCCCTGCGGAAACTAGATTTCATTGTCGCGAACATAATTTAAGTCGGGTTTTATGACAAAGTGCTTTTATGAATATTAACTTTAGATTCTGAAGTATTGCTCCCTGTGATTGCCAGATTTCTAAAATAAACATAACATACGTTATCTCAGAGTCTTTACAAAATACAAGACCCGATCACAGAATAAAACAAACACACCCTTGCAATATTTGTAAATGTGAGCTCTTATCGGTCAAACTTGGCACAGTGAGCTTGGACAGCTCACACAGGGTCTACATTGTTCTTTAATACTTATAGTGAGTGGGCTGCACAAAACATTCTTCCTGATTAATGTTCTGCTCTAAATAACTATACTTGTAATACTAAGAAGGTTCAAAGAAATTCACACGCAAATCACCCCCCCCCCCCAACCAAAAAAAAACCTCCTAAAATTAGTGATACGTTTCACGAGTGGAGTCCTCGAAGAGCTTGCGTGACGCGGGCTCACAATAATTATTTCTTCATTGAAATACGAACAGTTGGCCAGGGTGTAATATTTTTGTTATGAGGAAACATATTTTATAGGTTTACTAAAATTAAATTAAAGTCGAACGTTGAGAAACCAGCCTTAAAGCAAACTGATAAATTTATAGAGATCAATAATCGGAAGTATGTGTATATGTAAATTATACATTTCATACTTTTTCGATGGGCAGAGCATTATGAGTAAGGGCCATCTATGTAGTAATCAATATTCTAAGACCGACACGACCCCTTGCTAACAAGAAAAACACAAAAAGACACACACAAAAATCACATTCAGTTGACTTTAAAAATGTTAAGCTTTTCAAAGCAGCATAGGGCCTACGCGTAGCGTATCACATTATAATTATTCAATGAAAGAAAGAGAAAATGAAATCAAGAAGAACATTGGAGCTAGACGGAGCAACTTCAAAGCACACGGCTTCTAAAAAAAAAGCAGGGGGGGAGGTCCGGGTTCGATTCAATCCAGAGTTAGGCCGCTATATAATGGTGAGGTCGGCACTGATATTGCAGGCCTATAGCCTATAGAGTCACCAGGGACACAGAAATATTGGTATCTCCGCTGTATCGCCCTATGGCAGCAGTAAAAACAGTCACACTTTATGCTTAGACCCGTCGCCGTAATGGAGGAGAAAACAAGTTTTCTTGCTGTGTTGATTTTGTTTTTGTTAGTATTTGTTGTTGTTGGGGGATGGATGGATTACGCACTCGCTCATTTTTACCATCACCAAATGTAATGTCATCGTCAATGATAGCAATGTAGGCCTACTATTGTAATGCACTGCCATTGGTTGTTGGGCTTTAAAATATTTTACATTTTTCATCACAGGTTAGACAGTAAGCGTTGTGTGGTACTGATAGACTGAGGCAGTTGAGCCTAGGAGGTCGTTTCAGTTCAATCCTTTTGTTGAACTGGCCAGACATGATTAAGTTTATCTACTCTAGCCTATCATTTGAGGTCAAAATGTTCATGTATTGGCCAATGATATAAACAGAATTCAAACCAATCGAATCTATGCTCTGGAACCCCTTTGACCAATAAAATCATTACAAGGGAAGAACTAATCATAAGCGTTGGTACAATGATAGGATAATCTATTTATAGTAACTAATCAAACACACTGTTTCACAGGACTTGGTTTCAATCAGGAAAATCCGTAAAAAGAAAAAAAAAATTCCCAGAGTGCACAGTGGAGAAAATCTCAATCTCATTTATTGCGAGACCTCTAACTGCAACACTGTTATTATCTTTGAGGATAAAGAAAGCGGGAAACGTCAATCTACATTAAATGTAAGTAGATCTATTTTATCTTTTGTTGTATAAATACAATTGAAATGTTTTACTTAAATTATAACTGTAGTACATTAGTCTAAATCGAGATGTACAACACTGCAATTAAAAGGTTGTAAGACTCAAGCTTGACCAGCAGATTTCGACTCGGTTGCGATCGGGTGATCAAAGCTAACAGTAACAGTAACAGATGGACTATGGAATGGATAGATCTAGATCTAGATTTTCTAGATCTAACTAGAATCTAGATCTAGGTAGAAAACAGTTACTGTAACTGCTGTCTCTGTCGGTCACAATGTTCACAAATTCAACCAGTTCAATACCTTTACTGGTGTCTGAGTGGTGAAATAAGGAAACGGGTGAAATTATGTTATGGTATTCCCTGCCCTGTCTCGTGTGTGGCAGCACATAAAACTGTCAGACGTCAGTCTCGGGGCTTGTCCACAATATAGCCTATATAGTGCTGATGTTGGACGTTAAGCCAAGTCTTCCTCTTAGCTGTCTCATCTTTATTAGGCTATCTTTGTCTGAGTGATAGGTAGGACCAGGACTAACAGTAACATTTTCCCTCTCTGGGAAGTGGGTTTCACCCCTTGGAATCGATTTTTAATAGGCTACAGATTTTAGAAACCAAAAATTCATGAAATTTCCATACAAAGTTAATAGGCTACATCTAGATCTAGATCTCTAGTGGTTTGTCAAAACTAATTTTTGAGGAAGACTGAACATTTCAGTAAAGTTTTAAACATGTAGGTGCCTACACACATTTTTAAACAAACAAAAGAGGCATGTTGAATTTACAGTGACACATTATACGCTCAATTGACAAATTTTTACAAATTTTACCATTTTTTGCCACAAATTAAGGTTTTTGGGTTTCAAGTGGCAAACTGCAGGTTTAGATTTATAAGGATTAATAATCTTATCTATAACTTAAAAACATAACTTGATTAAATTTTCAGATCAAACATGGCACGTACCAAGCAAACAGCCCGTAAATCTACTGGAGGTAAAGCTCCCAGGAAACAGCTCGCCACCAAGGCAGCTAGAAAAAGTGCACCGTCCACTGGTGGAGTCAAGAAGCCACATCGTTACAGGCCTGGTACTGTGGCCCTTAGAGAGATTCGTCGTTACCAGAAGTCCACAGAGCTGCTGATCCGCAAATTGCCCTTCCAGAGGTTGGTGAGAGAGATTGCTCAAGATTTCAAAACTGACCTGAGATTCCAGAGTGCTGCTATTGGTGCCTTGCAGGTTTGTCATTTTACAGTACATATTTTAAAACTTTGGGTAATTAAGGATAAATAAAAGATTGAATGGCTAGTGTTACCATTTTGTAGTTAGGGCCATAAAGGAGAGAATGTCGTGGCCCGGTTGAAATGGTCAGTTGAGATGCCGAAATATGTTGTCCCTCCTAGTTTCACCAATTTCCGCTGGCCTCACGATGAATGATTTTCACATAAGATCTCCATTGTTGGAATGCTGGATAATTACATGTATCCCCGATAGCTGTTCATTTTTGTAATAGAAATCTCACAGGGATCCTGATCCCCACCTGAAATATCTGAAGAAAAGTGTCAACAAGCCCTCTTATTGGTGACAGAATGGGGAGCAGTCTCTCCTTTACCTCTATTGCTCTCTGATACTATCTAAACTCGATTACGGCAGTGTAGTGTTGGCTCTGCCTTGGTGCCTTTCGTACCACCCTGTTAGAAAGCCTTAAGTTTACGTAGCTGCAGAGGAACCATCCTTGTCAGAAAGAAGTGACAAACTATCCTTACAATATGTCTAAAATCTCACCCTGACAATCCTGCTTTCCATCCAAGTTATGTAGAAAAATTCCAATTTGGAATACATGTTCAGCAGATCCTTCTTGAAATTGGCTTAGATACTAACTCTGTTGAAGAAAACAAATTGTCGGAAATCAAAATCCCTCTCTGGAAGCTGGAAAGACCAAGAAGCTTTCGTGACCTGGCAGCTCTCCAGGACAAAACCTCTCCAGAATTATATTGAGAGAAAAGTTTGAACAAGTCATAGAAAATCATTCAGACCATTTTCTTTTTTTTTTCACAAACAAGTGTAAAGTGAGACCTGCGTCAGGGCTGCCTGCCACTCTGACTCATTCTTAGCAGATAAATGCTCCGGGGGAGCGCGAAGGCGTGAATATTTACTGCGCAGGCAGTTGCCCTCTTTTTGCCACTCGACACTTGCTCCACCTCTAGAAAGAAAAAATTTTAATAAATCCCCTCTGACATGACATGCTTTCCCTGGTTAAAATCCCAAAAAATTTTCCACATATTAAGAAAAATTCATGAACTGCAGCAAAATGGTAAAAAAATTGCTCTCTGCTGGATCCCCAACCATGTTGGAATTTAAGGAAATAAAAATGGCTGTTAAGTTCGCCAAAATCAGACTCGGACTGAAACCTACATAGGTACAGAGACCTGATTCATATGCACAGCCAATTGTACACATGTTTATATGGGGAAACTGGAAAGCGCGATAGAAAAACCTGTCAAACAACACTGTGTCCAACCACGATTTAGATCACATGACAGGCACAGGACAGGAGAGTCTCAGGCTAGAAAAGACCAGGTGGTACTTAATCGAGTCCAACTTGGACATTCTCTTTGTACTCAGGCCTTCCTGCTGAGAGAGGAAGAGCCTCACAGTGTCATATCTGCAACTCTCTATTAGTCACATTCTGGTTAACTGTCCGCTTTTTTACTGGGAGAGCAGTGTGTACCTGGCTTCCTAACCATTAGAGAGCATTTAATGTTAGTCTTCAGTGCTCACTATTTTACTAAAGGGCATTGGTTTTTTAAATGTGATAATCCTACACGTGGATCTTTTAAACTACTGTATAAACCATTTACTTTTAACCAACCCTTATATGCACATTTTTATGCTTTTACCACTCTACCACATAAAGGCTTACCGTTGCTACTAGTATTGTGTATAATGTATTAACTGTCTAGGACACCATGGGCACAATACATCCATTACCACACTGACATGCCGTAAAAACAAACTTGCTTACTCCCTTCTTGGTGATGTCAGTTTGTGATCTCCTGAGATGGAATTCTGGTATATCTTCACTGTCTCTTTTAGTGTAAAACAGTAAATTTGTCAGTCTGGGACTAGTCCGATTGTAACCTATTTAAAGATGTGCTAAGAAACTGTACAACCAAAATAAACCTAGATCTATAATTCTATTCAAATTTTATAAAAGATAGTATCCAAAATTACTGGTGAAGTGTGGTAACTCAGGACCCGAGCAAAATACTTTACTTCTATGTATCATTGCTAAAGATGAGCAGATTTGTAGCCAACCATCATGGAAATATATTTGGCTCCAAGGATTGTATGTTGCTGACATAGTAAGATAAAGAAATCAAACTAGTCCATAACATTAATAGTGTACCTTTCCTGTCAGCCTTTCTTTTACACCGATATTGAAGACAGAGCCTAATACTAATAATCTAGATCATTGACTAGATCTGCAGTGCCTTTATGTGTTAACCTGCTAAAATTTCTTATTTGCCTTATCTAAAGTTGGCAGCTATGGTTTTGTGATTGGTCCATTGTCAGTTTAAATAAATCACTTTCTTCTCTGCTTTTTTTTTGTTTGTTACCATAATAGTATTTGTCAAAGTTTAAGGTGAAGAATTGTTGAACTAATGTAGCCATAAAAATATATTTTACCTGCCCGGCTTTGTGTTTTCATTATAGTTGTACCCTGATCAATGAATAGATGTTGATTATGAAGATACACCCCATTTAATTTGTATTATTTTCAATGCAGGAGGCCAGTGAAGCTTACCTCGTGGGACTTTTTGAGGACACCAACCTGTGCGCCATCCATGCCAAGCGTGTCACCATCATGCCTAAGGATATCCAGCTGGCCAGGCGTATCCGTGGGGAGCGAGCATAATCTGTTACCATGTTGTGTATTGAAATTTTATTAGACACGATCAAGACTGTAGCTTTTGTGAAATGCAAAATGAACAATATAAAAATAAAAATGAGACCCAAAAAAATAGGAAATGACAGTGACAGACATTTTTGCAGCAACTTTCCACAATTTCACTCATAGTCTGAAATTTTGTTTTGTGTATTTCTCTTCACATCTGTCATTTTTGTTTCTTTTCTTTCTCTATTTTGTGGTTGTTGTCAACTCATTGTAACCAATGTTTTTAATTTTGTTCCTCATGTCTCAATTTTGTATACATCTCTAAGACTTTATTTGCTGTTGTGATTTTGTAGACTTCAGGAAAAGATTCTCATCTGGAATTGAAAAAGTTACCTCAGCATGTCCATTTAAAAAAAAATTTTCTGCAGTGGCTCATTTGGATTTTACATTTATAGAATTGAACGAAGCAAGTCTTCTCAACATTTAGATAAATTAAAATCTCATCCATGTTTCAATTTTCATCTTCTTACAAAAATAAATTTTTAGCATGTCCTTTTTGTATGTAATTGATATTTTAACAATAAAACTTAGTAAAATGCTGTATTGAATCCTTTAATTAGATTTTTATGTAATGGAATAACAGAATAAAAGAATCATTTGTTCAACCTTATGTCCATTTTGTTGCGTTGATCGGATCCTGTTAGGTATTTGTTGCGTATAAGTACATGTTAGATTTCACTTCAGAGTTTGTGCCTGAGGACTTCGCAATGTAAGAATTTTTCTCCCACCTCTTTCCAAGGTTGTATATATATATATATATATTATGATATATTATAGTAAAACTATCATTGCCATCAGCAATCTTAGTACTTAAATACGCTCAATATTGTCATCCATCTTATTGTCCATTCAAAATGATATAATCTGATTGACAGTTTAAGTAAACTAAATGCAACATAGAGTGACATACATAGCTAACCAAGCTTAAGAACCTTAAACAAATCATAAAATAAAGGTTCTAGTATTTTATTTGTCATAACATACACAGTATGTATATCATCATTGCGCTATATTTATTGCAAAAATGCAAGTGAAGGGAGAAATGGGATCTAACTGAATTTTCACCGTTTCGCATTAAAAGTGGGCTAAAACGGTTTTTAAATGAATGTGGGTAGATATAAGGAAATATGTTTTTAACTCCAAGGTGGTCCGGTGATGGCATGTGTATTCCATATCTTTTAGTGTTAGTGTTACATTTACAATGTATAAAGTTCACAATATTTTATACGTAATTAAAACACATGTATGAAGCTCTTGTCATGTGAGTAGAAATCAAATGTCTACACTTTTGAAAAGTTCACATGTTAAAAATACACATTATGTACCAGAAAACATGGACATAAAATTTGTTAAAAGTTCAATAAATAAAATGCAATAGTACACACTCATGCCAAAATCAATACATGTATGCTTTATGTAACTGTTGAAAACATTAGATTCCAATGTAGTTTTGAATTAAGCTCATTATTACAAAATTCAACATCTGGACAAATTAATGGTCAATGTGAAAATACAAAAAAATAATATTCTATTTCTATATCATTTTCATGTACATGTGATAAACTTAGGATTGGTTTAAAGCAATTAACCATACATTTAACTGGTTCGTGTGCATTTGAATTGCTTTTAAATAAATTCCAGAACTTTTTAAATATGAAATTGGGAAAATAAAAGGAAAATTCTTTGAAAAACTAACACGCCAAATGTAATTATGTACAAAAGATACATTGTAGTGTTCATAAACCAGCTGGAGGCAAAATTTAATTGTGTGTCCACATTTGGAGAAATTATTAATGGTAGATTTAAAAATACGCTTTACAATCAATACCATATTCATGAGTACATTACATGTACCGGTATGTATATATACATCACATGTATGTAAAAATTGTAATTAACCTTATTTTTATAGCGCTCTGGCCCAGACTTAGGCTTAAAAGAAAAAAACTTGATTTGCATGATATACAGGTACATGTACATTTTAATAAAAATTCTTGAAGTAACACTAACAAGTACTAAAACTATGTACGCCTACAAAGTACATTATATATATATAGCTACAAAATATGTAATTTGGAATTTTAAAATCCTGGTAAAACTAACACATTTACAAAATATTCTTGCAATGTTTAAATTTAGAAAAGCTACTTAAGTTTAGCTAGACAAAAACTTAAGTGCTCAGGAATATTTTTAGAAATGATGTGCACATAGAGCATAACATTACTGTCAATGAATTTGACATACATCTTTTAATTTAACACCAATGAATTAATGTTCTGAAGGAGTTGAATTTTGAAGATGATTTGAACCAGTGAATGAAAAGGGACAGCCATTCAGTATTCACGGTAAAGGACACAAAATTAAACTAGGGAAATAAATTGTATGCCTAGCCACGATTGAAAATGTGATTGTAACTTTTTATCATTGCCTCCAATAATAACAGGTGTTGACATAACTCAAATTCGATCCCACTATTAAAAATAGTGGCTATTGTGATGATGAGAAATCTCAACTATCAAATTCAAAATACTAAATTCAGTTATGGTAACTCCACCCCACCTAAATTACTTACTGTTACAAATAATTATACGACTAGCAATAGCATGCATCTTGTTTCAATACTACTAGAAAAGGGGAATAAATATTACTGATTAGAAGAGTTCAAGCCAGACGAAATTCAGTAATGGTGACTTGAGGTAACTCCGCCCCACCTAAATTATCTATCGTTACAACTAACACAGTAACAGTAACATGCATTTTAATACTAGGGAACTACATGTACATATACATAATTAGTAACATTAATAATAGACAACATCGATCGGACATGTATTGATGTTGTCTATTACATGTATTTATATTACTAATTAGTATTCAAGACAAACACAATTACATTTGACACTAATGATAGTATTTAAAATAAATTAGATTCTGTTAGATTACCTCCTGATTTCGAAATAAGGTAGAGGTTTCTGTAGACTGTCTTAATTGATTTTGATTTAATAAAACTACATGCAGAACTAGAAGTAGAACAGCGTCGACTGATGTTTTTTCCTGAGGTTGAAATAACAAAAAATTGTTTTATTTGTCATCCTTAATATAATAAACATTTGTATCTTGCACTTTTTTCCATCCCTTGAGGAAAGCGTTTTTTTTTCTTTTTTCCCCACTAATTTTCAGTTTTCGGTCCTGACAACCCTACAATAGAAAACTCTTTGGGTTTTCTTACTTCAGTAATTCAGCTTAGCATACTTTAGTTTACATAATGTTACGTAAAGTTGCAGTTAGAATATAAAGGTACTTTTTTTTGCAACTGCAAGGCTACAGCACATTGAAATTGAAACAATACCTGACATGGAAATAGTGAAAATAAAATAAAACCTGAAATGCACATGTGTACTATGTTTGATTTCTACCCTTTTCCGTGCATCATGGGGCCTCTATGGATCTCCACTTCTTGCCTCAAGACTGACGTCTGATAATTTTAAATGCTGCGACACACGAGACAGGGAGGGGATACCATGACTCCTGTCTCAGCAGGTGACATTTAACTCCTACCAACCCAACCAGTAGTGAGCAAAATCGCCAGGGCTCTAAATAACAACTGACCTTTTGAGTCGGAAGCCGATGTCCTACCCTAGGGCCACCACGCTCCCCACTAGCAATGGCATTGTACTTTTTAGCACCCTTTCTATGGCCATGCATACAATGTATAGGTCACATTTTCTGATGTGGAAAATAGTAGGGCATCATCTTTTCCTGACACTGTAAATACTTGTAGTACAGTAATAACTATAACACTGTAACAGCAACAATTTTATTTTAGAGATTTTTAACAATTCATCAATCAAACCAGATGCCTAAGTGACTCCTATGGTTCTATAATCATTCATAATTAGTTGTGGCGTTGCCGTCTTTCGTGGGGAATGGGGTGAAACATCGGCTTCCGACGCAGGATGTCAGTGGTTCGAGTCCTGGCAATTTCGCTCCCTACTGGTTGGGTGGGTGTCACTGTCAGTTTAAATCGTAAATGTGACCTGCTGAAGCAGGAGCCATGGTATCCACGCACTTTCTTTGGCACCATGTAAAATTGTCAGAAGCCAGTCAGTCATGGGGTCTGTCCACTATACGGCCTATATAGTGCTGATATTGGACATAGAGCAACATAACAAAACAAAGCCGTCTTTCCTTGGTTCATTTAAAAACTTGTCCTTGGCCTAGCTTCCTTTTACCATTAAAGGCATCTGGGTAGATTGAATATGTGCTCCTTGTAAAACATGTAGGCATATACTTCATCTCTATTTAGGAAGCGAATCCTAGCATTTGAATTTTTTTTTTTTATTTGTTTGACTTTGAAAATGGAAAGTTTCTTGTTTAATGAGCCTATACAGTGTACTAATGAGCTTTCTTGTCCAATCTTAAACCCAAAACAGAAATAACAAAAATATTAATTCGGCTAAATATTGTAAGGAGCACCGCTGGGTTGTTCATTATTAGTAACAAGTCTAAACTGAGAGATGGAGTATTGCGGTTCAAATCTTAGGTGGTGTCCCTATGTAAAATTCTTCTGGAAACCAGTAGAAGTAGAAGACATAACAAAGTAAAACTACTCAAATGCGGTGTATACATGACATGTATGATGTAACTGTATGGAACTTAAATGTGTTGTTAGTGAGTGTCAAATGTAGAGACTCAGAAAGATGTTAAACCTAATACATGTAGTGTTAGACCGCTGGTTATCGATTCTTGTCAATTTTGTTGCAGCTACTTAGGGTTTCAACATTTTGTGCCAAGTCTCTCTTTTCAAATTGTTGTTTTCAATTTCAGATATGCAAACTTCTTGACAGAATCTAGTTTTACTAGTGTGAAGACTAGGGGCTAATATTAGTTACTGCTAGTGCTACTCATTCTTTTTCTTTCTATCTATCTGTCCATCTCCCTATATTCTATTGTGGAGTCTAAAATATGAAACCTTTTATTCTTACATTTTAACATGTTATTTGTTTTCAGCAAAAGTAGTAGGTCCTAATGGTTTATACTTACAACAGTACATTGGACACATCCTACCTGATTCTTTTACTGTAGTAGGACTCCTTATAGTTAAGTAATATAAATTTACTTTATTAAAATTGCTATTTATTTATGGTGTTACAATTTCGATTGATTACAAACTTGATTTGTTAAAAAATCAAATAATTAAATACCAATAACAGGTCTGCTTTAATTTCCCTGAGTGCACTGAGGATGGGACAAGCCTAGACTTTATATCAGTTTTGCACTATTTCAATTCTCTTGCTGTCAGTTAAATTAACAAATTTAATGTCAATACATTTTACGTGTATTGTCAAAACGATGGTCACTATAGTTCACAGTTCCTAATTTTTGTTTAACTAAGCAGAAATATTGTATGTGTAGAATTTTACAAAAAATTACACCGTATTTCTTTTTTGATAAAAAATATTGATTATATTTTTTATTCACAGATTAAAAAGAGAAATCAATTTTCTTTTTATGCGTTTCTTTTCCCCAATATTGGATCGTTTATGACCATGACAAATCTATTGCAAGCCATAAAAATTTTGCAATATAACTCACAAGTAAGAGAGACAAATATTAAACCTAAGGGAAAAAATGTGAACTGAATATTGAGTGAGAAATATAAAATGTCTGATTTGACTTTTGAAACCAAAAACTTTACAACTGTTTTATAAGGCAATAATCGAGAGCGTTCTATCGCAGTCAATCACTGTTTGGTTTGACCGCGCCCCAATAGCTGAGATTGAAAAAACTCAGTTATACGTAACAGTGAAAGGCTGACAGGTGTAGACCTTCCTACACTTGAAACTATAATGTCTCGTATGGAAAGAAAAATAGATAAGATACGTGATGATAATTCCCACCCTGCTAGCCGTTACTTTGATCTTCTGCCCCACGGGAGAAGAATGCGAGCCTTTAAGGGGTGTGGCCGCTTCGTTAAGAGCTTTTACCCACAACCAGTCAAACATTTTAATGGCTCAAGAGAACTAAAAAATTTATAAAGTTACTAGAAGGTGTACATTTACATTCTATGCCTTTGTTAATAATTTAGAGTAATGTAAAAGCGAACTTAATTAATACATTTATAGTGCATTTTACCATCATTATTACATGTGCTTTACTTAACCACATTATTGAAACTTTTTATGCAATGCGCAATCAGTTGTCCATATTGATAAGGAATGTATGCTAAGTTCTTAAATTTTTTATTTTTTATTTTATTTATTTATTTAATTTTTTTTTTCTTTAATCAATGTGTACTACTTAGATACAACTATGTTTAAGTAAAACTTTTTGCTAATTGTGTTGCTGCATGTATATTTGTATAACTGTTTATATGTATTCATCTTGCAAAGCCTGTGCTTGACAAAATAATTTTCGATATGTATGTTCTTAATATATATATTGACTAAATAAACAATAAACATAAACATAAACATAAACCAGCAACATGACAAGAATGTGAATGAGAATAAGGATTAACAAAGAATCAGATTTTTTCTTTTCAATCAAATTACCTTTTTTCAAAAGTCATGTCCGAAATTCAAGACTTTTTAAAGGAAAAAAAAGTTAATAGCATAATTTTGCACAAAAAAAAAATTACAAATTACATGCTTATGACATAAGCCAGCCACCTTTATATACAAATATGTTTTATACCAAATTTTTTTTACAACACTGCACTGCTTGACTGTCCATATATTTAAGAAAATTCAACTTGACTATGTCATATACAAATGTAACTGACATTAAAAACAGTCTGAAAAGGAGTACAAAATTTACATAGACATGAAGTATGAATTTTCCTTTTCTGTACATGAAACACCAGTATTCATAACTACATTAATAACATCATAGATATAAATTATAAAAACCTTCTAAATTTACCCTTATTATGTTTTTAAAAAAAAAGGTAGTGCTTTAGAGTTATTCTTAGTTGATATTGAGTAATATCACTTCGCCTTTCAATAAGACAAGGAAATTAGAAAGAATAGGGTTGATTTACAAAGTACATTGTACATTATGTAAATTGCCATAAAACTCACACCCAACCACATATAATTGTATTTTACGACTTCTTAACAATACTACTCATTACAATTTTCTGAAATTTTATATAAATTTCTATCAAATGAATAATAAATGTCCAAATTACCAGGTACTAAACTGGGCTTGTAAAACTTAACATCCAAAAAAAAAAATCTTTTCTTCAAAGATAGAGGTCATTAGCTTCAAAAATCAACCTCCTTTGTTCTTAAGCATAAATATATAGAAGCCAATTTAAAAACTGCTCACAATTCAGTACATTTTGAAAATCACAAATTTTCATGATTTTTTTTTTTTTTTAAGAAGACTGAATTTCTAGATTGGTGCTTGACTTTGGATTTTCCTTTTTGCTTTTGATTATGCAATATAGCATTTCATTTTCAATTTGCTTTTGAGGGAAAATGTCGATGTAGCATCTATTTTAATTTAAGTTGTAACTACATGTACAATCATAGCACTTTCTATGTAGAGGTATTTGGAGCCCTCAGGTTTTAACAACAACAAAAATATCAAGATGCCACACCACATCAGGTTGCCTTCTTTGCAACAGTACTGGTTTGCTCAATGTTATTATAACATTGTACAATGTACTACTCTGTCTTTGTGTGGCAGAGTATAAAAATTATTGTGGGACCTAGAGTTAGTTATGGCAAATTCCCTTTCAGAATCTACACGACTTTGGAAAAGTAACGCTATCTTTAAAAAAATATTTCAACAAAAGTTACACATGTTTTTTTCCGGAGTTCGAAAAGACCAAGTAGGGACATACTTAATACTAATGTGCCCTTTTTTTAAACAGACCGTACATGGGTTAAAATAATAAGAGAAGCAGAGGAAAAGATGTACACTTTTTTAGATTTACAAAAGATATAAAGAGGAACAGAGGAAAAAATGTACACTTTTTTAGATTTAAAAAAGATATGTAGTGTTCAAACTTCAATGTTTACAGTAGAGAAACATGTTTATTTCAATTTTGTAGAAAAGGCTTAATAAAGTATTTCCTATACTTATATTTGTTGCATCCATAATCAAGAAATGGTAATTAAATAAATCCATTTACAATGGTAATTATTTAATAATTAATGTGATACTTGCCACATTATATGTATATACATACTATTAGTATTACTAGGAATAGAGGTGAAAAGAAAAACTGGGGCAACCTGTACATATGTATGTATGAATCTAAAACTACAACTGTTGTCTCTAAAAGTATTCCATCTCTATTTTTCCCTTTTTAAGAAACCTGTAAGAAAAATATAAAATAAAACTTGTGTAGCACACCAATGAAATCTATCCAAAAACTAGTGTTTTTCAAAATACAAAAATGACTGATTTAACTTTAATACTTTCATCAGATCCAAACAAAATTCACAGAAAGTACATGTGTATTTAAAATTAATTGTACAGCAACATTTTACCAAAGCTAAAATAATTGTTACGTTCAGGAGCTGGCTCTTTCTCTTGCATGCCTTTGCTGAATGAGCTCCTTTAGTCTCGTTTCTGCCTCTGTAGTATCCTCTCCTCTCTGCTTCATTCTGGGTATGGCTTGGGCCAGGTGTGGCTCTTCTACAGATGGAACCCTCTCAAAGAGTGTGACGTTTAGCTGATCATCCCAATCATTCTCTTCACGCAAATACAAAAAGTAGGCCAAAAATACAAAAAGACTCAATGCAACTATTGGCCCCTGGTGCTCATTGACTTCTGTAGTATCAGCCAGAGATTTCATATTTGCATTACTTGTGGTGAATCTGTATGGCTCTGAACTCAAGTCTTTCTTAGATTTCTTCATGCATGTGACACTTGTATGAATACGCTGATGCTGGGAAAGCCTGAGGATAAACATAATTGAAGTAGGCTTAGTGAAAACGTGAAAAGAATTGGACAAATAAATGTATACATCTCTGTATTCCTTTCACAGTAAAAATAATTAGGTTTCAAAACAAAAAATAAAGCCTCTTATTTTAAAAATGCACATGTTTTAAAGCTAATTGCATTAAGTAAGTTTATTAGTGATTGCACTGCTGAAAAAAATTTCGTATTAAGAGGATTTGACTGGAAATGTTCCAATTTTCCAAATTAACAAGAGCAAATGCAAAAGCAAACATTGCTTAATTACAACATATATAATAAAACAGATAACTAATACATTACTGTATTGAATACAAAACATTACGAAGTAAAAAAAAATAACAGGAAGATATCCTGCTAGTCCAGCCTGTCATATAACTTAGCTACACGCAGTACCAATCAGCCAGATGCAATGATGATTTGTAAATCAAGCAACATAACATGTATTGTTAAAAAATTTAGCAAACAAAGAGTGATACTGATAGTCACATTTTTAGCGGTGGTTCAACTTACTCCTCAGTCATTAAATACTCACTATGGGGCTGTTTAAATATAACCTTACATCCTAGATCGTGGGGAGGGGGTTGGGGGGTGAAGGGGGTATCATTGCATTGACTGTTGTAAGAATAATGTTAAGAGATGGGAAACTATGAGGTTTGGGGTGGAGGGGGGCTCAAAAGGTCCCAGAACAAGTGTAATAATATATCTGAACGGCCCATATTGCATGTATTTAATGTAACAGAGCACTAATGGGTGTGTGTTTCTGTGTGTGAAAAGCCAAGGGAAAGTTGTAGATAGAGGGGTTGGGGTTGTGATTGGCTTTTTTAAAACGCTATCTACGTACTATGTTGGTGGAAGGCTGTTTTGGCAACATTGAGCCGCCCATGGTTCTTGCATCCAACAAACTTTTGAAAATAAACAAGCTAGTGTGTTGATTCTGATGTGTACTGTATTGAACTGAATCATTGATGAAATCTCTCATATTGAGGACCTGAACCTCATTCTGAAGGAGAGAAGACTCCGGTGGTATGGCCACGTGGAACGGTCAAGCGGAGCTATCAAGACAGCATTGGACATGCAAGTAACAGGAAGTCGTGGAAAAGGGAGACCCAGAATGACATGGAAGCAGGTGACAGAGAGGGATCGGAAAGACTGGAAACTCTCAACAACTGACCCTCATGACAGAAACACCTGGAGATCTGGTGTGAGATCAGCCATGCGTGCAGCAAGCCAGCTACCTGGAAGGGGGTCCACTGATGTGGATGTTGCCCCAGTACCTGCACGTTAATCAAAATACCGATGATGATGATGATGATTGAGAATAGGCTCTTATAAGAAACTAGACAGACTATTTTAACTGCAGATCTTGTGAAACAGACCAAGCATTGAGCATAATTTGCAACAAATCTATTTTTTCCTTGCCTACAGACCTAGATCTAAATGTAGAGTCTAGAAAAACATAAGAAGTGTGTCTTAGATTCCCTCAGAAACCTGGTACCATGTCTACTCTGATGGTCCAGCTGAAAATACAAACAGAAATGGAGGCTCAGGATTTGTAAGAAAATGTCCAGATGGAGCATCTGAAAAACATTCTTTTCCTGCAGGCAAACTGGCATTCAATTTTCACTCAAAGCTCCATGCGATCCAGGGAGCAACCGCCACTTCTTCTAGATAATAATAACACCACTGATAAAGACATCGTTGCCTTAGGGTGATTGCTATGCAGCCCTCTAGTCTGTTCAATCTGGAGCTATAGACAACATGACAGAAACAATGCTACAAAACTTCTAAGACTTGTTAACAAGGACAAATTCCGTAGCCCTGCAGTGGATTCCAGCTCACTGTGGTCTACTTGGTTATGAAGAAGCAGATAGGCTTGCAAAAGAGGGCTCTTCAAAAGTTAAACCATAGACAAAAATATCATTCCAAGAAATTAAAAGTATAACACTTATCAACATAAACTGATTTGAAAATTTAAAGGATTTTGGCATTGTAATGAAAATGAACGCAGAAGAAGATTGCAAAAAAAAAATCCCTACCAGTGATGTTGTTGTTGAGTAGGACTAGTGTCCAATGTCAGCACTGTATAGACTTTATTGTGGACGCGCCCCAAGACTGATGTCTGACAATTTTATGTGCTGCACACACAAGACAAGGCGGGGACGCTATGGCTCGTCTTAGTCGGTCACATTTTAAAATTCAAACTTCAATACCAGTGATAAACTTCAGAGAGTAATGTTAGATATAGATAAAGATAAGTCTACGTCAAGGTAGAGAAGCATAGGAATAGCCTGTCATGCCAGCTAATATCTCTTCTTGTAGCCTTATTCTTTGTGATAAAAATAGCCTGTAGATTAATTTGTGTAGGTAACTACAATCATAATGCTATTAGATAAAAATCCAATTGGTACCTAGATTTATATTAGTTCATCTTTCAAAAAAATAAACATACAAAACAAAGAGTTGCTGTTCGTGTTATAGGCCTAGACCTAGATCTAGATAATCTAAATCTATATCTATACCGTTTAGCCTAACTTACAGTGGATTTGTTGTCTGTGGAAGAATCAGTGATTTTCGGCACATTCTGTGCACGGCAGAGAGCTTTGAAATTTGTCGGCTCATGTTGGTCTTTAAATGTTTACGAGATACACACTGCAGTCAATCAGCAATAATGTTGATTTTCGCTTATGTAATATGACTGTTTAATTTGTAATAGATCAAGACTAGATCTAGATCGCTAGTTATGAAACGGTCAAAACTACCCTGCTTGAGGGTCAAGACTCTTATTTCGGAAATGTTGTAAACAAATGGAAATACATGTATACTTTTTAAAGTAACCAGGTACTTCCAAAACAATGATCGTAATTTTCCCAGAACAACGCAAGGAAACGAGTATTTTAATAATGGGGGAAAAAAAGAAAACAACAACAATAAAACGAAATAAAACAAAAAATATGTGAAATACACAAATAAAAGATATTGTTGATGAAGCGCAACATTTCAATCAAAACTTTTTAAATTAAAAACATGGGAGATAGTAAGGTGTCTGTAAGGAACAAAGAAAAAAATTAAAGAGGTGCAGTCTCATCACTTTATAGGGCCCACTTCGCCTACATGATCAGTGTGTTGCATCTCTCGTTTCAACTCAACACAAATTTCCACCAGCCCGCTTGGTATCCCCAATCCATCTCAAACTCAAACAGAAGACAAGACCCAAAACAACCTTGAAAATGTTAGTAATACGGAACCATGTATGTTATATGCCCAAATACGTGAAATTATCGGTTCAATTCTACGATAGGCCTACATATTTATAACAAGCCTTTACAAAAATTAATGTAGTGGTACTTAGTCATGGTTCTCATGATGATAAAAGTTCCAGCGGCGGCTCGTGCCTTAAAAAACAAGTCGGGCAAAGTGGGGGAAAGGGGGGGGGGGAGACGAGGTGGCCATGGGGTAGAACATTGGCTTCAGAAGGAAATGGTACGGGTTCGAGACCTTGCGATTTATCTCTCTACTGGTTGGGTCGGTGTCAGTATAATGTGACTGGCTGAGACTTGAGTCATGGTACCCCCACCCTGTCTCGTGTGTGGCAGCACATAAAATTGTCAGACGTCAGTCTTGGGGTCCGTCCACAATAAAGCCAATATAGTGCTGATGTTGGACGTTAAACTTACTCGACTTAACTCACGGGCAAATTGGCAGTTTCACTATATAAAAAAGTATAAACAATAAAATTATCCTATTCCGCGACTTGATTACATAACAAAAGTAAGAAAATAAGAATATAAGATTACACTAAAAGATTGTAATAACTTTCTGAAACAACAACAACAGATTTATTATAATAATAATAATAATAATAATAATAATAATAATAATAATAATAATAATTAATAATAATAATAATAATAATAATGATAACCATACCGGAGTGGAACAATCTACCCGACAGCACAATTATGGCCGGTTCTGCCTCCGACTTTAAGAACCGGTTCTCCGCAACCCAGCCGTGACGCACTTGCCCCGTTCCTGTGTTGGCCCTGATGGGCATTTAGGAACTACTTTTCAGATTCAGATTCAGATTCAGAGATACCGTTTAGCCTAACTTACAGTGGATTTGTTGTCTGTGGAACAATCAGTGACTTTCGGCACATTCTGTGCATGGCAGTGAGCTTTGAAATTTGTCGGCTCATGTTGGTCTTTAAATGTTTACGAGATAGATCTACACACTACAGTCAATCAGCAATACTGTTGATTTCCGCTGCTGTAAGATGCCTTTGTTTAATCTGCAATAGATTAAGACTAGATCGCTAGTTATGAAACGGTCAAAACTACTCCGCTTGAGGGTCAATACTCTTATTTCGGAAATGTTGTAAACAAATGGAAATATATGTATACTTTTTAAAGTAACCAGGTACTTCCAAAACAATGATCGTAATTTTCCCAGAACAACGCAAGGAAACGAGTATTTTAATAATGGGGAAAAAAAACAGAAAAAAAACAACAACAAAACGAAATAAAACAAAAAATAATTATGTGAAATACACAAATAAAAGATATTGTTGATGACGCGCAATATTTAAATCAAAACTTTGTAAATTAAAAACATGGGAGATAGTAAGGTGTCTGTAAGGAACAAGGAAAAAAAATAAAGAGGGATGCAGTCTCATTACTTTATAGGGCCCACTTCGCCTACATGATCAGTGTGTTGAATCTCTCGTTTCAGCTCAACACAAATTTCCATCAGCCCGCTTGGTATCCCCAATCCATCTCAAACTCAAACAGAAGACAAGACCCAAAACAACCTTGAAAATGTTAGTTATACGGAACCATGTATGTTATATGCCCGAATACGTGAAATTATCGGTTCATTTTACGATAGGCCTACATATTTATAACGACCTTTACAAAAATAAATGTAGTGGTACTTAGTCATGGTTCTCAAAATATTTTCATTTCTTTTAGTCCAATCTTATTGCGCACACATGAGCCATTTCTGCAACCAATGTCGTGTTGTAATTTGCGTGCACCTACGTTATTGTTACTGTTACTTCACGTAAAATGAATATCTTAGGGCTACATAATAAGGTATACTACAATAAACATACATACTGTCATTTTCAATTGGCCAAAACAGTCATGTGATTTCGGCTACCTATCTGATTTTCTTGAAAACAATTTAGTAATTCCTCTTTGGTGCTCCAAACCTCTGTTTTGCCTACAGGTATGACTAAATGGATCTCGTGCTCACGTTGAGGACTTAAAAAAATCAATTCTATGGTTTCTAATACAAACATGCCCGTGTCCTATTATGTCTTCCGTCAAACAATGTTAATTAGCCTAAAAAATAACAACAAAAACTATTAATTTTTTCTCGGTCTGACCCTCTCTAGGACTAAATAATTTTAGTGGTCGCTGCAACTAGACCAGAAAACTATTTTCTGATAGAACAATTAGAAAAATGTTTATAATGCAGCATTAGTCAAAGTTAATAACGTCAAACTATAGGACCTTATTATTTTTTACACACATGTATGCCAAAAATACATAAAGCCTACGCATTAGTCTTCATAGGAACAAAGTGTCTTTCGAGGAAATTAGCCTTTCATGGCTCTTAAAGTCATAATTATCTACTCTACTGCAAACAATTGTACGCATTGACAAAACCAGCATTTTGCTGTTGCAAACAACTGTTCGAATTAGATTTTAAAAAGCAAAGATGTCACCCATACGCGATATGGGCCTACTGCAGTACTGGCAATGGCCTTGGCCTACTGAAAATTCCAGTTCTGACCTCAAAGACATCTATATGCCTAGGGCACATAAGAAAGCAAGAGAAGAAAATAATAAATAATAAAAACACCAGCAACTGAACAAACAGTATCTGCATCAGGCTTATTCAACACGCACAACGATCTAGAAGCGTGGATGAGGAGGTTGTTGACAATTTTGAGTATGCTTTGAAAATCTCTTTTCATGCGTTCGACCAGTTAAAGCATCCGCGATTCGATCAGGGGAGGGAGAATCCCAGGTGTTAAGTTTTCTTACAACAACGTAGCCTATTCGGTTTTATATGGATTCGTTTCAAGTGAAAGTTAGCCCTAGACAATGTGTTAATTTCCTATAGCCTAACTTGTTTTTGGTGACACTTTTTTTTAAATTTAGCGCGTGTGTCCTTTGCACAATTTGATATAGTAAATTATCTATAAAATTTACATAAAAATATTTCCATTGCAAACCGATGTCTTTGTAGTCTACCTTTTTTTTTTTTTATAAATAAGATGGGAGCCACTAAGAGAAAGGGGGGAGGGGGGCGGCGAGAGGTAGAGAGAGACAGAGAGAGAGAGGGAGAGAGAGAGAGAGAGAGAGAGAGAGAGAGAGAGAGAGAAAGTAGGGAGAAAGGACAAGAGGGAAGGAGAGAGAGACATAAACAAAGAATGACAGAGGTTAAAAAAACACTTGATCTTATGTTCAACAGAGGTTTGGGGAAGCAAAGAAATGGGTCAATGGCAAATGGCATTGGTGAAGTAGGTTGCCATTAATTTCCTCGCTGCACTTCACTTTCACCGTGATTACAAGAGCCTCAACTTTTCATATCGTTGATACAGGTACCCAGGGAAATTTCCTCCGCACCTGTGATCGAACCCTGCATCTTCAAAATTGCAAAACAACGCTCTAACCATTAATTTGCCTGTGGTAAGCTTGCCTTACCCCTTTTTCAAAAAGAAGAGTTCGTTCATCCTACCGGACCGGAAGACGAAATACAATTCTGAAATAGAATAATCTCCCTTTTCCCTTTCGTCGCCATCAAAGGTAAGATGATAAACATTTGTTGTGGAAAAAAATCCGCTTACATCTTCATCTTGATAAAATAAATATAGCGAACTACTTTGCCTTAGTATTGTAGACTATAAGGACATTGTAATTTCAGTTTGAAAGAATCATCTGAGGTTAGTATAACCTTTTTATGTTCTGAATGAAGAATGCCTGTGACCAAAATGAAAGTTTTGACAAGAATGAGATCCTCATTCCAATGTTCAATTGATATGTGAACTTAATGATCTCGTTCACGTTTATTGAAATAGAAAATATATAGATCTAGGTTTTAGATCGAGACATACAAATATGACCTTGTTTTCAAAGGAAGCATTCTCATTCTACAGAAACCTGGATTAGGCCCCTATTGTTTACAGGGATACTGGATAGGCACTCCTTCAATCTTTTGATTTTGTTGCAGGTTTATTTACATTCGACAGATCTTGTGTATGGTAGATCTCAATCGTAATACTAAACCTGTGCGGCCCCGGCTTTGTTGACATGGCGGCCTTATTCGATATGGTTGGCAAAGAAGTGAAATCAAGACATTGACTATTTAAAATCCAAGTTCAAGAGCCAAAATTAGTCTTGCTCAGTAACCCCTTACCCATTTTGGTGTCGGCCCTGTAAATTACATGGTGGCCATATTCAATTTCATTTTTTGACGGTGCATTAAACCTATCCATTTGGATCTAGACTGGTCTAGTTAAATTACTCAAATAGAACATGTTTTGCCATCACGAGATTTAACTATAATCCTATAATATCCGATCCTATCAGCAGTGTGATTGTTCAGCATGACCCAGATATGAAGTTTAGGGGTCGATGTCAGTTCCATGACTACTGGATTTCAAACTGAATGATTGATCCTTTCTCCCATTGTGCTCCTTACGCAGTAGATTAGCTAAAAATACCTATTGCCACGTCACTAATTTCCCGCCCAAATTTTTTGAACGCTTTTCATGGAATCAAACATTTTTTCTGATTTTCATCGAATCCTATAGATTTACCTGATTATAGAACCGAACAACAGCCTTTCGACCCGGCAAAGATTATATGTAATTCAATGAGGAGAAAGCTTAGCCTAGATAAAGAGTGAGCTTGAGACTGAGGTTTTATCCTACTTATGGACCAGTTCTCCTGGATTTATCATTACTCACCTATGAACTGGAGTAGATTTATAGGCTACACAGCACACATTTTGCACAAGAACATGTACCTGTTAGATAAAATAAAATGTTTTTTTTTTACAATTACGTAACTATGAATCGTGTACACTTTTAAAATTATCGCTCATTTACGCATGGACCTACACCCACACACACACATTCACTTTGTTTGCTTGTATTTCATTATCTTGAATTCCATTTCTGAGGGGTGAACTGGCTCAAGTGGTAGTGTTGGTCTCCAGATTGGGAGATCCCCTGTTCTAATTCCACAATTTGCTTTTCCGATGACGTCCCCTGCAACTGGTTGGCTGGGTGTCAGTATAGTCAATGTGACAGGCTGAGACAGGGCTGATGGTATCTTGTGTGTGGCAGCACATAGAATTGTCAGACGTTAGTCTTGAGGCCGGTCCACAATATAGCCTATGTAGTACTTATGTTGGGTGTTAAACCAACTCAACTCAGCTCCATTTTCTGTGGACTCATTTTTTTTCCAAGCCAATCAATATATATCAGACCTGCCAACATTTCTGCATCGAAAGTTGTAATGCCTGTAGCATTATAGCATAGTTTCTGACATCTAGACCTTTTCCCGGCTAAACTTATTTTTCATGCAACTGGGATACACTGCCGAGAAAATTGTATTATACTCTTGAGAAATTTTTTTCATATTATGCCTTCATTCAATTTTCTTTTAATAGGGATATTATATTGGCTTCCTTTATAAACCCCACGGCCATTTTATTCTCTTGAAATCAGTAGAATCATTGTTCAATGCACCAGTGTCATGATTGGTAAAACTAGCAACAGGAAACAGACGAAGCAGGAGGTTCTACTTCTAGTTCTATTGTGGATCGTTTGAACCAAAATTAAGCCCCAGTATTGTATTGTTAACATAAACAAATACACATAGACTTAAACAATGTAGCACAGACAGGCGTTATTGGCTCATTGAAGCGCATATGATATAATTATCTAGATCTAGTACTAGATTTTCACTAGATCATTGAGGCATGAATCCATAGTTCAGTTTACAAAATTAGTGTCTATGGTTAACTTTATATTTTATTTTTGGCTCTCAATGACTTAACAGGACTTTTCAAAAGAAAGTTTTCTTTCTTATATACACGTACCTCATAGTATTCAAATTTTTTTTCTGCATTCAGTCTTTCTGTTTAAAAAAAAGTGCAACAGTGAACCTGATTTAATTAACAATTTACCTTTTAGTGGTCAAAAGAAAGTTTTCTTTCTTATACACGTACCTCATAGTATTCAAATTTTTTTTCTGCATTCAGTCTTTCTATTTAAAAAAATGTGCAACAGTGAACCAGATTTAATTCACAATTTACCTTTATTGGTGTTTTATTTAATTAGTTTTACTAAGTTATATCCAAGATAATACATTTAATTTTTTTCCTTTATATCTATGTAAAAAGCAGTGGTATTTTGTCAAGGAGACAACATTCAGTTTCTTTTAAGGTTTTAAGGAGTCTGCAAAGTGCATGTGCACGTTTCTTGCATTTTGTTACCATGAAGTAGTGGCAGTCATTACTCTAAAATTAAAATTTGGGTTGGCAGTTCTCACCAGCATAATTATATTATATGTTACTATAATGCACCTAACAAATATGGTTCAAACCTTTTAACCATTAAACTTTCAGAACATTCCTGTGAAATACACAAAATTTCATAGCACCACGCATCAAATACAGATCTCAACTAGGTCTAATATCACTTCTTTCTTCTTTTTTTTTCACTCTTTACAATTCGAATGGGCAAAAAAAAAATTAAATATTTCAGTCAATAGGTGTTCGCTTTCATGAGAAATTGTATTTTTCTCTTCTTGAAATGAAGCACCCACTATCTAATGAGAAATGCCATCTAAGGTAAATGGCATAACTAAAAGTTCGATCCCTTCCTCGTTACTGCAATTTATTAAACTAAAGATTTTGATGAAGATTGATGGCTTTATCATAAATAACTTTGGGTATTTGTTTTCAGTGGTCTTTATTGAACTTCAAACAATGATAAAGCCATCACTAAAACAGATGAGAAATGAAATACATTTAGTGACATGACAATGATAGGACGGACAGGATTCATACATAAATGATAATTCTCTAATAAAAGTATACCTGAAATGCAAAATTAAAATGAACAGAACAAATAGAATAGTCAAACTAAAGTAAAAAAAAGCTTCCTCTTCATGACGGGTTGATACATCTGGTGAGGGTTGACAATCAGCTGATCTTACCCTGATTTTAAAATATTGTTACGATTGCATCAAAAAATGGCTCCATACGCTGGATTTATCCAACTAGAAGGTTGAATAAACATTCTGTGTGTGCGATATAATAAACCCAACCAGTACTATTAATGAAATTTGGTAAGAATTCACGACAAGGACATGTTTTGCCCCATTTGTGTAAATCTGCTCTCGTGCATATAGCAAGCTTTCAAAACACTATTATATATAGCCACATTCTATCTAGAGAAATTTAGCTTTGCACAGCACCAATCATGAATTTTCAATTATCTATCTAATTTTTAAGGCTTACCTGGCTAATAATCTTTAAAAATGTCCTGTACAACTAAATCAATATATGAACTAAATTTACAATATTATATTTAACACCTTATCTTATCTTACAATGGTTTCTGTTTATTCAACAGGTAGCCAAGATGGTGCGTATGAATGTCCTAGCAGATGCGCTCAATGCCATCTCAAAAGCTGAAAAACGTGGCAAACGCCAAGTATTGCTGCGTCCTGCATCAAAAGTGATTGTTCGATTTCTGAGGGTGATGATGAAACATGGTAAATGTCTTGAAATTGCATTTAACATAAGCCTACCTTCTTGTTTAGCTAAATGGTAACCATATCAATATTTTAAAGGCATGATACGTTTAGTTCCCAATTCTATGGGTTTAAAATTTGTATGGAACCTTTCTACTATTGTTTTTTCTTATTTTAATCTGCACACTTTGATTCACAAAGTAAAAAAATACCTATCTCAATTCACATACTCATGTCAAAATACCTGATATCATAATAATGTCATCATTTTAGTCACTTATGTATATATACATTTTTTCCCCTTCAGGATATATTGGGGAGTTTGAACAGATAGATGATCACCGAAGTGGCAAAATTGTGGTCAACTTGACAGGGAGGTTAAATAAGGTGTGTATAATTTAAATATTTGTTACTTATATGCAAGCATACAGTATTATGCTCTATGTTGTGAAAAAGATCCAAGTCAGTGACAATTTGATACATCATAAATTAATTTTAGCTACTGTTTTTTTGTTAAAAGATTTTACCTATGAATAGATAGAAAAAAAATTAATGTGCATCCTCGTTTCATACCTGTAAAGTTCACTGGATCAAATGACTTACAAAGCTGCTGCCTTTCTTTGAAAAAAAAATTATTTTCTTTTCTTTTCAGTATACATGAGTTTGTATTATCATGTTAGGTGGAGCAAAAAAGACTTGCTCAAATTTGTAGCATGTATTCCTATACACGTTTAAACGTTTTATCACATTTTTTACAGTGCGGTGTGGTTAGCCCAAGGTTCGATGTTTCCATAAGAGATATGGAAAAATGGATGAATAACCTCCTCCCATCCAGACAGTTCGGGTAAGTTTAATATTAATTTTCCCTACCCGCCTTTCCTTCTACAGTTCTTGATGTTTGTGGTGTCGTTCAAAATGTGTTTAACACTAACAGAACTGCTGAGGTTCAACCTACAGCATGGAGACAAAAATAATGC
Source organism: Elysia chlorotica (assembly GCA_003991915.1). Taxonomy (NCBI): domain Eukaryota; kingdom Metazoa; phylum Mollusca; class Gastropoda; family Plakobranchidae; genus Elysia; species Elysia chlorotica. The sequence goes on from RQTK01000304.1 coordinate 79,236, forward strand.
AGAACAATCCAAATTCAACCAACTCAAAGAACAGCCTACATTCAACGAATGTCCCAGAACTTTGTTTTTTTTAAGCAGGAGTCATGGTATCTCCTGTCTCGTGTGTGGCAGCACATACAATTGTCAGATGTCAGTCTTAGGATCCATCCACAATATAGCCTATATAGTGTTGAAGGTGGATGTTTAACCAACCCAACTCGCTTTGTTCTTTGCCTTTAGTAGACTATCTTTGATCCATTAAACTTATATCATACCTACCAAAAGTGTTTGAAAGCTTCAAAAATGCTTTGAAGACACTACATCTAGTTGACAATTAACCAACCCAACTCGCTTTGTTCTTTGCCTTTAGTAGACTATCTTTGATCCATTAAACTTATATCATACCTACCAAAAGTGTTTGAAAGCTTCAAAAATGCTTTGAAGACACTACATCTAGTTGACAATTAGACCACCAAAGATCTGAGGTTCACAGCTTTAAATTAACACTTACATGCCATGGCTTATATAAGTTTGTGTATTGTACAGTTAAAAAGGTGGGCCATATTGAAAATGATATTCAGTGAGTGAGGATTGGCACTGGCAGTCGACGGTCATGATCCTACTCTACAGAGATGCCACTTTTCCGGAATTCCGGAAATATAATTTGGTTCCGGATCCTCCTAAAATTTTTCTGACTCATGAGTCTGATACCCGGAAAACTCCAGAAAGCTGGCGACACCTCTGTATTTTTGTTTTGTTCTGGAAAAGAAATACCTGTAACTATGTGCCTTGAGGACCATTAGTTGTTTTTTTTTCAACGGGCAGATGAGAGTTTATCTCCGAACCCAACCAGCACAAGTAGCAGTTATCCACCGATAACCGTGGTCACACCTCGCATAGTTCGGCGTATTTTTAAAAGTGAAAATTACACACTGTTTTTTTTTTTAAACGCGCCGTTCTCAATGATTCCACCCCTTAAAGCAAAACAATGTTGTTTCTGATTATTATTCAAATACGGTTAATTGCCCAACTTTAAAAGGCGTAATTCTCAAGTTTGCAAGTACGGACAAGAAAAGCATAGAACAATGTTTATCGAAATGCTGTCTCTTCGTTGTTTATTAAATTTGCATAATACTGTTTTATCGGTATCGGTACTGTAGTTGACCTCATCCGGGTTACCGACTTGAACCTCTAGTTTACCTAATCGACTTAGTTTATTCTTCCGAATAATATCAATCTGTCCATTTTCATTTAGCCCTTGGTGTTTTTTTTTTTCTGACAAAGTGATTCCAGCTAGGGTTTGCTTGATCTAACTCTGATCTTTTGGCTAATTTTATGATGGCGCCCTGGCCAAACCGTTCTAAGCGTATTGATAATTAGGCTACCGAATTTAACATGCGCACTCCCCTGGTACCGTTAATAATCGAGTTCTAGAACTTATGTGATAGCTATATTGGATTAGACGATCAGCACATTCTGCATCTAATATAATTTAATGCTAAATTCATATGAATTAGATCTATATGTGGATTTATGCTAATTATGTTTCGGTATGATATTCGCATGTTTTGCTCAAATCTTTAAAAAAAAAAATCGTGTTTATTCCTTCATGAAATGGACACACAGAACACCGTTTAAAGTTTAAGGAAATTCTGATTACCGGTAATGAAATAAGAGCATATGTAGAGTAAAAATAAACTTCATTGAGGCGGATATAAGTACATGTATAACAAAAAAACAATAGGTCTAACTGGAATCAGGTAAAGAAGAAAATACGTTGTATGCCTTGTTTATTGGGAAATATCTCAGAGACCTATGGGCCATTCCTATATTACATGTGTCTAGTGATGACATTTTTTTCTATTTTCTATTTCAGATTTGTCGTTCTCACAACATCGGCAGGAATCATGGATCATGAGGAAGCCAAGAGAAAACATTTGGGAGGCAAAATACTTGGGTTTTTCTTCTAATGAAGTATTAAAAGATGTTACAAAAATTTGTTTGTTATAGTTTTTTATTCCAACTTTTTACATTGTTGAACTCATTTCACGATTTATAAATACACCTATTCACTGTATGGGACTAGAGGATATCGGTGGAAACCTCATAATTTTAATTGCTTGAGATTGAATAAAAAATCCTCATTAAGAAGATTGGAATACACCAAAAAAGTTTTAAAAATACATAGATAGCTGATTAGCTTATTTTAAAAAAAAATGCATACCTATAGTTCTTTTTCCACAACGGCCTTCTCTCAACCCAATATCCTCTAAAAACATTGAATGCTGTTTGACAGATAGTACTTTAGTAAGTCCTTTTGGTGTTTCTAGCTTTGAATGAATTAAGAGAATAAAACCAGAAAGGCTTAGAATTATGAGTCTTTCTAATAGAGGCACACAGCATAAAAAAATGACATCCTGGCAAAATTTGAATTATCAGGTTTCCACTGTATATATATATACACTGTCAAAACAAAAAGTCAGGAATCGTCTCACAAAAATGGTCACTACTCGCTATTGTTTAAAGGTCTAGTTTAATTTATATATTTAAAGCTAATGATTCAGTTTTCGACAAAATATTAGCTTTCATAGTCTTTAAGTGAGTTTGGGTGTTACTGTTATGATTCAAAAAATATTTCTTCTTATTAGTCTTCATTCCATACATTTGAGCATACAGTGTATTAAGTATTCTCTTCAACTGAAGTGATCTTTCAATGAGACCATATTTACAAAAATTTCAGCTTACAAAAACAAAAGATTACTGATCTCAACAATAACATAAGCAGAAATCCAAGTGAAGCAAACGGTGTACTATACTAAATTAAGATGTACTATTACATGTACTACTAATAATAATACATGGCTTTTATATAGCGCAACACCCAAGACAATGCCTGGCTCAGTGCGCTTTACAAAGTGTATAAAATGACAATGAACGTACATTTAATATAAAAATATCATTATCGTAGTTATTATAAAAATACAGATAATAAAGATCATCATTAAAAATAACGAACAATAATTAAATCTTAGCAACTATTTCTTTAAAATTACAGAGAGTAAAATTACAATAACAATACACAATATAAAAAAATATCAAATGTGTATACACAAATTAGTGCCTAAAACATAGTGTAGATATAAGAGCCAAATCATACCTTAAAGGGAAATTATGCGTTAAAAAGATGTGTTTTTAGTTGCTTTTTAAATGTGTCAATGGATCCCGCCTCACGCAATCCTTGTGGTAAAGCATTCCACACTCTTGGGGCACAGTATCCGAATGATTTTTCGCCCACTGTCTTGAGACGCATTCTTGGTACGACAAGAGCAGTGGGGTCAGTTGCTGATCTTAACTGTCTTTTTGGAACATAAGCTTTAACTAAGTCTTGGAGGTATTGTGGGGCGGTTCCATGGACACACTTATAGCATATTGTGGCTGCTTTATAATATATTGCAATCTCCTCTCAACTGGAAGCTAATGCAAAGATATCAAAAGAGGCGATGTGTAGGCCTAAAATGTGCAGTTATCCTTAAATGATTTTGAAAACAACAGAGATCACTTAATTACATTTTTATACTGATTTAATAGTATTAGTACATATATACATAATGTTTATAATTATAGTAAAATAATTGCAATGTTCTTGACTTGCATGGCACAAAAAACGGGATTATATATTATCAATATCATTATGTACAATTTAGCTGCCTGGTCTGGACATCATGCTTTCTGGTCATTTGTTCTTAAAACTTTAATCATTAAAATGTTTTAAAAAATCTAATCCAGAAAGGATTTGTTTGCCTGAATTTACAAACATTAGTAAGTCAACACAAAAAATTTTATTCACGTAAATTGATTACCACTAATACCAGCATAGAGATTTTATTGGTCACCATATGTTAATTTTATAAAACTCATGAAAATCAGTAATTTTAAATGGTGTCCAGTGCAGTGCATTAACTTGGGTTTCAAATTAATTCTTCACATTACGAAGTATTTTTTCCATCACATTTTCAGTTGAGGAAAAAAAATAACTTTGGTCCCTTAGATTGAAATCCTGTGCATAAAAAGGTTTGGGGTATGAATCATATACATATTCTTAAGGGAAACTAACACTAGTATAGTAGTAACACTAACAGTATTCTAAATAAGATATGATAAGTCTTTTTAATATCATTATTGTTAAAAAATTTTTTTTGATGATGATGATCATTTTAATTACCCATATGGATATCTAGATTTTCGATCATTATCGTACATTTACGATCTTTTCGGCGACACCCGATTTGCGGTATTCCCCGTTACATTGCCGATGGAATAGATATGTACATCCAAACAAACCTATCTGTCGTTCCGAAGTGACACTACATCTAATGAAAGTGAATCTAGATCTAGATTGTAGCTTTATTTTATAAATCTAGTTTGACATACGATGGTATAGATCTAGATCTAATTCTGATAAAAATCGAGAACTAATGAAGTTGACATTGAGGTGTGAACTGGCTCAAGTGCCAGACCGTCTGGTTCTCAGTGCCCAGTTTGAGGCCGACGGCATGGCAAATTAAAAGTCGGATTTGTAGGCCTACTGGTTACTTCAGTCAATGACAATGGTATTAGTTCCAATTGCTTTGGGCATGCTAGAAAGTTTACATTCTTTATTCAACTATCTTAAAATAGTATATTTAGTTTAAATGCAAAGCCTGGATATTGCCGGTTCTGACACTAGAGATGAAAGTCAACAAATTAAAAAAAAAAAAAAAAAAAAAAAAAAAACATACTCCCAAAAAAGGAAGAAAAAAATGCTTTTTGTAAGTTATGATTAAGCATACAAGTGTTTAAGGCAATATTGATAGCTGAACTAATTAAGCTTGGCCATCAATTAGGTTTGCAGTGACTTATTGCGCTAAAAATCTGTATTTGCTTTCTCAAAAGTTGGCAGCTATGCAAAGTGTATAAAATGATAACGAACGTACATTTAATATATAAATATCATCGTAGTTATTATAAAAAATACAAAGATCATCATTAAAAATAGCGAACAATAATTAAATCTTAGCAACTATTTCTTTAAAATTACAGAGAGTAAAATTAGAATAACAATACACAAAATAAAAAAATATCAAATGTGTATACACAAATTGGTGCCTAAAACATGTGTAGATATAAGAGCCAAATCATACCTTAAGGGAAATTATGCGTTAAAAAGATGTGTTTTTAGTTGCTTTTTAAATGCGTCAATGGATCCTGCCTCACGCAATCCTTGTGGTAAAGCATTCCACACTCTTGGGGCACAGTATCCGAATGATTTTTCGCCCACTGTCTTGAGTCGCATTCTTGGTACATGTACAAGAGCAGTGGGATCAGTTGCTGATCTTAACTGTCTTTTTGGAACATAAGCTTTAACTAAGTCTTGGAAGTATTGTGGGGCGGTTCCATGGACACACTTATAGCATATTGTGGCTGCTTTATAATATATTGCAATCTCCTCTCAACTGGAAGCTAATGCAAAGATATCAAAAGAGGCGATGTGTAGGCCTAAAATGTGCAGTTATCCTTAAATGATTTTGAAAACAACAGAGATCACCTAATTAAATTTTTATAATGATTTAATAGTACATCTATACATAATATTTATAGTAAAATAATTGCAATGTTCTTGACTTGCATGGCACAAAAACGGGATTATGTATTATCATTATGTACAATTTAGCTGCCTGGTCTGGACATGCTTTCTGGTCATTTGTTCTTAAAACTTAAATCATTTAAAATGTTTTAAAAAATCTAATCCAGAAAGGATTTGTTTGCCTGAATTTACAAACATTAGTAAGTCAACAAAAAAAATCGTATTCACGTAAATTGATTACCACTAATACCAGCATAGAGATTTTATTGGTCACCATTTGGTATATATGTAAAATGTTAATTTTATAAAACGCATGAAAATCAGTAATTTTAAATGGTGTCTAGTTCAGTGCATTAACTTGGGTTTCAAATTAATTCTTGACATTACAAAGTATTTTTTCCATCTCATTTTCAGTTGAGGAAAAAAAATAACTTTGGTCCCTTAGATTGAAATCCTGTGCACTACACTGTGAATGAAAAGGTTTGGGGTAATCATATATTCTTAAGGGAAACCAAAGATCCTTCAATTATCTTTGGGGAAACTAACACTAGTATAGTAATAACAGTATTCTAAATAAAATATGATATTGATAAGCCTTTTTAATATCGTGGGTAGGGTACCAAAAAGACATACAGTATTTCAAATTCGCCATTTTTCAGGGGGGGGGGGGGGGGCAAAAACTATGGTTCTTTGCATGCTGCCATTAAAATGCAGGGGCCTTTGACTTTGAGAGTATATGCCTATATCTACTGTAGATTTCCCGCAGCAGTGAGTTATGATTTTCTGCCGAATGAAATTTAGAAACCAAACAGTTACAAGTGTTACATATTGAGGACGACAGGACGTAACTCCAGTTGCGTGTACTTTTTGGGTGCTTTTTTTTTAAACATAAAAATGTACCTTATTCTTAGTTCTTGATACATTTTATATCAAAAGTACTTAAGTAGACTAAAGTCGCAATCAAATGATTACCCCTCAGTGGAAAAAACAACAAAATCTTTATTGTGCGTTAGGTTTGTGATGTTTCAAAAGTTTGAAAAATTGTGTGCAGGATCACTGTTTACAAAGAAATCAATCTATGGTATAATCAATTCGCATACACATTACACTTACATGTATAAGGTTCATCCCGTGTTATTATGGGCCTTCAATCAGATGGAAGGAAGGAATGATGACCACTGCCTGTTGTGCATGAATGAAAGTGCTTGGGACAGGCTCTTAGTTATACATGTATTCCTTGGATCCCGCTCTCTGTTGACTCTACATGTATTATCTTGACTTCTGATTCTTCCCTATTAAGTCTACTTCTTTCCCGACTATTGGGCGCCTCGTTTTGCCTTGAAGTTGAGCTGCTTCCTCCCCTTCCTTGAACAAACAATCGAAAATACTTTTTAATGGATGCTCTACTATTCTTAAAACCTTCCTATACGATAACTTTGTAAAGAACCTTGTGCCAATTGAGTAGGTGCAGCTCCAGCGGTGTAGTATGATCTCTTGATCTTGAGACAAGAGAGGAAGAGATAGCGGAATTCGATGAAGCCACCCACCTTCAACGCATTTTTGCGATGAAGAGAGGGGTTGAACAGATCAAGACCAACACCTTCATCCTTACTTTTACCTCAATGCCACCAAGTTTGTTAAAATTGGGTACTAATCTTTACCATCAACGTTACCAATACAAAACAAATGCGCTCAAAATGTCACCGCCTCTGACCATTGCGAAACATATTCTATGAAAGGCTGTAAAACTGGTGTCAGTTGTCTAAACGGTCGTGGCCTACATGCGGCAGATTCGAAATAATGCCCAAGAAGAACAATAAAAATTAAAATCAAGGGTTCGAAGCTTAGCATGAAGGTACATTAATTTTTGCACCGACCAGCGCAACCGTACCGTAGTTATGCAATTTATCCCAAACATTAAGCGTCGAACCATTGCGCAGGCGACAAGTGCTGGGAAAAAGATTGCTTCAACAGCACCTCCAAAGGGCAGCGGCAGGACTTACGCCACTACCAAACCCCAATGATATTGAGAGAAAAGCCGCAACTTCGGCTGTTTTCCATTGTTTTGAGATTTGCCCAGACCATGAAGAACTCAGAGGTGTCGCAATTGTCTCCCTCCTCCACACAGGCAATTCCCAAACAACAACAGAGCCTTCCCCAACTCACCTTCTCTTTATTTGGCTATGTCCTCTGCCACCCCCCCCCCCTCCTCCCTCTCGCTTTCCAAAGCATCTCTTTCCTCCTTTCCTACCCCCCAACTGAAGAAGGGGATCATTAATTTGTGTCCCTCCGCTTCACTCAAATTCAAAAGGTCGCTGTTGAGCAAACAAAATGTGGGGAACAAACCCATCGACCTGCTTGACACTTCAACGAATTTGCTGCAGGACCAGGCGACAGTAATATACATGTAACCAATGTCAAGCACATCCGCAACAGAATGGAATCAAAGTTTGATTAAGAATACATGTGTATTCTACAGTTTTGTGAAAGTGTCGATCTTCCTTCTTCTTGGAACGAGGCAACGGTAAATACTGTCCTTAAAGTTAAAGCAAACAAATACATGTACATCCAACTGTACTCCACCAACAGCATTACCAATCTGACATGCTTGTCGTGTTGCAGAGCCCTGAACGTCAGGGGTCATAAGTATAACGCTGTAATATACTAAGTTTACGACTCGTCTTAAAATTAAGAATAAGACTATGACTAGTAAGAGGGTTTACGGCGATTTGTAAGCTATCGCGACGTTGTACATAATTATTATTTTATTACGAAGCCGGATTTGAAATCGCGCTATCATCCTCGTCCCATTCGCCATTCCCCAAGACGACGCGACGACCCGAAACCAACTATTTTTAGCACTGACGAAACAACCCTATCGCAAAATTCATATACAATAACATCGTTTATTTGAAAACGAAATGTTTATTTTTTCAAATAAAAAAATTCCCTTTCTCCTCAATGTTAAGATTTTATCGAACTAGGCATACATAATGCTACATAATCATATACATAATGATTGCCGTGAAAGCTTTGAGTTTGAGTCAAACTCTGTTCTTTAAAATTAAAGGTTGTCTTAGATTGTTATCACCGTTTGCATTGTGAACTGGCATCAAGACAAAATCATGATAACTATAAAATTAAAAAAGAAATAGATAACAAATACAAAACAAAGCAAAAAAAAAAATACAAAAATACAGCAAACAAACAACAAAACAAAAAGTCTGATATTAAAAAATTAACAAACAACATAAAATAAGTACAAGACAACAACACATAAAACGTAAAAAAAACACGACAAAGAACAACCAAAACAAAACAACAACAAAACAAAGTAAATAATTAAATTAAGAAAAAAATTTACAAAAAACAATACAAAAGACAACAACACAAAAAACCACCACCAACAACAACAAAACAACACAAAAACAAACAAAAACAAATACACAATCTCAGGCAACATATACTTGCAATTGGACTTCGCTAGATTTCTCTACAGGTAGGGCCTAATTTGTTTAATTAACAAAAAATTATCTCTCGCTCCCTCCCTCCCCCTTCTCTTTCTGACTCTCTTTCTATCCTATCTTCCCCACACATTTGTTCACTTCTCTTCACTTCACCCTTTTCCTGTTTTATATCAAATTTCTCTCCATTACCGGTAAAAAAGTTTCTTGTCATCAATTTATTTTAGTTTTGTGTCTAGAATGCGACGACGACGTAACTCAAAGGGAGACAAGTCAGACAACCATCACGCAACACAATGTAAACAAACATCCACTCAAGGCACTCATCCAGCTATCAGTCAAGTATCATTCATTGCGCAGCCTGAAAAAGTCTTGAAAGCTACTGAAACTAATAGTTTAGACTTGAATGTACTATTATGAAGTGGGATTCATATCTAGACTTCTAGATTTGCTAATAATGGATAGATCTAGGTCTAGTTATGGATCCAGAGATATTATTAGCCTAAAATCCGAATAGAAATATCCGGCTCCAGTATAAACTGATGATGAGACAGGGTGCATTGGTTCATTCATAAAGCCATTGCTGATACTCGACGATGGGAACTTATCTTTAACTGTGGAGGTTCTTGAGGAATGTCTTATCTAGAGTCAACAAAGATATCACGCACATGTATCTAATTCTCAGGTTTCGTGACGTTATTTCTCTCTGCTGCTGTGAATGCTAACATACTGTCACCTCATACTTAGAGTTCACATTAAAAGTTAAAAATGAACTTCAGTGCAAGCCATCAGTTTTGTGGAGACTCACAATTCTGGGTAAGTTGACTATGTAGGACTATTACATGTTATTATTCGGATATTAGACATCACATGTTCAATTCAAATAAAATCTTATCTAGATCTTAATCTTTTAAAATTAAAGGCTCTTTAAAGAAAGGTAGACTAGATCTAGATAAAGTTTTGACCTCGTTCGCTGACTGCAACCTAATTGTTTTTTTTCTTTAAATTAGGTTATTCCAAATATTTAATTAATTCAAAACTCTTGAAAAATGTGTCACTTGAAATTGAAACATGAAATTATGTATAGACGACTGTGTTGTGTAAATAAGTGACTACCTTTTAATTTCAATTTATAAACGATTTCCTTAGTTTAACTTCCTTTATTTAAAAGCTGTTTTTTTAAAGTATTGTCCTGCAGGTGTCTGTCTTCATGATACACATTTTTCTTTATTACTCATGGGCAAGGGGGGTGCGGTAGCCTTGGTATAGAATATCTGCTTGGTTGGGTCGGTCTAAGACAGGAGTCATGGTATCCCCGTCCTGTCTTGTATGTGGCAACACATAAAATTGTCAGATGTCAGTCTTGAGACCCATCCATAATATAGACTAAATAGTGCTGACGTTGGACGTTAAACCAACTCAACTGCAACTACACGGGCAAATTACCTGACTCTGTATAAAGTACAAAGCATGTAGACAATGAAACCATAATGTTAATTTCATACAGTATATCTTATAACCGCTAAAGCGCGGTGCATAACTTAACTGCCTGGCCATGAGAAAACTACAGGCCCTACGCTCGACCACTTCACTGACTTAGCACCTCCGGACTGGGCTCTGCGTGGTGCTGAGTAACTGACATTGGTACTGGGCCTTCATGCATCCTTTATTCCTGCTTTTTCTATCACATGAGAAACTTGTGAATGGGTTTATAGGCTCTCAAAATATCAATCAACGAAATCATTGAATAGTTTAACAGATTCTCGTCCTCCAACTCACATTATGAAGATTACAACATAGATTATAGCCTGAATCTCTAAGAAAGGAACGGGTTGAGCACGGATCAAAATACCCCCCGTAGAGATCTTGGGTAACCTGGCAGTGTTTTAAGTCAGTCCCTTGTATTAAGATGGTTGGACAATTGATAGAGGGGAAGATGAAGATGAAAGCAATGCTTTGACTGGTTGACATAGGAGTGTCAAACGCCGCCGGACCAAGACACAAAGACAGAGAGACAGACACACACAATGATGTGAAACAGGCACTGACAACGTTGCAAGTTGAATTCCATTCTGTTCTGCTCATGAGAGTGTGGGCTTGTTATTGAAATTCGCTCACTTTTACACTGCACTGAGTTTAATTGGATAGTAGGCCAACATGTACTGTGACTGTCGGCGGGTGCTTCTCTTGATAGTGTTTGATCATAACCGCTTCACGATAGCTTTGTCTTTCGTGGCCTGCATTTGCAGGTAGACGGCGTGATACTCGGCAGATGTCCGGAAATCTGATCTGGTAAGGTTGAAATCTTTAGTGTCGCCGCTCTTTTTCTGCCCATCTCTATAGGAAGCCTATGGGACATAACATTAATTTGAAGATTACATATTTAGCAATGTAAGATGCCACATATCTCTACCACAAGTGCTGTAAGTTGTCAAGTAGGAGGTCAATTGTTTGATCCTCAGCTATTTCCATTTCTTTTTTGTAGAACTTTCAATTGGGGCTACAAGGCTTCTAAATGCATAACCCTTCCAGTCAAGAGACACACAGGAGGAATGTTGTTCCATGTAACAAAGCTATTTAAAAAATTAAATACATGTAAGTTTAATTGTGATCACCTGCAGGAAAGACAGTAATGAATGGCTTCTTCTTTATATCCCCCCCCCCCCCCCCCACAAAAGTAATAAAAATTATTTAAAAGCAGAAAAAATCAAGATAGTGATATGAACCTACTTCCCAGCGCAGTATAGTTTTATGAACTAATAACTAGACATAATGAAAAAAATATCAACGATATCAGTGCAACACTAAGAGCATCGGTTCACCAGGTGAACAGTACTGCCACACCCTATTCTTTGACCAGTGCCTTCAAAGTGCCTCAGGGGTTGATGTGTTTGCACTCTGCATGTATGACTTCAAAAGAGGTCACAATTAAATGTTAAATAAATAAAGACTTCATTTTTAAAACAAATTCTTAAAATACTGAACCTGTATCTCTGCAGAATATATCAGAAATTGAAGGCAGCTGGTACCCAAAGCTCTCAGAATGCTTTCAGCAGACATTCCTAACTTATGTTCCATGTGGCTGGCTGTGGCTCACTGCAGGATTCCACATAGCATACCTCAAAAAACACACCAGATTCATCAGCCTGTCCTCCACCTGGCTTCACACAGCTCGTTTGGTAATAATTGTCTTTATGAGACAGATTGATACTCTTTAACATTATTTTCAGTACTATTTCAGTGTTATGAACAAGTAAATTAGTAATACATGTAGAGATAATTATGGATAACTAATAAATTCTAAATTTTTTTGTTTGTTATCATTGACTATGAATAATTTGAAGCCGCTGACCCTCCATGTGGCCTGCATCTGAACGTTTGGGGCCATAGAAAAAAAATAACAACACATTTTTCAACAAACATGTTTCCGATAAATTTTCTGCTTAAGTTGAATTTTTATGAATTTTTAACTTTTGAATACATGTAATTGAATTGAATTACATAAATTAATATAAATTCTGGAAAGTATTGATTCTGCACTCATTTTATTTTCATTGCTCACCACTTCAAAATTCTAGGCTTTGGCCATGCTACTGAGCCTGATGAGTGGCATACACTTTGTCATCCCATTCAAAGAGGACTCAGATTATCCTCTGTCCTACTACCTGTCCCAATCTTTGTGGCTGATCACATTTGTAGGTTCTATTTTATTTTGTATCTTTTGAAATTATCACCTTTTACACATTGCTTACAAAGTTATTTTGTAAATTTATCTTAAAATATTTGATGGATGAAAAAAAAGTTGCTCAATTGCCTCTTTTGTACCCTTATGCTGTAAGGATAAATGTCATCACAGGAATAAAGTGGAAACCTTGTCAGCGTTTATTAGAATTTGAAGTACCAAAGCAACAGTTGTATGCACCATTTGTTACTTATTCTATTTCTTAGTTTCACTTTTCTAGATGCTAATACTTAAAAAGTAATAATGATGTTTATTCTTAAAACCCTTCAAGGACTACTACTAGTACTATCCTTGACTTCATGCACATCACTGCCACTGTTATACAGTAAACCATTAGGCACTTGACTTACTTTTTTTTTTATAGAGCTGTATATTATTATGAAAACTGAAAAATAAATAATATAGATCTTAAAAGGTTACCCTGGTAAGCATGATATTTATGCATTTGTTCATATGATTATGAAAATTTCATTTGGAAACCTCCCCACAGATCTTGGTATCTGTGCTGATGGTTCTATCAAGGAGATGTGGCGTTACCTCACCATGCATTGTTTTCATATTCTGGTTCTTCACTGTGGCAACACAAACCATTCCGATATACTCCATTATCTTCGAAAAAGTGAGCATTCTGTTTTTGTGTGTTTGTGTTTTGTTTTTGTGGATTTCCTTGAACAATATTGAGCTTAAATGTTCCATTTTTTAGATTTTTGTTATGTAATTTACCTGTAACTTGAATAAAATGTAGAAAGGATATCTTCAACGTACCTTCATTCTTACAAACTAAATTTATCTGTTTAAAGAAGGACATAATGAAAAAAATAATTGATGAATGATATTAAATGTTGAATAAAAAGAAGACATGGCTACTATTATTCTTCTGGTTGGGTCGGTGACAGTATAATGTGACCGGATGAGACAGAAGTCCAGGCCTCCCTGCCCTGTCTCATGTGTGGCAGCATGTACAATTGTCACAATATAGCCTATAAAGTGATGACGTTGGATGCTAGGTAGAAAAACAAACAGTGCTTTATTATTATTACTAAAAGAAAAAAGGGATATTAGTATTACCATTAAAAAAAAAGAAACATCTAAATCAGTTTCCTTTTTGTTTAAATAATTATTAATTTTTACTCTATTGCTGTGAGGAGGGATTAAAACTAAAATATTGATCTTCTACCTGCTTTGCTTAATATCAAGTTAGTTGGAAATAAAATCCTTTAAAAAACGAAAATGAAAACTATGAAGAAAGAGACATATTTTGCATTCAACAGTTTATCTTGAATTTCCGCAGGTCTATGAAACTGATGAGATGAGATTTGTTATAGAGATGGTCACCTTTGCCTTCATCATCCTAGAGTTCATTTTGCAGCTTTTGGGTGATACAAAGGTGGAAATCATTCACAAGGATTCTTACGAGATAGCTTGTCCATCAATGAAAGCATCATACATCTCCAAGCTAACGTATACATGGATTTACAAGTAATAATAATAGTATATTTGTCTCAGTGTGTGAGTGTGTATTGCTGGAGAAAGGAATCCCATGTGGACATATATGATTTTGAACTAGGAGCAATGGGTAGTTAGAAGTAAAAAATGAGTTTAAACTGTAGTATCAAAGTTCATCCATTTCTAAAACATTTTGCACATTATCAAGTTTGAAATACAAGTTTTATATACAGATTTGTTCAGGATCACATTCTGACTGTGACAAAGTTTGTAACTTAAAAACTGATTTGTTTGTACTGGAAGTACTAAAGATATAAGAAAAAAATAACCAATACAACTTTGGGTCCTTTTTCAAGTCACACAAACATATATGATATGGACGTTGAATTATGGAAAATTGGAAGTTAACTCTAGAATTGTGAGAAGTAAAAAATGAGTTTAAACTGTAGTATCAAAGTTCATCCATTTCTAAAACATTTTGCACATTATCAAGTTTGAAATACAAGTTTTATATACAGATTTGTTCAGGATCACATTCTAACTGTGACAAAGTTTGTAACTTAAAAACTGATTTGTTTGTACTGGAAGTACTAAAGATATCTAAAAAATTAGAAGAAAAAAATAACCAATACAACTTTGGGTCCTTTTTCAAGTCACACAAACATATATGATATGGACGTTGAATTATGGAAAATTGGATGTTAACTCTAGAATTGTGTGAAATTTTAATGCATCAACTCAATGCCTGTTTTTCATTATTCTTACTATTGATAATTTATATGGTCAGGTATAGCTTTTTAGTTTCCATATTCTATCGTCCAATTCCAACGGTTCTCCTTACTAAATTTGTCCTTGGCTTGGTTAATATAGCTACTGAGAAGAACAATGTAATAAGAATTCGTTATGGCTGTAGATGAGTGTAGTGATTATGCTTTAAAAAAGTCATTCAAAAAGAAGAATTTAATTATGCACACATCTAGCAATGATACAAATAGAAGTGACAAATCTCACTCAGAAACTCATGGTGCACCTTGCTCTGTTGAAAAAAGCATTCATAATATCCAATGAGAAATCTGAACTTCATTACAGATTGGTATACCTCGGCTACAAGAAAGTTGTTGTTATGTCTGATATCTTTGATGTGCCTGGCTACATGCAGTGCCGTCATAATGTACCAGCCTTTATGGCTGCTTGGAACAAGGAGCTCCAAAAAAAGACAGGCCCTAAGGATATGTGAGTATTTTTATGCTGATTTATTCTTTTGTTTTCTTGATGACCTGTGAGGATGGAATCCATAATTATGGCAAAAGTTTTAGGCAGAAGCAAATACTAAGGATGGGATCAACGAAGCAATTTAACCGGCTCGAACGGTTGTGCCACATGCGGTTGCAGGCTCTGCCGAGCCGGTTGGGATTGCGAGATAAAAATAATTGATAAAAAAAAGAAGTATTGCCTTACGGCTAACCGTTGGGATTGACTGGCTCCTCTCTATCTTGTTGTTAAAGGACTACAGAGACAAAGTTTAACTGTAGCCGTTGCCAAGTCGCGGTTAACCAAAGCGTCGATTGGCTTCAGAGATAAAGTTTTCTTATAACCGCAAGAGCGTAGCTGGTTGCAGCAAGGCGATGACAACAAGCCCACCGCCTCTTCCCTTCCCGTCATATACAGCGCGCTAAGTCTAGATCTAGGGCTAGACTGGTCCTCTATGTTTATCAGTAAATTCCCTATGAGACGAATGTTCAGCGTGACCACGTCTTCAACCGCGAGCAACGGCTAGCCATTGGAATTGACTGGCTCCTCTCAATCTTGTTGTTAAAGGACTACAGAGATAGAGTTTAAGTGTAGCCGTTGCCAAGTAGCGGTTAACCAAAGCGTCGATTGGCTTCAGAGATAAAGTTTTCTTATAACCGCAAGAGCGTAGCTGGTTGCAGCAAGGCGATGACAACAAGCCCACCGCCTCTCCCCTTCCCGTCATCATGCTTTGTCCCACGTTGTCTGCAGTCGTCACTCGTCAGTCGTATGCCGATCCTTCTCCATAAATGCTCAGTCTGAAACGGAGACAGTGAGAGAGGGGAGAAAGGAGACGGCACTGTTCGTCGCCGTCCTCCTCCACCCCCACACTTAGTGGCATGAAAAAAAAAAAGCCTTGCCAAGGCCAAGATTTTAAGTCCCTTGTCCAATGAGTGTTTTTTTTTTTTTTTATTTTTTATTTTTTATTTTTTTTTATTTGCCTTGTTTAATTCTTTGTTTTAAAAGGCATTAAAAATTTTTTTAAAAATTATTTCCATTTTCATTGTTCGTTACAATTAAAAAATACATTTCGATGGCTCTGAGGGGGGAAATATACATCTAAGACCTTGTGTACTGCTTCAATGAAGTGACATACATGGTAAGAAATTGACAAAAGCTTTTACATACGATAACTCCACCTAAAATTCTAAGTGAAAAACATGCAGTATTAGTTTACAGTGGCTATATATTGTATACCTAAGTAAAATGCTGTACTATTCCAGCATGAAACAAAAGCTATTTTACATATTTTAGAACAAGGCGTAAAGGTATCATAAAAAAGTACATGTAAAGTATCAATGAAGTCAATAATTGCTCGAGGGAGAGAGAAAGAGCAACTGCACGGAGAAGGCTACCGATGCGACAGGAAGAGAAACAAGACAGCAAGGTACACACATCCACATAAAAAACCCCCAAAAAACATGTATGTTAGGCTAATTGTTATTCAATAGGATTGGTCGGATTGGACGCTCAAATGGCACAATTCATTTTAGTCTGCAACACATTGCGATTTATACTGCCCAAACGCCTAATAATTATGTTCATTAGAAAACTAGGCTAAAGGGGGCCTAAATCTACTCGCTATATAATGCCGCAGAAAGAGAGAGGAGAAAGAGTGAGAGCGATGGGGCCAACCAGGCAGGCACGCACCGGTCCGCACCTCAAGTTGGTCAATCTCGCCGGTTCGCTCGTGGCTCTGACGGTCACACGGAAATATACATCTCATAAGCCATTTACAAAAGCTATAGAGAGAACTGCTCTCCGTGGTGGTTAAAAAGGTGAAGGTCACCTTAGCCGGTTCCGAGCCGGCTCCAGTGGTTAGACCAAGGGGAGGAACCGTGAACCGCGGTTTTGAACAAATGCCTAACCGTCTCAGCACTAGCAAAAAAAAAAACCAAAAAAAAACTCCAGTCACATATTCCCCCTCCAGAAAGTGGAGTGTAAATAAATTCATTTTTATATACTCTTATGTTTTCCCCTTTAACAGAAAAATCTGGAATTTGCATAAAAAACAAACACAGAAAACCCGAGCAATATTAGAAGAATTTTGTATACCCTCAAAATAAGTTGAATGTAAACTTATTCATTTATAAAATTTTTTGTTATTTTTTCTTTTTAACAGAGAAAAAAGCAGCACTTATTTCAGTGGAAGTAGAAGTGTAAACAGGCACAAAGTCGTACCTAACGGCAGTGCTCCTGAACCTACAGAGAAGACAAGGCTTTTGCCCCAGCCTGACGACTCGGCTCATGAGGATGACGTTACTGTGATAAGTGGCAAAGGGCAAGGCAAACCGTCGCTGATCAGAGCCTTGGCCAAAGTGTACTTCTTGCCTCTCTTTAAAGCGCAGGTAGTCGGACTAGTGGCTGACGCTCTGCTGTATGTGAACCCTCTGCTTCTCGGGTGAGTTCTGCTATTGGAGAATGATAGTAAGGGTTGGGGTAAAAAGTGTGGAATTGAGGCTATTAATTGTTTTTGTGATATAAAGCAAAATGGGCAGTTGTTTTTTTGTTTCTCTGTTCTGTGTCTGTGTGTGGAATTTTAAAAAATTCTTATAAAAAACAACACCAACTTATAGAGACATTAAAAAAAACAAAACAACATAAACCAAAGTTTGAGAATCAATAAACTCACATGAAAGTATAATTTTCTTCTTTTCCACACTTACTCATATGTATCGTGCTCAAGGCTTATCTGATCAAAACTAACAGGAAAGTTTTTGAGAAGAAGCACTAGTATGAACACTGGTTAGGTCTGTGTCGTTATCTATAATGTGACCTGCTCAGACAAGTCCAGGTTTCCCTGCTTTGTCTCAGTGTGGCAACACTTTAAATATCAGGAATTAGTCTTGGAACCCATCTGCGATATAACCTAGTTGCTGACGTTGTATGTTGAGAAAGTAACTCCCAACCAATGTCTTGTGACATTTTTATCAGTGTTGCCAATTTTCCATAAATTTAGGGATTTCAGTAAAAAAGAAGTTGGCAGGTCAGAGTTCAGTAATAACATGCAAACAGGGTTATGTTTGTGAACCAATATGCTAAGGCCTTTATGCCAGAAGTTCAGTAAAAAAATGATCCATTTGGCATCCCTGTTTTATGAAATGAAACTATGCTCATATTTTGATGGGGAAAGTGTTGGTGCCAATAACTGAACACGGTCGAGTTGGAAGTTTGATACTTTGGTGGAAGGCGCTATATAAGTAAAATTATTATTATTATTATTATTAATATTATAGTTTAACTGTGGAGTATTGCACATAATTAACTGATTGCATTTGTGATTTTTCTCTTTGTTTCCCCACTATTGTTATGTACAGCTGTACTTTTTTTTTGCTCGTAAGCAATGTTTTAAATGCTGTATATTGCCTCTTAGCTAGCAAAGTAGCATACATAATTTTTTTGTACTTATGAAATGATTAAATAAAATGAAGACTTATTCCCACGTTAGTGGTGCAAATACTCATTCTCTTTTTCTTTAGTTAATTTAAAACAAATTGGCACATTTTAGTTTTAACTTCAATATTAAAAAGATACTGATCCAACATACAATTTGAAAATTCTATCGTGCCAACCCAATCACAATTTGATTGTAACGTGAAGTTTACCAGGCTTTCCATGAAAACAGACCAAATATGCTAAAACTGCCACATTGGTGGTGTAGAAATTGCATACTGAACTGTACCAATCCGCACCTTTCTCTGTAATTTTGTTTTATCAAGACTTCTCACTGCTCTCCTTTACAGTCCTTAAAAAATCTCTTTCAAGAAAGATTTCTTGGAAGGGCTATATCTTTCATGTAAGCAGTTGTAGTGTTATAAAGCAAAAAAACAACAACCCCACTTTAACTAATTAGAAATAGAAACTAGGGCAGGATTGGGGGCTTATCATTAAATGTTGGGCAAAATTTGATAAAGCGAGGAACTGCTGTCTTATCTGCATTAGCCTGAAACACCTAACTTAAGAGACATTTGGTGTTAAAATTTGCTAAAATTACGATACAGAATAATATCTTAGCAGTGTAATAACTGGTTGAATGAATACAGGAAGAAAAAAGGGGGGATCATGGTTCTACAAATGCTTCTTCTTGTCTCATCCACTTTACAAAATAACAGCCACAAAAAAGTACCCCCATTTCAAATCCAAAGCAAATTTTGAAAATCATTCTGAATAGTTTGTTTTTCTGTTTGGGAGTGATAAACTGAAAGAGCTTTTATTAAATTGAAAGATAACCTGGAATTTTTTTTCCCTCTTGTAGGCAGCTCATTGAATACATCGAAGACAAGAATACAGATGAATTTCCAAAGTGGAAAGGCTATGTGCTATCCATTGCCTTTTTTGTTGTGGTTCTCGGAAACTCTATGATGTCTAACTACCGCTTCTATACCTGCACCAACATTGGGCAAAGAGTACAGACTGTGCTTACTGCTGCCGTATACAAAAAGGTTTGTCTTTTTTTTTTCTTTACTAGTTGTAAGCCCGTTCTTTGAACTAAAATGTCATTTGGTAAAATAGTGGTAAATGAGCATGATCACATTACAGTCTGCTGACAGTAAACCTGGATCGGACACCAAATAAGCATATTCCAAAAAGTTATGTGGAGAAAAACAGTTGTTCAGCAAAAAGTTCAAAAGATTTAAAGATAATCGTATAGATTTGCTTTTTATTTTGCAGGAATAGAGAAATGCCTTTAAATAATGTTTAAATTGGGCATGATTACATACATACAGTCTGCTCATAGTAATCTGGGATTGGAAATTTGAAACAAAATCAGCTAACGGACAGGAGTGTTTATACGCACTATAATTTATGTAGAGATTAAAATCGGTAATCCACAATTTTTGCTACATGCACTATAACGGTGTTTTTGTCCAAAAATTTGTTATACGCACTAAATATGTAATTTTGTTACAATAAAATTATTATTTGGTCGAGCTGCCAAAAAAATTAAAAACTCTCGTCTAGATTAAGGTTTTCTAGGTCTCACGAAATATAATGTACAGTGTTACGTAAAAATATTGTGATTTGCACTGTTTTTGTCGATGTTTATCTAACTTAATAAACCTTTTACCAGTCACTAATGATGAATGCGGAAGCTCGGCGAAACTTCACAGTGGGCAATATTGTAAACCTGATGTCAGTGGACTGCCCAAGATTCCGCGATCTGACTGCCTCCCTTTACGTACTTATTTCATGGCCTGTGCAGATGTCGATTGCCTTTTACTTATTGTATGACGTGCTTGGAATTGCGTTTCTTGCAGGTTAGTCCTTCAAATAATAAGTCTATGTTCTTATGTGTGTCTCTTTTTGCTTTAAATAAACATGAAAAAATTCTTTTTTTTTTTTTCCAGCTTTTGTGTAATTTAATATGTGTATGTTATCCTTTGAAACAACCTGCAGGGTTCTAAAAATCCAAAAACAAAACCTCAACACAACATAATAAATACAAAGATATTAGATCTTTTAGTTTAAATACTTTTGAATTTTTTTTTCAGGTATCTTCGCAATCCTGCTTCTTATTCCTACCAACGCTCGAATTACAACTTTACTTAGGCGAGCTCAAACTCGTCAGCTAGTGCTGAAAGACCAAAGGATCAAGCTTGTCAATGAGATACTGAATGGAGTTAAGGTAAAAAAAAGTGAGGTGTCCTGTCTCTAGTCCCTCTTAATAATTCTTTATTCTATTGCATAGGCTTTAGCTTTCCACCATTCTGAAGCTCTGTTTTTTAGTATCTTTTATTTAAAAGTCACAAGGAATTGTTAGAGATATTTACAACACTCACAGGTTCAATTTCGATCATCAAAAAGGTAGATTTTTAGTATGCGTTTAAAAATTTCCATGGAAGGTGCCTCCTTTATGTTTTTGGAAAGTTGAATGCTTTCATGGTGTCAGCATTTTTTGTAACATGGGAAAAAAAAAGAATTGCAAATCTTTTATTTCAAATGTTCAGAGACAAATCTATGGATTAAATGCCACAGTAAAAATTTTCGTCTCTTGTATGATTTCAACTATGATATTACAATGAAGCTTATTCAATTGTGGACTGACCTGAAATTTCCTGAAATCTTCCTTTCTAATTGGTGAGGAATTTCAACTTCTTACAACCACTGTCACTTTTAGTTATGGAAATGACCAGAGTTACATGCACTAAAAAGCTTCTGATAGGGTTACTATGAAATAAATTTTAAAAAGATGTATTGTTTTTTTCCATAGTTTTTTCGTTTTTTTTTCTTTCAATGATTATTTCCCTTTCTTCAGGTATTAAAGCTTTATGCCTGGGAACCATCATTCCAAGAAAAAATCCTGGAGTTACGAAGATTGGAGGTTAAAGAGCTTAGGACAGGAGCAATACTCGCCTCCATCAATACTTTGTGCTGGATCATCTCCCCCGTCCTGGTAATGCACACTTCCCTCTTTGTTGATCTTTCGATTTTGAAATAACGGCACTGTTTAAGTAATTCAATATATATCTATTAGAATTTAAATGATGGATGGTAGTAACTCTATAAAGCTGCCTATTATAAAGTCAAGCAACATTAAAACATGGCTTAGAAAAAAAATGACACTGACTTGTATTGCACGTGTATGTAATAATATAATCTATTATCTTTGATTGGTATCAAAGTTTTAAATGATGGTAATAATAAAACAACAACAGCAGCAATAGCAATAATGGAAATAATAATAATAATAATAATAATAATAATAATAATAATAATAATAATAATAATAATAATAATAATAATAATAATAATAATAATAATAATAACAATAGTTATATTAATTTTTCATTTTATTTTTTTTTCTCTTTTCTTCCTCAATCAGGTGACACTGTTATCCTTTGTGGCTTATGTATTGATTACTGGGAATTCCCTCACACCTGCCAAAGCTTTTGTGGCAATGAATCTGATCAACACCATGAAATCCCCTATGAATACTTTGCCAGGACTTATATCTCAGTGTGTCCAGGTTTGTCTCCTTTTTTTTTAAAACTAAAGTAAAAGTAAAATTTATCCCATGCTCTTGACAGAGCTTGGGGAACCAAGAGTTAGGGTCCTGATTGTACTAGGCAAACAGCATTTGTGAGGTAGGTTGCCATAACTTTTCTCACCGCGCCTCACTTTTGCTGTGTTTCGAGTCTCAGTAACCCACTCTGTGCTGGGTGACACGCTGACTCCAGAAAAATCTGGCCTTGATGTGGATCAAGCTGAGTAAGTCCACAAAGGTGGTCCAGCGCCCTAACCATTGCACCAATGGCACCGTTTTTTTTAAAAATTTTTACATTAAAAACATAACAAAAAATGAGAGTAAGGATTCCTAACACTTCAGACCTCCTCCCTTGGTCCCTTATTCGGAAAAAAAAATCAACAAAAGAACAACAAGAAACAACAATAACCAGATTCCTTGAGGCTCTACAGATTATCCATTTTTTTCTGATATTTCAGCTAATTACAAAAAAGCATGTATATGATACAAAGGGTATTTTTCAAAGTTAATAATTTATGGTATTGTATTTAGGCCTAATAGTCATATTCTTATTATTACTACAGGAAAAATAGTCTTTTAACATAAATTTCTCAAATACTTAAATGTAAAAAAGATAGATGGGGTAAAAAAAAAGGATAGACATTGGAGTAGAAAGATGCATAAACAAATTTAAATGGAGGATAAAGAGGATGGGGTGAAGATAAGATATTTTAAGTATAGTCTGGAAGGGCAAATGAAAGAGAAGAATATCTAGGATAACAATGACAACTTCTTATCTCTAAAAAGCATGCCTTTATGTTACAGATTTTTTAAAACAAATATTAAATGTTCAAAATACTATAGACTTTTGAGAGATAAAGAGATCTTGCGTCACAACAGTTTTTCCAAGTTTTATTCGTTCTGTTTTCAGTGCCAAGTGTCTATAAAAAGGCTCCAAGATTACTTATCTGGGGAGGAGCTGGATGATAAAGACAATGGCACTAGCACTCATGGTAAGGTTGATATGCTCTAAGCTTTTATGGGGAAAAAATATATATATAATAAATATATATTTTTTTAAAATGTATGTTCTTGTTTTAATTTTACAATTACCGTACTGATGTAGATGGTGAGAAAAAACAAACTCAAATTTCCCTTAAGGATGAACAAAGTTTATCTTATCTTTTCTAACAACACCTTGAGATGAATGAAAGTAAAATGTGGTTAAATGACTTTACTGCCAGCTTGCTCAAGCATCTCTGCTCATTCTCAGTTAAGATCAAAAGATGAGACACATGTGATAAAACCAGTAGAGCTCAAATAAAATATGCATAATTACATATAAAAAAAATTGGCCAATTCAATTTTTTTTTCTTTTTCTTTGAGTCCCTTCAGTTTATCTTTTTAAGTCTTTAGCTACTTGCAACGCAAAGAATATAAGTCAAAAGAAGCTCATCGTTATCACTTCCATATTTTTGAAAATGGCTTTATTTAAGGTTAAAACCATTAAAATTTGACAGGGTTGTTTGATGTAAAATGGGCAGCACACAATGAGCATGTTTCCAGTTCCCAAGCAAAATAATATAAAGTCTCCTTTTTTATTTTGTACAACAGATTTCATAGCTTTTCTCAATCTCAATGGCTATTTTTACTAAATTTTATGATTGTGTTGACAGTGAGTTTAAGCTTTGTGTTGTGTTGCTGCTTCTTGTATTAAAGTTTATGTCTATGTCTTTGTGAATATTTGGTTATCTTTGCCCATGCATTTCCAGATTTTCCAATCACGATGAGAAATGCAACCTTCACCTGGGATAGAACTATGACACCCGTTTTACAAAAGTAAGACGTTTATGTTAATGTGAAATTAGAGATGAATAGGGACTTTGTAACGCTGCCAAATATGTTCACATTAAAACTGATTAAAGTTATATGGTTATCGAAATGAAAATCATAAAATTTTAAAAATTTTATTTTTATTTTCATAAGGGACAACGTAGTTGTTATAATTCTTGTGAATATCCCATACCTCTTGCCCTTTCTGAAGCTTTCTAGTTCAGTTATACCTCAGTTTAACATTGATATAAACCTTTTTTTTTACTTATTTTTTGTTAATCACGTATTAATCACAAGCAATTCAGTCAGTTAAAATAGTCTGAACTTCACTAACGCAGCACATGTACTTATTTCCGATTTCTCTAGCATCACTATGAAGATTCCACGCGGAAAGCTGACTGCTATCGTTGGTCCTGTCGGGGCAGGCAAGTCTTCCCTGATCTCGGCCATGCTGAGAGAGATGGAGCAGCTCACAGGCCAGAGCAGCATGCTGGTGAGTTATTGTATTAGTGCTGGTTGTTTTTTTTTTATTAAAGGTTTATAATAAAAGAGCTTTGTGATGAGAAGAGTAAAGCTTAAACATCTTATGTCAATTGGAAACAATTGGAATGATTGAAGGGAATCACAGCAGGAGAAAGCTGCAAGAAAAGATCATGGACAGACTAACAGAATGGCTAAACATAAGAAAAGTGACGGATGTAATGAAAGCAGTGATGGGTAGGGAATTGTGGAGGGGCATGTTGGCTAATGCTACAAAGTATGGCACTTGATGGATGATGAATGGAACAAAAGAGTCTAAATAGAAGCAGGCTTCTTTGTCCTTGAGGGTTCCACTGTAACGCCTGCCTGCCTTATGATGCTGTGCTGTGGATCTTTTATGGTTTTATTTATTTTATTTTTTTTTGTTCCAGGGAAATGTAGCGTATGTGCCACAGCAAGCATGGATTCAAAATATGACTTTGCAGAACAACATCCTGTTTGAGAAGCTGCTGGAAGAGGATTTCTATCGAAAAGTTATCAGTGCCTGCGCACTGGAGGCGGACATTGAGCTGCTGCCAGGAGGGGAGCAGACAGAGATAGGAGAAAAGGTGAGCAGTGATAGCTATTCTTAAATAAACATCCTTCTTTTTCTCTCCATACACAATTTGATAATGAAATTTCAATCATGTTCTTTATTTGTGAATTCCTACAATGAGTTAAAACATAAAAAAATTTATGATAAAATGTTGCATGTTCTTTTACATTATCTTTTTCATTTGGCTGATCATTGTCTTTTCACCAAAGTCACTGTGGAAGAATAATAATATAATAATAATAATAATATAATAATAATAATAATAATAATAATAATAAAAATAATAATAATAATAATAATTTTCACCAAAGTCACTGTGGAAGAAAAAAGTAATGTCACACTTTTTAACAGAGCCTTGGGTAACCGAGAGTTAGGATCCTGATATCTACTCGTTAAATAGCATTGTGTTTGCCATTACTTTTTTCACCGCACTTCACACTTTCCATGCCCTAATAATAATAATAATATAATAATAATAATAATAATAATAATAATAAAAATAATAATAATAATAATAATGACGATGGCGATGACGATGACGAAATCTCATTTGAAAAAGAATAAGACATAGAACATAGATAATTATACATTTAATATTACTACAAAACAAAATGCATTCATTCATAAAATAAAAATCCTTGGCTAGTTATTTCATACTGGGTTGACACACAAGGATCAACACATTTTTTAACTGTAACTGTTTAGAAATCAAATTGTCAGAAAACCAAAGATTTTTTACCCCATTTCTTTCTAAATGTAAACCAGGGCATCAATCTGTCTGGAGGACAGAAGCAGCGTATCAGTCTAGCCCGGGCTGTGTATCAAGATACAGATGTGTATCTCCTGGACGACCCTCTCAGTGCTGTGGATGCTCATGTAGGCAAGCACATCTTCCAGAACGTTATTGGCCCAGAAGGGATCATAAGAGGCAAGGTAAGCAGAAAGGTTTCTCTTGGGGGTAATTACATTTTAACCCTGATTGTATGTTGGGGTGTAAAAAAAAATTCTTAAGCACTTTTAAAATTTCAATTAAGATACTCAAAATGGAAATTTAAAAAATGTTCAGGTATTCCTCCATTGAAATGGTATTTCTCAAATATCCATTTTGAACATTTAAAAAGTTAGGGCCAACATAAACCCCTTCATCCTGGCTTTCTTAAGGTTATAAGTTGAAATTTCAACAGTGATAAAAACACCTTAAAGTGCGTTTTTATGCCTATTGGTAAACTGTAAAACACTCCAGAAGTAAAAACTATGACTTATGCAGGATTCACCCTGGAGTATTATAATTATAATCTTCATAGAATCTAGTCCTTTGCATAATTTAACATAAATTAAATCTTCAAAGAAGACAACGTCCAAATGCTACCCATGAGTGTCCTAAATTTTGTTTTTAATACATTTTCTGATTCCAAAAAGTCCCAAATTTGATCTCAAATTTGTTTTTGCCTGCTTAGACCAGAGTGATGGTTACACACGGAGTGCACTGGCTCCCTCTGGTGGATTCCATCATTGTAATGGATCAAGGGAGGATAACTGAGGCTGGTACCTATGAAGAACTTATGACACATAATGGACCCTTTGCTCAGTTTGTGCGTACATACCTACTGGAGCATGAAGATGAGGAAGATGAAGATCCTGATGGTATTTATATTTATTGGCTCAGAGTCACACTTTCTGTGTGCACATCGAAATAAGATAGGATAAATATTTATTTTGTCTCATTGATGGGAAGGCTTGGACATGTTTTTACACATAAAAAAAAAACAGAAAATGGTAACTCGCATTCAACACAATAATTTTTTTGTGGAAAAACAAAATATTGAAAGTACTGCAGTATAAAATATTATATTTAACTAGAAAATACTGACATGGAGCACTTGCATTAGCACTGTTCTAAAACAGAATCAGCAAAAATATTTTTGTCAAATTTCAGACCTCTTAACCTTCCAATTCTACTTGAATTATTCAAATTTCAGGTTGTCCAATTTTGAAATTTCAGGTTTTCACTTCTGAGACCAACTTGGTTGATCTTTTTTCACTAGAATCTCAACTAACTGTCAGCAACATGAATTTTGAAAATTTCAATGAACTTGTTCATAAATAAACACATGTTTTCATATGGCTAGCATAATTATATTGTAGAACATTTGATAAACCATTGTTTCACAAATAAAATACATTTTTTTTTCTGTTTTGCCTACTTTGTTAAAAATTGTTTTTTTTCTTCCCACAGTGAGAAGGATGCAGGAAGAGATGATGTATCAGGTGGATAGTGTTACATCAGATGAGGATCAAATTTCATTGCTAAGAAGGTTTGTCACATACATATTGGAAAGAAAATATAAGGGAATGCAATTTTTCAAAAAGTGATGTTTCCTTGTTACAAATCATGAGTTCTCCTTGAAATTTTAGGTAATTTATCAATCAATAGTGACATTGGATGATACAAAAATTCATGTCATAAAAAGGCATATCAAATGCGCAAAGGAGAATATATTTACACCCAACAGCACCATGGCCCTATTTAATCGTAACCAATCAAGAGCTTTAACTGTCAATCTGTCTGTCTGTCTTTCACAGTCTCTTTCTCACTCTCTTATTTATTTCTCTACCTCTATCTTCTCTCTATTATGCTTTGCCTCTTTGTTTTCTTATTCACCACAACATGACTGTGAATATGTTCATTTAAAACCTCCAATGTATAATTACTTTACAGATCTAGATCAGATGACACCCACAAGGAGAGGAGAAACAGCTTGAAACGCAACCCCCAGAAAAGTGTCTCTGCCAGAGCTATGGTCACAGGTTTGCCTGAAAAGAATAGAAATGAAAACCGTCTTATCGAAGAGGAAAAGGTGGAGGAAGGACAGGTATGGAGGATTTATCTCTAGTTCTCTTTTTGGTGCCTGTCTGTTTTGCTTATTAGCTTATTATCTTTGACGAGAGACAGCAAATCTCTCTCTAGGTTTAATGTATGTTAGGTCTTAAAAAAACCTATTCACTAGAGACAAGATTGAAATAAAACTTTTGCATCATTATGTTTATATTACCAAAGTTCAAACGGTACTCATTTAAAAATTCAAAAATTATATTTCCAAAGAGACCCATTGGTTTAAATACTTCACTTCATTATGTTTCAAATTGTAAGAAACAGAAATCTTAATGGATCGTTTTCTCCTTCCCCCCCCCCCCCCCCCCCCCCCCCACAACACTCTACTAATCATACATCTAGACTATCGTTCCCCCCCCCCCCCCCCCCCCCCCTCTCCCCAAAAAAATCTTGATACTTAAAGAACAAAATAAAATATAGGCACATCCTTTCTTACCAAGGTAGAGTCCTGTGTAGAGCTTCCCTCAATATACTGCTTATTTAACCCATCTCATAAATCTTTTATTTGCGCCAGGTTCGGGCGGCTGTGTTTCTGGCCCTGCTGCGCTCCTTTGGTTACCTCCCGGCAGCATTTGCCTGCTTCTTCCTGGTCCTGTACAACGGCGCCAACATGGCGTCTGGCATCTGGCTCTCGGACTGGACGGATGACGAGTATCTCGCCAATGAGACCCATGAGGGAACTGACCAATATGCATCCAAAACATACGTCTACCTCGGAGTGTTCTCTGCCATATCCCTGGTCCAAAGTAATTATTGGAATAAGAAAGGGATTCAGCAACATTTTTGAAATCGCACGAATCAAGGCCTTTCCCTTGTGTGCGCACTATTTTGGAAATTTTTAAAAATTACCAAAAAGTCAAAGTTTCGATTTTGATTATTTTGAAGTGGAAGGTGTGCAGTTTAATGCATACATTTGTCAGCACAAAAGCATATTGATATTAATATTTTGCGGCTAGACGTGAAAAGGTTATCAGGGATGAAAGCAATTTTGTGCCCATCTCGTCTTTACTTTTTTTTTTTAATATTGGTATTTCAAAATGTTTGAACATTCACACAGCAGGGAATGCATTTTATTGACTCATAGAGAATTGATTTTTCTTTAAATATGCACAATATAAATGCCACCCATTATTATTGTTTTGACAAAAACACTCTCTAAACTATAAATGTAATATGTTATGCTTCTACCATTTTAAACCTGTCCAGTGCTGGCCAATGGAGTCTTTGTGTTGCTGGTGTACACTCAGATGGTGATCGCGTCTCAACGCCTGCACAATGCGATGCTGAACAGCATCCTCCACCAGTCCATGGCATTTTTCGATACTACGCCTGTAGGCCGAATCCTGAACAGGTACCACTTTTTGTTGTTGTTGTTGTTAGCACAGGGGATAAAATATCATGAAATCATCTAAGCTTCAAAAACAATTTTATTGGGAAATACCAGGAGGTTTGTGGAAATAATGTAAAAAAAAAAATATGAAGGAACATAGATTGAGACAGAAAAAAAGACAAAAAAACCAGGAAGAGTGCACATACCGTCGAGAAGAGTGTCAAATAATATCTAAAAATATAAAGAATGAATACATCACATTTGAAGTTCCAAGGATCAATTAAGACGCGGGTCTAAGTGAAAAGGCTAATTGAAAATGGGTTGAAAAAAAATATGTTAAAGCAGTCAATAACTCAAACTATGGAACAAAGAATTGAACACAGGCAATTTACATAGAAGAGATTTTGGCTCAATGGAATCTTCTTCTGTAAAAAAAATGAAACACAAGTTTAAAATAACTTTATTTGGGAATAATAGGAGGGTTGAAGAAATAATGTATTGTGCTGCTGCACCAAATTTGGAAAAGTCTACCACAACAATTAAGAGACACAAATTTAGAAGCGAATATAAAAAAGTTGATACAAACAAATCTGTACCACCATCTAGCTTAATTATGTAAGATAAATCATGTTCTCGTATGAATTAATGCCTTTTGTTTTGTAAGAAAATTTATTATTGTTTTTTTCTATGTCATGTTATTGAATAAGATTCTCTTGTGTGATAGTGCCATGAGCTAAGTTTATTGGATATGGCGCTATATAAACCATCTGTATTATTATTATTATTATTATTATTATTATTATTATTATTATTATTATTATTATTATTATTATTATTATTATTATTATTATTATTATTATTAAAGCTAGAATTTGAAAGCATTGGAGCTGACACTTCACTGACACAGCTTAATTGATTAAAAAAAATTTTGCAAGATTTCTTTTCAGAATAAGTAAATTAATGAATAATTATTTTGATCATTCAGATTCTCTCGTGATGTGGATGTTCTGGACTTTAGCATCTCTCGGCAGTTACGCCTCGTGCTGCAAACATTCTTCAACCTCATCGTCATTTTGGTCATCATCAGTTACTCGACGCCCATATTTTTGGTTGTCACTGCGCCTGTAATGATAATCTATATCTTGTTCCAGGTATGCACCCTTATGTCTCTGTGCTCTCCTTTTATTCAATTTTTTTTGCTGTAACACTTTCTGCAGTGTTTTTTTTTTCTTTTATGCGAGTGTGTCTGCAGTTTTCCCTTATATAGATATAGATCTGTAGCCAGATTATAAAACAGAACTACTATAATTTACTAGGGATTGGCTTGGCTCTTCCACGGTCTAGCCTTGCGCTATGCAGATTTGTTTACTTTGATTATAGTAGGCCTACAAGAATGACAGCAAAGGGAAGGTGTGGGGAGAGTGATTGGACTGAGTCACATGTGTAGGTTTCAGATTCCAGAATGTGATGTTTACTATGGCACTTTTCTCAATTTTTTTTTTCAATTTAAGTTAGGAATGGGTTAAGAGCAGATCTATGATTTCTCCTTATTTGCAGGGTAATGATTTAGGCTCTTGTTATTTCCAAAATAAATTATAGAGTGCACACAGAGAGAAAATCTGAGATTTTCAACCTCTCAATATCTAACAGTTCTCGTTATTCAAGATATCTTTAAAAATGGGGACTACTGTATTTGTCTGTCTCCGTCTCTACCTCTCTGTTTCTGTCTGTTGTTAGGATGTATTCGTGTTATTTAACAAATATTGTTTTTGTGCGACTATTCCTATATGAAGACCACAGGGGAAAAACCGGACATGTCACAAATTTGAATATTTTAAGTTATGCCCCTAAGATTATAAAGGGCGCTTAATTTTATCATAACGGTAAAGAGTGGTATGGAAAAACCGGACATGTCACCTAAAATTAGCAGTATAAAAAATTATATCCTTTAATAGATAACAGCTTTTCAAAGTTTAAAATTCAAATAACTAAAAACTTGCCAGATGTGACATGTCCGCTTTTTCCCCTGTGGTCTTCATATACATTGGATGAATGCTCTCAAAGTTATATTTGACTAGCAAAACTAAAAAAGACAACTTCCTCTTTTACCTTTTCAAGACTCCTTTGTATGATTAATGTGTCAAATATGGCAGTACTGGAAAAAATCTTGATTTGACATTATTTATGGCACATTAGTCTCTTTCAATTCTTCATGCTGTATCTAAGATCTTTCAGTTAAATATTTATATTTTTCACCCACATTTTTAGCCACTTTCAACTTCCTTTGTTTTTTAAGGAATTGATTTGATTCATATTTGCTGCCTTTTCTTGTCCTTAATATCCTATACTTAGCTAATTATGATATCAAATGGTTGCTTATGCACTTTGAACTTAATTAAAATAAAAGTCATTGGGTTTTGTGGTGTTGCTTTATTAGAAGAAGCATATTTGATTCAGCACACAAAACAATAAGGTATATATATCATTTTTATGTTTTAAAAAGTCTTAATGTCTTTTTTTTTAGCTTTACATGCTCCTCCACAATTCCACAATATCATCCGTTGGAAAAGACGTTTCATTACGCAGTGCTGATGCTTAAAAACAAATTACTCATCATTTTACCGCCAGAGATTTTACATACCATCATCGCGCCAGTTTCGTCGCTTGGAGTCTGCGTCACGGTCGCCTATATTCTCCCACTTTGCCGAGACAATCAATGGGGCCAGCAGTATTCGAGCGTACGGGGTCTGCGATCGATTCTACCTCGATTCCCAGATGAAAGTGGACCTCAACCAAAAGTGCTCCTTTGCCTCTAACTCCGCTGCCAGGTGACCAAAATCATGTGGAGAAAATGATCTTAAGCAGTATAGATTAGAAAAGGCTAGTTCACAACTCTTGAAAGAGTATTTATATACATTATGTATAGGAGCAGGGTTGACTAAAATATGTAGAAATATAATGAAAAATATGTAGTGTATATCTTCAAAATTACATTTTTTATTGCTGAAGATTTCCAGGTTTATTCAGTAGAAGTTAGCTTAACACTTGCAGTAACTTATACTGTTGTTACCGGCTCAGAACTTTAGGTCTAGCTATTGAAGAATATCTGATGTACGAAGTGTAAGAAGCCTGCTGATCAAACAACCTTTTTTACCAAGAGTTTTTAAATAATAAAAAAAAAAGTTACCAGAGCAAAGAGAAAAGAGACAATAAATAGTCTTTTTTTCTGTGACTCATTATTATTATTATTGTTGTTATTATTATTATTATTATTATTATTATTATTATTATTATTATTATTATTATTATTATTAGGCCAAAGTTTGAGCCAAGGACTGACAAGGAGTAAAATAGAAAAAAAACACAACCAAATAAAAAAAATTCCAGCAGGCTACAGGGTGCAAAAACAAAGACCGCCTCTGCTAGCGAAGGAATGGTGCTCAAAAGAAATATCCTTAATTTTTTTCTACATAAGTCAACATTAGAATCTAGGTCAACATCTCCATTACAAATTTCAATGTTTGATTAAACGTATTTCTAGGGATTTTGTATTCATGTGTTGATTCTATCATCTATATCTTATTGTAAAGTACTTAATAATGTTGCTTTTTTTTTTGTTGGTTTTTATTTTTTTTGTTTCTTTTTTTTTTAATATAATTTTAATCTAATTGAAATTTTTTTCAGAGGCCATGCAAGACTTTTTTTACAACTATTGTTGTATGATATTTCTGTTTCGTTGCGCAAGAGTTTGATGCTAGACTTAGCCACATAGCTATACTGCTTTGGCACACTGTTTTTATAATTTATAGTGTTCACTTGCGCAATGTTTGCTAGGTCGGTTGGTTGGTTGGTTGGGCTGGTTTAACGTTTAACAGCAGCACTATATAGGCTATATTGTGGACGGGCCCCAAGACGGACGTCTGACAATTTTATGTGCTGCCACACAAGATAATAATAATAATAATAATAATAATAATAATAATAATACCTATCTATGGGAAGATGACCAATACATCTTTGTACAGAAAAAACAACAACAACAACAAAATGGTTGAGCAAATAAATAACAGATGCTTTTAAAAGACAACAAGCTGGTGTTATAAATATGGCTAACATAAAAATACCTACCTTGACTCTCTCGTTGAAGAGAGAGGTCATAGTGTTAGATAATGAGGAATAAAGAAAAATATTAGGCAAGGCATTTATGTGTGTTTCCTTAGGGAATTTTGTTAGTGCAATGTTTGGGGCATTGTGAGAATAATTGGTTCTATCTGCAAAAATGTTCCTGGACCACTTGAGTGGAAAACTAAGGCTCTTAAGTCATGCCATAAGTTTATAGCATAACTAAGTGAGTAATAAGTGCCAAAGTAATGGCAACCTTCCTAGCTGTTTGCCCAGAACAATTCGGACCCTAACTCATGGTTCCCCAATGCTCTGACAAAAAGAATGGGATATTTTTTTGTACACACTACACCTACACCCTTTCCCTCCCACACACAAGGATACACTTATATCCCCCTCCCTCACACACAACACACATACACACACACACTGAGCCACATACACATACACACACATGATGCAGCTGAGAACAAACTTGGATTTATTTCAGGTGATTGGAGCTCTGAACATGCTGGTTCAGAACATGACCATGTTGGAGACAAACTCGGTCTCGGGCGAGAGAATCGTGGATTACATAGGTCTTTCACCAGAGGTTAGTCACTGCTCAGCCACTTATCTTTTTACCCTCTCATTAACAATATTACTGTATTACAGATATCAGAATATCACATATGTTTTTATTGTGGATTACTTAGGCCTCCCTCCAGAGGTTAGTCACTGCTCAGCCACTTATCTTTTACCCTCTCATTTATAATATTACTGTATCACAGATAACATAATATTTACAGATGTTTTTCCTCAAACATTGGAAGGATCAGTTATGAGAAAAGCTGCAAGATTTTCTCTATATGCATAAATTGTCAATTGTCTGCTAAGACGCAAAGAGC
The DNA here is from genome assembly GCA_003991915.1 of Elysia chlorotica. Taxonomy (NCBI): domain Eukaryota; kingdom Metazoa; phylum Mollusca; class Gastropoda; family Plakobranchidae; genus Elysia; species Elysia chlorotica. The sequence continues at coordinate 113,884 of RQTK01000304.1, forward strand.
CATTGTGTATAACAATATTAACAATCTTTTTATCAGGCTGAATTATTTTCATAAATAAACTCTGAGTTAAAGGTTTGTTATTAAAAAACAAAGACTACAAAAGCAATACCACCAGCTGTTGCTGTCATTATAGACATCCCAAATGCAAGTTAAATGTAGACCCTTCAAACTTTAAAATAAAAGGGATGGGGGACAAGAATAGGGTATTGGTTAGTGAAAAAATCTGTGATAGTGAAATTCTCAATATGTATAGGAGAGTCTCCTCATTCAATAGCAAAAAGCATTATTTGATGATTATATCATTGATCATTGTTAGTTGAGAATCGTTTTTGATACATTAGAAAAGTAAAAGTATTTTAGTGATGTTTTGTATCGCCCAAATTGCTATTGTCCAAATTCTCTTTGGTTTAAGAAAGATTGCAGTCACCCGGTATACCATTGAAACATTTAATAAATAAATCGATTTGCATCTATAATGCAAAGCCATCCAGGTTTGAACACTTTTTTGTGTGGCAAGTTGAATAAAATTGTTTTTAACATAGACAGTTAAGAAATGAACCAAAGTTTACCCAGAATAAAGAAGTTTTACATATAATTGTGCAAAAATGGAGTTTAAATAAAGTTTAATACAACTTTATATGTTTCTTTAAAAAAATGTTATCTTTTATTTTGAAAGATAGTCTTTTTTAAAATTACAAGCGTTTTTCACAAATGCTTTTAGTCCATACCTCTCTCCTTTCATAACACAATTTTTGTTTCTTTAAGCCGGCCTGGATCAACCCTAACTGCCGCCCGTCTATGAATTGGCCTGAGCAGGGCAGAATATCCTTTGTGACCTACAGTACCCGCTACAGGCCGCAACTGGACCTGGTGTTAAAAGGCATCTCGTTCACTGTGAAGGAGGGGCAGAAGGTATGGTGTCTGTCTTAGGAATCTATAGAGATGAGTTGAGTTGGTTGCTTAGCCTCCAACGTCAGCACTATATAGGTTATATCAAATAATAATGTTCGCCCAAATGTATAGAAATACTTAATCTCTGTTTTTTAGAGGTTTTTTTTGTTGAGAATACATATTTATAAGGGGGTACTGGTAATTTAATGTTTTGTTTTAGAAATATCTTAAGTGAGATTTGCTTTGATCATAGAACAAGGAATGCTCAAGTCTTGATTTTTGTCCCCACTCTATTTTAAGGCAAGAGTTAACTTTTATTTAACTCCAGACTTAATATTGTCAAATATTGGTATGTGCTTAATTTATTCTTGTTGCTTCACTTGTAAATATTACAATACCTTTTTTCCTTGAAATCAATATTATTACAAATAGAATTAATTTCATTTCATTTCTAGTATCTTCAGCATCATCACATTCATTATCATCATAGTTTCCAATCTATTGATGCTCTGAATTGAAATTGTACAGAGGTCTATCTTGGCACTGTTTTAACATGATTATATATAACTTTTCCTGTAAGATTGGCATCGTGGGCCGAACAGGGGCAGGCAAATCTTCTCTATCCATGGCTTTGTTCCGCATGATCGAGGCTGCAGGAGGATCCATCTGGATTGATGATGTAGACATCAGCACCATTGGTCTGCACGATCTCAGAGCTGGTCTCACCATCTTGCCCCAGGTTAGTGGAACAAATGCCATGTGAGATAATGAAATATAGACACTGTCATGTTATAATAGATCACTTCATCATTTCATAGACTGATTCATTTGTAGGTTCTTATTAATGGTCTTGTGATTACAGGGACAATGGCAAAAACGAAGATGATATGTTAGGGACTCTGCATCAATCATGACCAATCATGGCTCAGTCCTAGACTTGCGAGGGCATTGAGCGATCAGAGGACCATGTGCCTAAGGCTTGATTAAGTCATCAGTGATTGTCAATTGCATGGCTAAGCCTGCGTTAATAGTCGGGGATGAGCGGGGTTCCAGGATTTAATGTGTTTATTAAGGAAAAACATGCACTTGAGTTGAGTTGGTTGAACGTCCAATGTCAGCACTAAATAGGCGGTATTGTGGACGGATCCTGACGTCTGACAATTTTATGTGCTGCCATACACGAGAGAGGGAGTGGAGATCTGGACTCCTGTCTCAGCCTGTCACATTATACTAACACTGACCCAACCAGTTAACATGCACTTGATCTACACAATCACATTTAGATTGATAAAGGTTTGGATTTTATATAAAAATAGAAGAATTTATTTGAGATCATACTCAAAGTTGGGAACCAGACTGCTTCCTCACATGGCTTGACGGTTGTTTCACTGCACTCAAAAAAAAAAAAAATTACCATCCAAAGTTTTGCTAATTTGCTAAGGACAATCAGGACCCAAACTCTTGGTTCCTCAATACTCTGTCAAAGAGCATGGGACCAGCTTTACTTCACTTGCTGATGACCTGAGGATTTTTATGCCTAAGTGAAAGGAATACATTTAAATTAACAAAATATTTAACAACAATGTAACTTTTTTGTCCAACCCCCCCCCCCCCCCCCCCCCACAAACCTCCTCTTTCTCAACCTCCTCTTCCTTCCAAACAAATCAAGTTTTAATCTCTGGCCAAAATTGATTTTTAATTTTTAGTTAACTGAACTTAAGAAAAATAAAACAACACATCTCACCCAGGATCCAGTCCTGTTCTCTGGGACGGTGCGCTTCAACCTTGACCCCTTTGACCTCCACTCGGACGCGGCCATCTGGAAAGCCTTGGACCACGCCCACCTCGGAACTTTCACAAGAGAACTGCCCGGGCAGCTGGAGTATGTGTGTGAAGAAGGTGGACAGAACCTCAGGTGGGTTGTATGTCTGTCCTAGTGTGGAATGATCAAATGATAAAAGAGCATAATTTAATGAAACCAGACACAGATTTGCTCAAGTTCCATTTGATGAAACAAAACAAATATTAAGTAAGTCATATCCTTCCTCAAGCTTTGTTGTTGGGCAGGGAGCAAAAATATGATTTTGGGTTAAAATTCCTATTTCAAACGGGGGTAAAGCCTGCAAGGTGCTTAAATCTGCAGTGTATAAAATGCTTAATAAAGGTCTTTCAAGTGCTAGTCCTAATAAATATCCTTTTAGTTTCCAAAATTATTGTCCACAATACATAAAATGTTTTATTTCCTTTTAATCCACTTCAGTTGAATCCAATTGTCTTAATTAAAAAGAAAAAAAGAAATGATGAGTAAATTCATGTCAATAGACTTTTTACGTCGACATTTTGTGTAATCAAATTGCTGCTGTCATGCTAACATATCCCAATGCCTCCCCAGTGTTGGCCAGCGCCAGCTGATGTGCCTGGCCCGCAGCCTGCTGAGGAAAACCCGCATCCTGGTGCTGGACGAGGCCACGGCTGCTGTGGACCTGGAGACGGACGCCCTGCTACAGGAGACGATCCGCGAGGCGTTCAGGGACTGCACTGTGCTCACTGTGGCCCACAGGCTCAACACCGTCATCGATTATGACAAGTAAGAACTTTGATCTTTATAGGTCTAGTAATGTGTTCAGAGATTGTACTGTGCTCACTGTGGCTCAACACCGTCATCGATTATGACAAGTAAGTGAGAACTTTGATCTTTATATGTCTAGTAATGTGTTCAGAGACTGTACTGTGCTTATTGTGGCTCACAGGCTCAACACCGTCATCGACTATGACAAGTAAGAACTTTGATCTTTATAGGTCTAGTAATGTGTTCAGAGATTGTAGCCTACTGTGGCTCACAGGCT
>RQTK01000304.1:118484-136366 GCA_003991915.1 Elysia chlorotica
CCTAACCCCGCAGAAAAAAAGCAAAAAAAAACAACAACAAACAAACAACAAAACAAAACAAAGTAAAAAACTGACGTTATTATCGCGAACCTATATAATTACAATAAAATTGAATGAAATGCTCTATAATTCCAAACAGGCCCCTATATGTAAATAAACAGCTATGCCCGAGGAAGACGAAAAAAAAAAGAATGCAAAAGAAAAAAACAAACAAAACAAAAAACAAAAAACAACCCCCACAGATTTAGAACTTATCGTTCTTCATTGTTAATAATTCCCCTTTTCCCCCTCCCCCGCTTTTCTTAAACAGGATTTTGGTGCTGGGGAGCGGCGAGGTGTTAGAGTATGGATCTCCCAGTGAACTGTTGGCAGATTCCTCGGGACATTTCTACAGTCTGGCCAAAGAATCGGGTCTGGTGCACTGACATCGCGAAATACACTTAGGCATAATGGCTGACCTCTTTCTCACAATTCCTCGTTAGGCCCCCTATTTTGCCAGTCGGTGATGTCATCCATCCACCTAGTACCTTCTTGTAGATATGTCCTGTTTTCGCTTTGCCCCTAGAATATGTCTTTCCAAACTGTCAGGTCTTTTCAGGAGCCCAAAGTATTTGTTTTCTGTCTTTGATGGTTTGCAAAAGCCACTTTGGTTTGATCTTAACTTCTTTTAATTTAGTATGTCGTCATTTCGTATGTATGCTGTCCATTAAACTCTTGACATTTTCCGTAGCATTTTAATTCGAAAGAACACAAACCTTACAATAACAAAAATAGAAATTTATTTGCTCTTTTTATGTTTGGGCCAAGGACTACTATACTAAGTATATTAGTCCTTGGTTTGGGCTTAAATTAACAAGTCGATCGTTTTCAATTCTACCTTTCTTAAAGGTGGATAATTTAAGCGTGCGATTGATTTTGAAAAACCATCTACCTCGGATTGTTATGTTGCCATGTGGGTTGAGAATAACATCTAAAAAAAAAACCAACACACCAGGATCGTTCAGATCATTTTGGAGGAGTGTTTATTTATTGTTTGGTACATTTGCATAAATTGTCAGCATCTAGACGGTTTCCCAAACGGGTCCCAAAATAGCATCTGAAATATTAACATGCTGCTACTTATTGGGGTTACCAAGACGTTTAACTTAATTTGTCACATTATACGACACTGTCTATGAGAGAGGACAAACTTTGACCTGATATCAGCATCGAACCCAAAGCCTTTAAGTTATTAAATGCACACTCTACCCACCGAACTACCTCAAATAATACATCTAATAAAAAATTATGTTCAAACGTTCCCAGTTTGGTGCATGCTTAATACCCTTAGTGGTTTATTGTAGATTAAATTTATTTCCATCGGACACGTTATTTGATTATATGATCAAAAGCTAAATGACAGGCGCATAGCATTTATATGAAAAACAAACAAACCAAACCAAACCAAAAACAACCAACCCCCAAAATAACAAAAAAAACCCCAACAAAACAACAACAATAAAGACATTTTAAAACAAGACAAAACAAAAAAAGGCCCAAGTTTTGTTTTGGTTTAGCACAATTTATTTTTCTAGATTGACTTAGTCTTAGACATAAGATAAAACAATTGAAGGCTTACAGTTTACACTCCACTTGTAAACATGAAATCAACACATATATAGACAATTTTGCTTTTCTGAATAAGGATCTGGCAAGAAATAGATATATTTCATACACATCTTCTTACAAAATTTAAGATATGTACAAAAGAGTGACGTAGCTGACCAAAAAAGAATGGCTATGGAACACAGTGTGAGGCTTTTTATCGACCAGAGGTTAGAAATAATTATGTGTACCAATAACATCTTAAAATTTACAGCCATCAAAAACAACACCAACACAGGTAGCACTAGAAAGGATAAAAAAAAATAAGCACCTTAAACCAAATGCATGTAACTAATTTGCCCCCTTTTTTATATTTACATAAAAAATTGCAATATAAAACAAAAACAAAACACAAGCACCTGAAGTACCAGCATATCTTCTTGCTTTACTTTCCCAATCAATCATTATTGAAAATGCCAAAAAATAAAAAGATTGAAAGTTCGAAAAATTTAAGCACCATCTTAGTAATAATCTTCAAATCAAATTAATGCTTGACTTGAAACCTTTTATAAAAAAAGAGTAAAATCTTTAACTTACTATAACTAAAGACAAAAAAGTTCAAAGAAATATAAAAATGGCATCTTACAAAAACTGAACACAAATGTTCATTTCTGTCAACAAGAGCAACAAATAAAAAAAAAAAGAAAAAAAGAAAAAAAAATTCCCAGTTCTGATTTGCCAATGTTTTTTTCTCCACTTATTTTCTGAAAATCAATAGCCTAGGTATCCAAGTTCAAACTCGAGCAACCAGATATTTAAAACCCGCCACTCTGCAGTTTCAGCAAGCAAAAACTTGATGCTTTCTTTTAAATCTCAGACTTTCAGAGAGCCACAACAGTGTCCCTGAATAAGTCATTCAGCAAATGAAATTTTAAATGAATTTTAAAGTATGGACATTCAGGTAAAGGTGAGCAAGGTAATTTGGGCTTTGATGAAAAAAACAACCAAACAAATCCTTACTGTCTTATATTGACACATTAGAGCAGAAAATGTTAGGAAATCGTGTACCTAATTTGTTTCTTACCTTAAAAACAATGCACATACATAAAACCATAAAAAAGAAAATAGTGCCACATTATCTAAATTAAAGTTATAGCCTAAATAATTATGTATAACCATGGTTACTACATTTGCAAAGATCAAAACCGGTTTTACTTTTAGCATTTGCGAATGAATGAGTTAATAAGGCAAAAGTCTTTAGGTATATTATAGCAGCAGAAGAAATATACATGTGAATATATGACACAAGTCAAAAGGTGTCGAGGCTGCATCTGATCAACAGGAAAAGATGTGAAAATTTGAGAGGAGGAAAAAAGGGTTTTGACAGCAAAGATTACAAACACATAGAACAAATTTGTAAGGCAACATTAGGCTCAATTTGTAAATTCAATAGTTCGGTTAAAAAAACTAAAAGAGTAGGTCTTGAATCATAAATTTTAGGATAAATATCACTGTGAATAAAAAATTTAGGATAAATATAACATTTTAAATGAAAAAAAATACAATACAACAAAAAGAGCAGAATTCAAGTTGCTAATTTTAGAATCAGGACAATACAGGAAAAGGCACAGAGTACTTATATACAGTGTTCAGTTTACTCAGAAGACTTATAAATTTATAATGTTGTGATGGCTTTCCGAATGAACAAAAATTGTCAAACTTTAGCTTTCCCGGTCTTCCCCAATCATCAAATAAAGGAGAAAATAATAATTTTTGATGGCTTTATTATGAATGAAATATCAATCACTAAAAAACCCAAACTAAATAATAGTTTTCATCATACTTTAAAGACACCTTGATATATTGTGAAACCAATTGGTCTCTTAAGTGAAGCGCATGTAACTTAATATAGATTGCATTCATTACATTTTACAGTTTTAGCAAACCATGGTAAAATACAATTCATATAAGTATGGCGTTGCGGGTCAAATAAAATTTAAAAATTGCAACAAAACCATTCTTCAAATTGAAAAAAAATCCAATAGTATCACCCTTTAAGGTAACTATGAAATTACAATTATAAACTACAAAAAAGAAAAGAAAGACAACATTATAAATAACTGAATCCAATGTTGCTTCTTTTACTTTGAACAATTTTGATGTCTTCAAAGAGCCAGATGCCAAAAATTATTTTCATGTCTAAAATAATCCTGAATTAATAATTATACATGTAATATTAAATAATGATGATGATGATTATGATTATGAAGACAGTAGTGATGAAGATGATGATGGTTATATTATCATTATAATAATAATAATAATAATAATAATAATAATAATAATAATAATAATAATAATAATAATAATAATAATAGACAGTGGTAGTGATAATCACATAATTATAAAGACGAACGCAATAATTTCAGCATAATAATCATTATGTTGCTGAATTTATTTATTAATAATTATTTAAACCTTCCAAAGGCACAATATCTGAAGTTTTTAGGAAAGAATTTTGTAGCTTTGTAATCACCACCAACAAAAAATTGATTGGCTGTGATTATTTTCATGATACAGATTAATGTCATCATCATTTTAACAACTAAAAATAAAAGTAAAATTAATCACTTAAATTCTTAAGTATAACTCTTATAAACTAAGATTACGGACTGGCTGGTTGACGAATAAAATACCTTTCCCCCGAGAACAGATATGTAAGTTCCTGTGACACCAGCCATGTTGGAATGTGATGAAAATTGCATAAAAAAGGCTCTTATTTAATGAAAGATTTTTGTTAATAAGTGGATTCTTCTCAAAGGCAGAAAATATCCCCCTCCCCCACCAAAAAAAAAATCACATTGTGAGAAATTTTTAGCATTATATATAAGGCATTAGTACAACTGCAAATATATACGTTTGTATTAAGGTTATATTTTAAACCAGTTCTAATACACACTGATAATAACTCAGTCAAATTCGTTAAAAAAAAAACAACGCAAATCAAATTAACAAAAGATTCAGAGTGAAAAAAAAAAATTATAAAATGAAATGAATGTGATATAATACTTTTCAATACAAGTACATGTACCGGTTTTTAATCAACATTTTACTGTTGTCCAACTTTAATCTTTGGCAATGAATGCACTGTTTCCAGGCACTTAAGAATAAATATACAACACAAACTGAATCCATTGTAGCAATGGTGCCTGCATCAAGTACAGACTTAAATTCAGAGCCATCATTTTTTCTAATTTCTTTTCTTTTCTTTTTTTTCTAACAGTAGCAGTTAAAACTATTTGAGTTTAAAAGGTCCTAAAATTTGTCCATGAGCTAAAGGTCATCTCTCTAATTCCAAACAAGGCAAGCACATCTTGTCTTTTTCTGAACAAAGTGTACATTTTAAAAATTGGTAATGTATTATGCATGATTTATAGACTGATTTCTCAAGCTCCCAAATAAAAAAAAAACAAAAAGCAAACAACAGCGGCAATGCACAAGAATCAAAGTATTTGAGCTATTCAACCTATGCAGGTTACAAAGTTAAAGCACATGAACAGTTATTTGTTCAAAACAGAAAAAAAGAAGGCAAGTTTTTTTTAGCACATTACCTTCCATTCAGAGTCCAAAATCTTCTATTTACGAAAATTTAAATATATATTCAAATTTCAATAGTAGCTATGCTTGGACGAAACCAGAGAGAGTGAAAGATATAAAAAAAAAAAAGCCAAATTTCAATATTCATCATTGGTCACCCAGCAACTGTCTTAAACTTAACAAAAACGTGATATGGAAATCCCCAGTGCAAAGCAAGTATTGGATTTTAAATGATCCTGTAAAAATCTACAATGCTGTTTTAAATAACAAATGGCGGATTGGAGATCTCAAAACTCCTTAAAGTTATGTATTCTCATTTATTCATTATGGTGGAAGTTTTCAGGGGTAATATTAGTGGCTTTCTTCTGTGGACAAAGAGTCCAAAAATGATGTTAAAAAAAACAATGAAAAAAACCCTCCACCCTTATTCTAATACTCTAAATTTCCCCTCCATCTCCCTCTTGTTTCCTCTATTTAAACACGCACCGTTCAGGGTGTGAAATGCACAGAGTCAGCCTGGCCTTTCACATAGATATTGCAACATAAATAATAATGCAAAAGAAAACAACAAATCTTTTCAAATAATTGTTCAAATGACAAAAAAAAAAACTTTTGACATTATCACATATAAAACGCAGATGTTACTTAACAATAAAGTTGTAAAGTGAAATCTCTATGTTTCTTTCAAATGAGGTTTTATGATGTTAAGATAACGGCCCCATAAAAAAACACCAAAATAAAACAAAACAACAACAGCAAAGTATTAACAGTTATACCTCTTTGAATGGAATTGTATTTGTATTTTTTCAAGTTACAGCATTGCAAGTTTTTTGTTTTTGTTTTTAAAGTTGCCTCTTTTTCAAAGTATTATCGCAATAAGTGTCATTGAGCAGGGATAAGGTTGTGAAATTATTTGTGAAAACAGTACAGTTTGAAGCACACCTCGAAAGGAGAAATACTGGAAGTGCACACTCCTGAGAACAATTGAGGATAAGAAGGCACATTTAAGTCACATGTGCTGGAAATAGAAGAGAATAATATATATCAATTTAACTCTTGACAAAAACTGTGACTGGGCTAAAAGACCCGCTACACATGTACTTTTAACAGCATAGAAACTTAGGCTACTTTATTGAGATATTAAAGGGAATGATAAGTCAATTACTTTAAAAAACGTCACTGTTATATCCAGATAAGGTATGCAATAATATGGCCTTCAGATACAACGCTAGAGAAAAAATTAGACTGACTCTATTAGTGTTTCATCAAGGAGGCAAATTGAAAGATTTGGGCAAAACCAAGATCAATGCAGTGGAAGAAGAAGAAGAAGAAGAAGAAGAAGAAGAAGAAGAGAATTACTACAAATAATATACAAGAGAAAAAGAAGGAGAGTAAGGGTTAGAGAGAGGGAATGGGAGAGGAGAGGAGAGAGAGAGAGAGAGAGAGAGAGAGAGAGAGAGAGAGAGAGAGAGAGAGAGAGACAGAGAGAGAGAGAGAGAGAGAGAGAGAGAGGCAGAGAGAAAGAACGAGAAAGGTACATCATACAATAGCAAAGCAGTGTAAGTATCTGACTTTTCACAGTGAATTATTCCTCATAGAAGGCAAGTTTCACCTAAAACCATCATCAAAATACATTGATTCCATTAAACATAGCAAGTGCAAAACAAATTATGCTTATCATAAGGAGCCAAAAGAAAATGTAAGACTCAATGCAATGACTAAGATACTGTGTGTCAATGTTAATTTTAGTGAGCACAGGTAGGCTTATATATATGTTGTCAAAAACAACAACAAAACGGGTAAGCTTTTCAAACTCTAAAGGCCTCAATTACTTATGTACATGTATTACCTAAATAGTGTTTCAACATTTATCAAAATAAGATACATTTATATTATAACAGACAAAAAAACAATTTGTATTATTAAAAAGGATAATTATGTTCATCTTAAACAAAGCTTACACTGTTGAACCACTGGAAAATCAAAATAAACCTAGAGCCTATACCAACTTCTCTCTCTATCTAATAGGCCTGATTTTATGTTTAAAAATGTACGAGAAAAAAGTTAAAGTAAAGAATACAACACAAGAATGTGTGTAAAGCTGCCCATCTTGTCTCGGATCTAAAACTACAAAAATCTAAAAAAAAATAAAAATAAAATGATTGCTCCCATAATTTCTATATCTCTCATTTTACTCCCTTGCAAGACGATCATAACATACAACATATTAATAGTGTTGCACCAGAAGGAACATCAGCCAAAGTTCTTAAGAGTGTATACTGCTCCACCATTGTAGGTATGACAACAGTGAGAGCTACAATAAGTAAAACATGGGTGGTGCCTTGATTTCCCTTTTGCTATCCCTGTAATTAAATACTAAGAGTTAATCATTAAAAAAAACCCCACAAAACGTGAGAATAACAGATGAGGATGTCCCATACCCGCAGACCGAGTTGCATTTACCTACAAACCTCCGGTTAGAAATAATATTTATCAACATAACTATTATCACACAAATAATAGGGTCACAATGAATAACTTCAGGTATACACCAGACATCTCTATCTTGCTACACAGGACCAGTTGCTCTAATGGTTCAATAATAAATGAGGATAACTTTGGCTTTATGGATAATAAGTTTTCTTCAATATTCCCCATTGGAAACATTATTTGCCTTAATTACAACGTTTATAAGTTTGATGCCTTTTAAGTTAAAAAAAAACAACAAACAAAAAACTCCCCCCAAAAAACAACAAACAACTTAATTCAAATTTTCCTATTTAGTTTCCAAGCAAAAAAAAAATTGCAAAATCTGGGAAGGGGGAGTCTAAGGCTACACTGTGATATGACACAAGATTTTTGAAACTTATAACAAACTAGCATTCTAATTAACTAACAATCAACAGAACTGTGTTGAAGAGCACAAAAGTAGTTTCTGCTGGTCCAGATAGTATATGAGACGTTGCCTCTCTCTCTCTCCAGCGGACAGAACAAACAACCTCCGAGGACTCCAAGGTTGATCTCGTCACATTTTGTCAATCCAATGTCTCATGTCTGGCTTTGTCGTTTGTTGTGGCTGCTGGAGAAGTGATGAGGGTTTCGCCCAGGTCTTACCATTCCGTCATCCTACTGTAAAGTACATGAGAAAAAACAAGGTGTGCTAGCTGTTTTAATCCTTCTTTTTTTTTTCTTTATAGAGAACAGGTAATGGAACAATCAAAGGCAACATGACAGGGGTTTTTATATATTGTGCTGCACTACAGTTATGGCCTAAGTGATATATTGTTCTAAAGTCAACATGAGATTTATCTATCCAAACTTTCAGATTAAGAATGGGCAAATAGTTCTTGCTGAATTGTGGTAGAAACTTGTGTCGAATATAAGGCAGAAATAAAGAAATAAACCAGTCTTTACTGTTTAACCCATAAGAAGTGAAAATGGCTTATGCCAAAAAAGTAGCCAAGAGGCGATCTACATCATCAACAAAGCCACTACACTTATGGTATGTACTGTAAAAGTACTTTTTTTTATACTATAAATGATTGAGAACTTTCAGTAATACTTAAGAAATTATGATGTGATATTAAAAAAAAAAAAAAGGTTAGTGCTATTAATATTTTATTTTTAGACCCTTTCTCTGTACTAAGATAATTATATGATATCTGGCATGATGTGGGAGAAATAAAGAAGGAATGGCAACTGATTTCATTATTTATCTGGGGCTAACTAACCTATAGACTCTGGTTTCTGATTTCAAAATTTGAAACAAAAGAAGAAAAAAAAAAAAAAAAAAACATACACAGGGTAAACTGGGATAGGATAAAAATAAAATACAGCAGGAAAAAGAAGTTGCAGCTTCAAATCTTAAAAATGAAAGTATTTTTGTCTACTATGTACTATGCTTCTACTTTGTGTGTGTGTGTGATGTGCTTTATAGAACAAAAAGAACAAAAAATGTTCTCTCATAAACGAAATAAGAACAAACTAATAATTTTGGTTATGGATGCCAAATGCTTTCTACTGCGGTCAGGTTCTCATGCCACTTTTAGTGAACATAAGAGAATATAATTATACAAAAGTTGAAATTTTGATGTTGCCTTCAATTCATTCTCACAAAAAGTCCAAACAAAAAACAAATGTTGAATAACTTTTTAAATGAATGGGATGTTAAATTTTCAAGCAAAAAGAAAGCATAATAAAAAAAAATTATTCTGTAATTACGATTGAACTTTTGATTAATGCGTTGACTGAATGGTTAAGTTCTATGCTATGTTTACCGCATATATATAACTGTAGAAATAACGATTAGACTAATGTCACTACACCAGATTTAACTTTTACTGATGAACACTATATGCTAATACTAATATATATTATATATATATATATACACACACACATTTGCCAGGTAGTAGAAGCAGAGCAAAGGGTTAAGGTATCGGATTGAGAAACTGCACACTAGGTTTGTCAGAGGTGATTTTTCATGGAACCAGTCTTTTCAGCATTTAATAAATTTAATACATTATTTCATAAATTTATCCAGTAGACTATTTTTTTCCACAAAACTTAAAAAAAAAATATAAAGGTGTATAATATGTGAAGCAACCAGGGTAAATTAGGCACAAGTTGGAATTTGGACTTTTTGATTTATATATAGTGTGATAAGAAGAATTACATGCACTTTCAAAGGTTGATGAGGTTTTAACTCTATCCTTTCTAGAGCCAGAGATAATTCTTTGTATTCGTAAATTAAAAAAAAAAGGTTAATATAGAGTAACTTTTTCTATGTTTAAATGACGGGAGTAGTTTTTCTATTATTAGAAGACTCTAGCTCACAACTTATATCAGCAACTTAAGCCTGATTCACCCTGGTTGCTTCACCTGTATAGAACACTTGCTACTTTTCAAGATGATTATAAGTACAAACATATGCATGGGGAAAAATACTCTCTTTAAAACTGATAAAACTTCATAAGACTGGTTCCAAACACTGACTAATAGGCAAAAAAAAAAAAAAAAAAATCAACCGAACTTCATATATCTCTTTTGATAAACCATGTTTATAAGCTTTCCTTTTCTCAATGACTTATGCAAATTATGATTGTTATAAATTTTAATTTATATCTATCAAGTTTTTTTTTTTTTAACAACAATCAGAATTGAAATGTAAAGTAATTAAAAAACAAAACAAACAACTAAATGTATGTAATATAAATTGATGTCAAAGTCAAATTAATGTTAACATCATTTTTAAATGAACAATTATATAAGTAGCTCTATCAAGATTGATTCTTAAGATCCTTTATCTGTTTATAAAAACTTATAGAACAATTTATTTAAATAGCGGTTCTCTGTTCTTAGTGATTAGTGTAGCTTAAATTCAAGCACATCAATATAATAGTATATGGTTCTTATAAATGTATACATTATATATATATTCCAATTACAGTGAAATATAAAAGAAATGATAAATAAAAATTAGTTAAGCTATCTTTCTTCAGAAATTTACATTTACACATAATAACTGTTTATGAGGAAAAAGTATGACTTGAAAAAAAAGAAGAAAAAAAAAGAGCCCAAAGGTAAAAAAAAAAAAACACCACTCAAACACACCTCAAAATATAAAAACAAAATAAACAAGAAACACTTACACAGGTTTTACAAACTCTATCCCCTCCCCCTCTTCTTTTTTGGAGACAAAAGTTAAAAAAAAAAAAGGAAGAGAAGGACCCTTACCCCACCACTCTACCCCTCCCCTCCCTTTTTTTTTTGCTCTAAAAGAAAAAGTCAACTATTATCCATTACCACGCTGAATCTAGGGTGAGGAGGAATAATTTAAGTATTGAGAGAAGATGAGGGATGAGAGATCAACACACACTCTATCTCTCTCTCACACACACATAACAAACCAAACCGAAACAGACAGTGCGCTAGGTAAGCTACACACCTACTTACGGGGGGTGAGAAAAAGCCTCTAGGCAGCACCTGCATGCACAATCCGGCATGCAGAGGTTAGAGGCTTACGGCTTATGGCAAAGGAGGGAGGGTAGGCAAAAGGGACAAGGAACAGGGTCTAGGCTTCCAAAAATATCAGTTGCAGGCATAGTCATTGAGGTAGTTAAAATTTGCATTAAGATTCGAACTAACTGAGGTACACTATTGAACATCTTCAAAGTGCGCTGTGCAGCTCCATTAAAAAAGAATTAGCCAATATCAAATGAATTCTTCCATTCAAAAACCCAAAATTGTACGAATAGAGTTAAACATTTTACACTTTTAGGCTAGTAAACAAGTACATTAGATGAATGACAAATTAACCCCCCCAAAAAAACTCATTCTTTCCTAACTTTTGAAAAATTTATTAGAAAATTTATTATTATTATTATTATTATCATCATCATCATCATTATTAGTCATTATTATTGTTCCTATTTGTTACTATTATTATTTTTACTACTACTACGAAATTACTGCTACTACTTCTACTACTATATTGTAAAAATAAACCGAACACACACCTTGGAAACTGTGGGAAATGACCCCTCTAAAGACCTAAACCCTTACTAAAGAAAAATAAGGAATAAACTTATGGGTTGTCGATGTATGACCACAATTACTGAAGAATTATAGTGCTAATAAATTGGGAAAATCTTTTTTTCCTGTACAATTATTAAGCGTGAAAAAAGAAAATTCCTTCAGACCTTCCGCCATCCGATCCCTCTTTGTGCTGTCTTAAATTGTCTTACTGTACACACTAATGTAAAAGACAAATAGGATATGTTGATTTATTGTTTGGTGTAATTTACTTATACAAAAAATTTCTTTATTCTTTAGGTCAAATAGATCGCTTCTACAGCTTGTGTCGATTTGTGTGATTTCTAAATTGTTATGTGAATGTCCGTTTTTACTACTACTACTACTACAACCTACAACAACTACTATTACTACTACTACTACTACTACTACTACTACTACTACTACTACTACTACTACTACTACTACTACTACTACTACTACTACTACTACTACTACTACTACTACTACTACTACTACTACTACTACTACTACTACTACGACAAATTATTATTATTATTATTATTATTATTATTATCATTATCATTATTATCATCATTAAATGTTTTCACTTCGTTCAGTTCAATGACTATAAGCCTTTTCAATATTTATTTTTGGAAACCTCGACCAGGGTTTCAAGTGGGATGCGGGGGGGTTTGTTAGTAAGGGTAAGCGTAGGAGTAACTGTGGATGCCGGCGGCGCCGACGCCACTGCTGCCAGGTATGGGGGGAAGCTGGGGCCGGGCCAGGTGTCCGGGCTGGTCGTACAGGCCCGGGTACTCGGCAGCCAGGTCGTGGTGCTGACCTTGACCTTGGTACGGGTGGTACTTCGAGTGGTCTTCGTAGGGCGGCGGGGCCGTGGCCTTGAAAGGGTCGTGGGTGTAACCAGGGTTGCTCTCCCCAGCACCACGGGGGTAGCCGTAACCAGGATGTACGGGGTGATGCCCTGCGGCAACAGGAACTGGCCCTCCTTGGCCATGGTAGCGCTGCTGCTCTTCTTGGATTCTGATGATGATGGTTGCCCACAAAAACATCATCATTATCATCATCATCATTGATCATCATTGAGCATGGGTCAAAGACCATTGAGGGTGTGTGAGGGAAGTACAGTTCCATATGGGTTGTGACGATGTTTGAGGGTTCAGATTTCCAAAACATTTTCCGAGAAATCATCCAGCCATTCCACAATCACAGGATGTTGTTTGAAGTATTTTAAAAAAAATTGGGTTCAAGATTCCAGTTGTTGATCCAGACGGTGAGTGTGTCCATGTGTTGATGACCAGCAGGTTTTGGTTTTAGTGATAAAATACACAAGACCAGGTTTGCATCATTTTTTTTTCCAATCAGGGTTGAAAAGCAAAAAGGTTTTTTTGTGGTTGTTTTGTTATGTTTATGTTGCAACGAGTTGTGAAGATGGATTCAATGACGCAGTCAAAATGGCATGTGTGTTTGGAGAGAGGGTTTGGGGGTGAGAAGAAACAAGAAAAACGTGAAGAAATTTTCTTTTCAGTAAATATGCACAAGAAATGCAATCACATAAAAAAAAAAGAATTAGAAGGTTGTTAATATATTAATTTTCAAGAAAAAAACAAACAAACCACAAAAGCATGGATGGCAATCAAAATGCAAAATCTATGAGTATCCAGCTGAAAATCCCAAAGCAAGTATTGAGTATTCGATATAAATTTTTACAGATAAAATTGACCACAAAAAAGGGAAATAATTGAAAGACTCCACCCCAAAGTGACTTTGCAAATTTATAAACAAAAAAAAAAAAAAAGTCTGGTGATCCATTCAAAAAAAAAAAAAAAAAAAAAAAAAAAAAAAAAAAAAAAAAAAAAAAAAAAAAAAGTTGCGACAGAACCATTGTTTAGAAAATTGATTATTTGCTGATGCTAATTGATCTTTCAAGCTCAGAAATCAAATTTTGTGCCGATGCCAATTCTCTGTAAATGCTATGGTGCTTAATGTAAGGTTAATGCAAGGATGGCAGGCCTCAAAAGGATTGGTCGGTGAAGCTTGCGTAAACCTGGTAAACTCTAGACACCCTAAGAGATGATGTAGTAGCATGACCTACGAAAGCCCATAATCACCTACGGATACAAATATACCTTTTGTGGGGATAATGCCTACCATTCCTAATGCCTTAAAGTCTGTACAAAATGTGAAATCTTGTTGTAGAACTACATGTACTTGATTGCCTAGCATTTCTGGCAGACTAAGACATTGAACTGACCTGATTGCTTATGTTGTATGGTGCCTTGCCCTAGCTATGGGCCAGTGTATATGCTAATTTTAACATAAGGCGCAACTGAAAAGCCAGGGTTTAACTTTTGTAGACAGAAATTATTAAAAAAAATATATATACACGCTCATAGCTTGTGATGCATGAAATAACATTTCAATTTTACTAAAATAAAGTTTTGAACCATATATGGTGATGCTACTTAAAAAGTTGCAAGACCCACCACCATAAAGCAAGAAATATCTTTTAACTATAAGAGGACCGCTTTCCCAAGAAAAGATTGACAAAGCCAATTGGTACATGTAATACAGTATTTTCCCCAATGCTACATTCACCTAGTTCAAGCAACTACCAGATCCTATGTAAGAAAGTTATGTCAAATGGCCCCTCTCTAGTCTAGAAGCTACCACTTTTAATCAGGGTAAATCTTACCATTAAACCTACTGCAGTTTCAATTAAGGTTCCTTTATTATTGGTAAGACATTGAAAGAAAGAAAAAAACATGTGACAAAAATCATTTCAACTTCACTTGAGATAATTAATAAAGAGAAAAAAAAATGCCACTAGGCACACAGAATCATCCGAAATGAAATTAATATGGATAGTAGGTTTGTAGACTATACTCTGCCTAATAAAATTCTAATAACTGTTTTTAAGAAAATTTAATTTTTGCATCTGCAAGTGCCATCTATCGGTCCCATAACCATACAAGACCAGAATTTTCTGTGCATCGTGCTTGTATTACGATAGGCATCTTTGTCATTTATTTTCATTCCTTTAGTGCAATGGGAAAATTAAAAACAAAACAATTGGTGCTTGGTACACAAATTAGTACATTTACCACTGCAAACCCTACAGGCTTATGTAAGATGGTTACATCCAACTGGAAAAAGCGGACAAGAAAAAAATTTTATAGCCTAATAGACATCTTATACTCATTTAGCCTGGAGAAACATAAGACTTGCAAAGTCACATAATATTATTTTAATGTGCAGACTTGCTGGATTATGGGAAAGCCTTTTGCAGTGCAATTGGGTATATACCTTTAGTCACACCTTCAAGTTAAAATCCAAATATAAACGATGTTAGATCAATTTTAGTAGTTCAACGTTAGACAAAAACGAAATCCAACAGAAGCTAGTGAAGATAGCACAGGATAAATAAAAAAAGCAACTGAAGTCAAAAACTCCCTACTGATTCCTATAATAATTTTAAAAACATTTTGAATTGCAGATAACTTATCAAAATGAGAAGTCATTTAAGTCTTATCTGTAGGGATCTATATCGCTTTCTTAAACTGAAGGCCAAAAAGAGATAATGCTTAATAATTACGTGTGGTAATTTTGTGCTCAATCATAGGTGAATCTCCAATAGCAGTCAGTTTTTAATAACTTTGCATATGCACATCAAAGTGCAAACCTGCAAAACAGCACCCTTCATTAAACTTTAAAGAATCTTTGATTATGACACCACAGCTTGTGTAATCTCTTTGAAATGAGCTTTGATATACCTCAATAATTATCAACACCCAATTAAACATTTTTTTCTGTTAAATTTGATTCTCTTTACAGCTGCTTGAAAGAGAGTTGCATCTATCAAACTGATGAAAGGCTGAAAAATGGGAAAATAATTAGATTCTCCAAGTTTTTTCAATCTTCAAAGATATGGCCTCTACTGCAATGATATTCATTTATAGAGTAAAAACTCAATATTTTGTAAAAGATACCAGAAATGCCTCAGTCTTATACTTAACAGTCAGACATTAGGGCACTTTCAATTTTCTCTGAGGAATATCTAAAAGTTAAAGAATTTGTTTTCATCTTTAATTTTTTTTTTCTCCTCAGAAGTTTCAGTCACAGTTTTTGGATTAGTTAAGATTTGCAAATGTTATGTCGAGTATTTTAGTAACAATAGCAAATATTATAAAATGCACAATCTTATGTATAAAAAAAAACAACAAAAAAAAAAAAAACAATAACAATTTTCGCTGATTAAAAAAAAATGGCCTGCCTGTAAATTCTTATCAATAACGCATGTGATACAAGCTTCACAGTCACACTAAGGTTGATTAATCATGATTCGAGTCACGTAACTGACCTTGTGAGGGGAATAGTGTCAGGATTGGGTCCAGCATACAGGTAGTTTCTGGGATGTGAAGAGAAGCAGGGAAGGAGAAACAGGATTGAAACAAGAGCTTGCATGCAGATGGTTTTGTGAGCTTCGTTCTTGTACTTATCATGGTGATCAACTTTTACAGATAGGCTCGGCCTAGGCTGTTAAAACTGTCCCTGTCTGAGAAACTATGCAGACAGTTTATAAAAGCTTGTAACAGTTTCCATGGTCAGTTTCAACAGGAAGAAACTGCCTTAAATTTTCCATCCTACACTGTGTTGTTAAAGGGGAAAAAAAAACGTGTCATTGTCCACATTATCAAGTTGGAGAGGGTGAAAATTCAATCATGAATATAAAGGACAGAAAACTAAAATTTTCATAGTTTAAGTACAAAATGAGCAATATATACATGTGTGAATAAATGACACACCAGTTTTTTAAGGCCAGAATGAAGAAATAAAGAAATGCGGCCTTCAGTCTAACATATAAAAAGTAAAAAACTTCCAGGGTGCTCACTTAATATTATGAAGACGTGATCTCCACTTGAAATGGCAATATTATAGGGCTCTTACTAACACAAATTCATTCGTAAAACTTCACTTACTAAAGATCTTTCTACATTTTAGTTCTGACCAATATCTCACAACCTGCTTGTAGCGTGTTCCAATAAATCATCAATCTATTGCTAGAATAAGATGAGCATCATGCATAATGTACATAATATGAAAAAGATATACATGTACATATTTTTAAAGAATAAGGAGTTTACTTCAATTTCAAGATGCTTCATACACAAGATTATTTGGTACCTTCAAAACATGCACGGAGCCGCTAATCTGTTAAAAAAAATTTTTTTCTTTCTACAAAACTAATATTTGATCATTAGTACGGATAAAAAGAGATACATTTGAGAGAGAAAATGTGTGTAAGACTGGAACAGGGTCATCAAAATTGATTTTGACGTAGGAGCCAATATACCAATATCTGGCCACAGGTTGAAAATGTAGTTCTACTGTGTTATCAAAGTTATTCATTTCTAAAGCATTCTTAGCAAACTAATAAATGTACAAATATTTTAGTGTGCCTCCATGTATCTCCTCTCTGAGCTTCCTTAAGTGAAAGTGCTATAACAATGAACTTATTACATGTATTATTATTATTATTATTATTATTCTTATTATTATTATTCTTATTATTATTATTATTATTATTATTATTATTATTATTTTTATTTTTTTATTTTTTTAAATTATTATTATTATTATAGTTTTTATTATTATTATTTACCTTTTAACTTTAAAACTGTTTTGTCATTTTGAAGATCATTTCCTTAAATTTTGGTTTCCAGATGGTTTTGTACAAAATCTGTTTTATGTCTTCATCTACTGAAGATATCTTTAAAGAAAAAAAATATATAAAAAACCTTATATCTAGCAACACGTAGGACCTTTTCTACACTCACACACATGAATAATGTCCCTAGTTCAGTGAAAACTTTCCGTATGGTTAAAAAGAATGAGGTGCTTACGGGTCTTCAAACTCCTTGACATACTGGTGCTCCCGCCTGTACTGGCTGGTCAGGAGCACAGCAAATATCAGACACGGGATGCTGAAGATCAGGCACCACCCCAGACTGAACCAGAAACCATTCTGAATAATAAAAACAATAATAATTGTAGTATTAGTAGTAGTAGTAATAATAATAAAAATAAAAATAATAATAATAATAATAATAATAATAATAATAATAATAATAATAATAATAAAAGTA
>RQTK01000304.1:137066-172066 GCA_003991915.1 Elysia chlorotica
AATAATAATAATAATAATAATAATAATAATAATAATAATAATAATAATAATAATAATAATAATAATAATAAAAGGAGAATGTATCTTGCAATATCTGAGAACCTGTCAATTGTGACTGAATCATATTAAAATAAAAAAAGATTCCAAACAAATTACACTTTTCAATTTGGTGAAATCAGATTCAATTTTCCTGAACCATCAAAAGACTTCAAGCAAATTGAATTTACTGTATGTAAGTATACCAACCTCTGTTTTAACATTCTCCACACTGCTGTTAGTCTCTTTATTTATACTGTCTGCCAGCAAAGAAAGTTCCTAATCAGCAAAGGGGAGGGAAAAAACCAAATATTACTTCAGTCAACATGATTTTTAAGAGAAAACCCACATCTTTAAATCTTACTTTAATGAACCTTATGACACAGTTTAATAACAATGATGCCCC
This sequence comes from Elysia chlorotica, assembly GCA_003991915.1. Taxonomy (NCBI): domain Eukaryota; kingdom Metazoa; phylum Mollusca; class Gastropoda; family Plakobranchidae; genus Elysia; species Elysia chlorotica. The sequence goes on from RQTK01000304.1 coordinate 137,509, forward strand.
AAATGCCCCCTAGATAAGCAGCATAACCCCTTGGAAATAAAATTGACTAGCTTTTGCAATTACATAGAATTCATATTCAGAGGTTTAATAACTTCTCAATAATATTAATAAAAAATGATTATCTTCTTTCTTACCCCGAAGAGAAGAACTAATTTCAATTTCTAAACAGATATCGCATCAGGCTTGGCAAAAATACAAATAAACTAAGTTCCAGCTTCACAAAGTCACCTGGGCAAAAGTTCAATGCAAAAAAAAAAAAAATTGCTCATCAACATTATTACTCTTTTAAGAAATGTTTTGTATTCAATATTTTCTTTTTAATTTATGCTTTGTCTTGAATTGTACACGGAGTGTTAAAAAAAAAAGAAAGAAGGAAAGTTGATCCCATGCTTTTTGATAGAGCGTTTCCGAACCAAGAGTCCCGACTGTTCTAAGTAAACAGTATTTGTGAGGTACGTTGCCATTACTTTCCTCCCTCCCCATACTTTAACTTCGCCACGACTCACGAGCCTCGGCTACCCAATCTGTGCTGGGTTGACATAGGGACATAGGTGGCCTAGAAGAAAAAAATGTCCACGCCTGGGATCAAACCCAGCACCTTCACAAAGGTGATCCAAAACTCTATTTCTAATTTGATCTACAAAGTATCATGATTAATATGTACCTACTCACAGTTCACTTCCGTAAAAAATGCTCGAGATGGAAGAATAAAAAAATTTCCCATTTTCCATTTCTAATGAAACCTCAATTCTAGCAGCACCATAATAAGTATTTGAGAACAGTTTCACATGGGAACAAAAATATGTATCAGGTTTTGCTCGCTAAAGATATTATGAACTATTTGAAATGGTTTTTTTTTTAATTTTTAACATTATTTTGGCTTGGAGAATTCAGTACAACAACTTACTCTTTTCACAAGTTCATCTTTTTCACTGTTGAACTTTGTTTGTGAACTGTTCATATCCTGTATAAGCTGATTCAAAGGATCCTAAAAGTTGGTAGGAGAAGGAAAAAAAACAACCAAACAATAGTACTTTTATTTCTTAGAGAGTACAAATTGCTTTGAATAGAAGCTTGATTGATAAAAATATATTCAATAACTAATATCTTTTTTTTTTCAATCAATGCATCAAATGAAAACTATTTAACACACACAAAAAGAAAAAAAAAAGAAAAAAAATTAAACTTGCAATGTTCAACCTCTTAAATATTATAATTATATGGTTTTCTTCAAGCCAAAGTAAACAAAAGCACTTCTCAAAGAATAAACCAAACATTAGTTTGGCAGAGCAAGGCAACGCTCACCCACCTATTTACTTAATGGAGTCACATGTAACAGGTGAGTGTAAACATTATTTGAACCCCCTCCCCCCCATCTCTTACTAAATCAAAAGTCTCAGGCATAACTGATTAAGATGGACTTATGTAAGTTGACATAAAATTCAAATAGAAATGACAAAGGATAAACGCTACTGACCTTGATGTTACTGTTCTTTTGCAATTCCTTAATCGTGTTGTTTAGATTGACCTGCAGTTAAAAAAAAAGTGATAATGCCAGTTAATTTTTTTTACTGTACAGGAATACCCAAATGGCTATATCTTTATTTTCTTACATGTCTACAAATCATTATTTGTTTGTCTGTCTACCTCTTTCTCCACTTTCAGAAATGTTACCAGAGATATATACAAAAAAAAACAAGAAAATTGTCAAAAAGTCACAATTATACCACAAGGAGATAATATTGTTGTTAAACCTAGAAGTAGAAGTAGAAGTATAATTAGGCCTATGCTTGCAAAGGCAGAAATGAAAAGCTGTTAAAAAGTCAGTCTCGCTATCTCTCTATCTCTCTCCGCTCTCCCTCTTCCCTATCCTTTTCCCTCTCTCTCTCTCTCTCTCTCTCTCTCTCTCTCTCCCTCCTCTCCCCCATCCCCCCCCCTCTCTCTCTCTCTCTCTCTCTCTCTCTCTCTCTCTCTCTCTCTCTCTCTCTCTCTCTCTCTCTCTCTCTCTCTCTCTCTCTCTCTCTCTCTCTCTCTCTCTCTCTCTCTCTCTCTCTTCCTTATCACCATATATTAATGCCTCCCTATATATTCCTGTGGTGCTATGTATTCATATTGTAATCAAGGATAAATTACTCGGCTTTGCATTCTGCCATGGTTCAAAGCCAAAACTACCACACCACATTATGTGAGGTTGGAATGCACTTTCCATGGCAGCCTAAGTCTTTATACTTGTAGCAGACTTTCAGAACGCATCACTTACCATTTTTGTACTGATCGGTTGGACATGGGAGATCTCAAGGGCTCTAAGTCTTTTAGCACTGTTTTGAAGAGTTGTTTTGTCTACACCAGTCTGAGTTAAAACAACAAAAAAAAACCCAACTAAAATCAAATAGAGGATAGAAAATGAAAAAAATTGATCATATAAGTATTTTTTTTTCAACTTCATTTATTGAAAAATAAGCTTGTGACCTATTCAGAAAAGATAAGATAAGATAAGCCTTTACTATCCAATAATACAATTTAATAGAGAAAAGCGATAACAAAAGTAAAAAAAATTACCTTCGTTTCTGCCAGCTCATCTAATATATCAGCCACTTTGCTAAGCTTTGTTCCTGTCAGTTCTGTGTTAAGCTGAGGGAAAGGCAACAGGTAAATTTAAACATAGATTCAATATTCTGACAATTGTTCATTACAAAAAAAACAAACAAATAAAAAAAATGTCCACATCATAATATATCATTGTTATAAGAAACTTTCATAAACCAACATTAGATATTAAATAATTTAAATTTAATTTAATTTATTTAATATAAAAAACAACAACATATCAGTCTAATATAAAATAGGGCTTAAAAGTTTTACCTTTAAAAGATAAAGAAAAAGTGCCCTTGTATTTGGAAAATATAAAAAAATAGCCATCATTTGCTTTACAATATCTAAAATGTATTAAATCGGTCGCTGTCTTGTAGTATTTAAGGAATTTATAAGTTGGAACAAAAAAAAAAGTTTAATTATAAGATATCATAACATCAATCTATTGATTTTTTTAAGGCACGCAAAATAAAAAAAAAGCAAAAAAGCATTAACCTTCTTATAAACTTCCTTATGACTAAAGTATGCTCACATGCTTTAAAAAAATTGACAAAAACAAACAAACATTAAAAAAAAACAACAAACCAGAAATCATCATTGCAAAATTAATTATGTTGCAAAACTCCTAAATGCTCTGCATACTGCAATAAACTGAAATGCCAATGATGCTCATGCTCCAAATCAACATGAAAATCATGCACAGCGTTGGAATTAAATTCCAAAACCATTGAAGCAAAATTTGCAATAAGAAGTCAATAACGAATATGGTATTTATATAAAAATTAAATCTGTTAAAAAAAAAAAATGTTCTCTATAGAGGGAGGGAGAGAATTCTCTCCCTCTCTCGGGGTTTAACGTTTCCTAGGTTCCCCTGGGGGATCCTATACGGCGTAAAAAAAATATTTTTACTTTGAACATTTTTATCCATAAGGATCCTCCACACATTCAGACATGGGTATAAAATCATCTACCTCCTCGGCATCATACACCCCTCAATAGGAGTTGTTTTGAGTTTATTTAACGTCCAACATCACAGCACTATATAGACTGTAATGTGGATGGGTCCCAAGACCGACGTCTGATAATTTCATGTGCTGGCACACACAAGACAGTGCAGGGATACCATGACTCCTGTCTCAGTGGATCACATTAAACTACTGCTCAATCAATATCATGCTTGTGATATGAGTATATTTCAGGCTATAGATGTCCATATACATCAATCAGTAAAGGCAAATTGTTAATTCCAATGACAATACCACATTCTTGAACTTTTTATTCAAGCAATAAATTAGCTGCACAAAAAAAAAAAGAAAAAAAAAGAAAAACCAAGAAACAAAATAAGACTAAGACTAAGTTACATATGCTGATTAACTTATTTATTGAAATGTGAGAATAAAGTTTTCTATATTAGAAAAAAAATAATAATAGAGGTGCAGTAATTTATTACACCACAACAAAGGCACAAAAAATGTCCTTCATTCCTTCATTAAAAAAAACACAACAAAACAAACAGGCATGATAATTTGTTGCTACATGCCATCGGTTTTCACTTTCACGAGAACAAAAATACGGTTCAATGCTTACATGTTCACAGTCAATAAAAAAAAAAAACGATGCATTTAATTCTGTGAACTATTATAAACTTAAAACCTTCACTGCAGGATTGTGTGGGGATCATGAACATGGTAACTTAAGTGCTCGAAATCGATGGGAATAAAACCATGTCTTGTCTATACTAATGGTATTTTGGTACTATCTGCCTTTAACTTGGTGCTGTTGAATGCAGACTTTACCTAGCGCCACACAGGTCAATGAAACAAAAATTTTACACAATATCAGGAAAGAATGAAAGAGAAATAGAGAGAGAGAGAGAGAGAAAGAGAACAGGCACATGAAACATACCATAAAAAACAAGAATCTGAGTTCAAACAACACAAAACGTTGAACAATGTTGTCATGCATCAAAGTGGATGCAGGCAGTTTTGATGGTGAGATAAAAATAATGCAAACAGCATCTGTAATACTGTCCCTAGCTCCTTACACTTTGAAAAGTTTAACGCCCTTGGAAATTTTTGTCTAAGAAAACAGATAAAACAAAACAAAACAAAAAAACATGATTGTGAAGAGAGAAGGAGATGGTAAGCTAGAACCTCTGAAAAGATGAATGTACTTGGGCTTGAGTTGAAGCTTTTTTGGGGGGTTAAGGAAAGGGAGAAAGAAAGAGAGAGAGAGAGAGAGAGAGAGAGAGAGAGAGAGAGAGAGAGAGAGAGAGAGAGAGAGAGAGAGAGAGAGAGAGAGAGAGAGAGAGAGAGAGAGAGAGAGAGAGAGAGAGAGAGAGAGACCAACAGACACATACACAAACATTTTTTTAAAAAGAAAATCATGTCACCACATACAATTGATATAATTTTAGAGAAAAGTAATAGTTTCACTTGAAACCTTGGGAAACACTTACTTTTCTTATATTTTCAGGCGGATGCAACATCACATAACTTATTACTAACAACCCCCCTCATACAAACAAATGCAGTCAGAAAAACTTTTTTCTTTCTTTGTGTATTATCCTTTGGAACAAGATGCTACATTTACCAAGACTGCAAAGCAGACAACTCAAGACAAATCGTGGCAGAAATTGAGGAGCAAAACAAGATTCCAGCACATTATCATCATTATTATTATTTTTTGTTTCGTTTCACGGTTCATGCTTTGGTGGGAGTTGGGTGGGGGTGAAACGTACCCTAGTCAACTGTGAAGAAATAATGTAAGGAAGGAAAATTAAAGTCATTTCATACAGGCGAGGAGGGCATGATTATCATATATACATAAGAGTGAATTTTGTTTTGGTCCTATGTCTCATCTTAAGGCTACTTGTTGTTGTTGTTGTTGTTGTTGTTGTTGTTGTTGTTGTTGTTGTTGTTGTTGTTGTTGTCATTGTTGTTGTTGTTGTCATTGTATCTGTTTTTATGATTCTTGCAAAAGTTGTGGTAACAACACAAGCTAAATTAATGAGGAGACATCTGAGATTTATTTCTTGAAGGAAATAAACATTATTTTTAGAACTTCAATAAGGTTAAGCATTATCCTAGTGCAAAAGTTAAAAGTAACACACATTTTCTGCAATAAGATCTAGTTAGTTTATGATATGTCCAATATTCTAAAATTTTAAAAGCAAAAACAGAAACAAACGCTCACAAAAGTAAAAGATCCAAACTAAAGTTCACTGCAATTACTGAATTAGGCAGATCTTTGAATGTTCTCACATAGAAAAAGTACAACAAAAAGCATATTATCTGTAATCAACCCCAATGCCTGTTTGGGACTGATCAGTGTTTGGTTTAGTTTGTTGGCTTCACAGCATCCAACGTTAGAAACGAAACAAGGCTATATCGCAAACGGGTCCCAAGGCTTAAAGTCTATCAGGGATGGAACAAGGCACTTTCTGAATAGAAGCTGCAGGCTCTACTTTTCAGCCAGCTCGTCCATCAGTCAGTAGAGTAGGACACGGTAGCGATTTTTCATTCACATAGAGGTCCGGGGGAAGCACCGCACAAGCCTAGCCCAAGGAAGCCAATCTGTCTACTTGACTCTAATTTATCCTCTTTAATTCTAATGTAAGAATATGTAAGAAAAGAGCAATCTAGAGCTAGATCTTAGTAGGGCCTATGATGTAATGTACAAAGATCGCCTACCAGTATTTAAATAAAAAAGGGAGATGTGTTTGTTAACAAGGAATTCTTAGTAAGAAAAACTGACATTATGAGTGCCTCGTTCTATGCTTAGAGTACACTGGATGACCGAATAGACCAAGTGTGAAATGGATAGATCTCAACATAAGATTGACTTCAGCCACGCTATTGTCACTATCAAACACATGTATCTCTAGATCTCTATGGATAACTTCATCAGTGTAAGTCTCCACCACAACTTGATTGTGTTTCAAGTTTATATTCAGTCTACACTCTTATGTTGTATTCAAATGCTTTTGAACATGGCTGTTTGTCTAGATCATACACACATAACAGTCAAAGATATTTAGCTTCCGTGTATGCTAGGAGCTTGATCCCAATGTCTAGACACACAGTTTTTATTCATGTTAAGGTTTATCTAGCAAAATAACCCAGTTCAACAACAGCAGAGAAATCATAGTTTTTACTGCCTTTTTGTAGAGATAAGAGAAAATTGCAAAAATTGGTGCAGTGATGTTAGGTTTTGTGAGATTAGGTGGCCGTAGTCAGGTTGATAAAAACTAGAGGAGTCAAAACAACCTGCATGGATAATCCTTCGTTCTTGTAATACATAATGCCAGCTCATATTGACCACTGTTTTGGACGCCGCTACCCTTTATAGTTAAGATACCTCCCTCTTTAAAAAAAAAAAAATGAAGAAAACTCTTCTTTGTTTACATTGAATGTTTTCCAAGCTTAGAGGACATGTCCAATCAATTCCCATACCAGCATGACTGCCCTCCAAAATTATAAACAAGCAGTGTCACAAGTTATTTATCATCCTAATGGCTAATTCATTCCTACATACTACAACTTTTTTTGTTTTGTTTCGATTCTTTCTTTTTTTTTTCCCACTTCTTAAGTCAAGTTTACATTCAGTCTACACTCTTATGTTGTATTCAAATACTTTTGAACATGGTTGTTTGTCTAGATAATAAACACATTACATTTACTATATATCACCCAGAAAATCAACAGCCAAGAAAGTAAAGTTTACATTTCTTCCTCAGGTTCAATAGACAAAGTTAAATCTACAGAAAGTTATAAGAGACTGTAAAAAAAATTCCCCACCTGTGTAAAATATGAATCAAAAGGTATGTTCTCAAGTCCTGAGTCTGCCAGAGATTGGATATCTTTCTCAAGTTCAGGGTTCAAAATGTCCACTTTAGGAATGTCCACGTTTGTAGTCTTCAGTTCTTCAATCTTCTCTTCCAGTCCCTGTTTGAGAAACCGAAACATTTTTTTCATGTAACCTCAGTGTGGAGTGCTTATGAAAGGATAACTTTGGTTCGGTTAGAGTAATGAGCCTTGGTTCAAAGCTTTAAAACAAAAGGTTGGCAATAGACCTGCATCAAAAGCTGTGAATGTGGCATCCAAATATATTTGTAAATGTATTTTCGAAGAAGGCTAACATTCTCTTTGACTGAAATTAACCGCTACAAGTTAATTCTCAAAACTTGAAGACTTTTTAAATATGTATAACAAAATAGTTAGTGTCAATATATCCTAGAACCAATTTGTTAAGGGCTTAAACTCCTTGCATTGCTCTATAGTGTTATCGGTTTCTCATCAAATTATCTTTAAAAAAAAACAACAACAACTACCTTTTTAAAAAGCGTAGGTAATTAAATTTACCCTTCCAAACCAATTGGGCAATTGATTTTATCTATTAAAATTATTCAGGGAATTCAATCATAAAGTGTACCTTAAGGTCCAGGATTTCATCCAAGTTAACAATGTAATCAAGATTCAGGGCACTAAAGATAGCATCATTCCTCTGGCAGTCCCTGAAAATATGCCAAAAAAAGTTAACATGATCAAATTATACTATCACGCTGGTCATGGCTAGAAGTCATTGAGTCATACTTCTTTTCGTGTTCTTGCTTCAGCTATTTTAACAATGTAGCCAAAAAAAAAAAAATTCTTAACTTAATTTTCTCCGTTTCCTTTCCATTCAACCATAAAGCTTTTACCTTACTTGGATATTGGGTAATGATTAAGAGAAAAAAGAATCCAAACAAAAATCCTCGCCCGCCCCCTCAAAGAAACATTGAAGATTGAAGAGATGTAATGTTGAACACTGACACTCATCGACTTACTGCAAAGTTTTCACGAGTGAAAGATCAGGAGGGGCATTGTCATAGAAATTAGAGATGTCCAATCCTTTTGTAAGAGCATCATCAAAAACCTACAAATCATAACATGGAATTGATTAGAAAAAAAAAACAACAACAGATGAAGCATCAAAAAAAAAAAGAACAAAAGTTTTTGTATTAAATATAACAAGGCAACCTAAACTTACACACAATGCATATTCATTTACTTCTTTACATTATATTGGCATAGTAATTGTAATTTATGTGGTTTTTTATTATTATAGAAGGGTTAAATACAATTTTATAAAAAAAAAACGAAAAAAAAAACGACTTCCATGCCCTGCCTTCAATTTTTTTGTTTTAAAAATAAAAAGATGTGCAGATATGAGAAAAAGTTTAAAAAACAAATAAAATTAAAATGATAAAATGCATCCTGAACATGCAGTCAGGATGATTAGTGTATGGGTGCAGTTTTTTAATATTAATTTCTTTTCTACCTTGTCAGAGAAAATTTTATTCTTGTAACAGTGAACTAAAACTACCTGATTAACATTGTATGATATGATTTTTAACCAAAGACTGACTACAGCTGAATAAAATAATAGAGCCTAATCCACTTTGCACTAAAAACAAAAACAAACAAATAAAAAATACCCAACATCCAATCACTCCCCCCCCCCAGATTATGTTTTCTTGAATGCGTCTTTTTGTAACAAAAAGCATGTACACAAAAGTCAATTTTTAGACTAAGCTACTTTACAGTGTAAGTTGAAGTTTTTTACTCAGTATTAAAGGCCACTGGCCCAAATAAAAAAAAAAGTGTTACATAACAGTATAAATGATTTAAACAATAAAAAAAATAATTTAAAAAAAATTTTTAAAAGTTTAAAAAATCAGACCTGGAATTTCCTTGGGTCGTGACCATCGAAGTAGCGACAGACCTCAGTGTAGGCTGGCCCTCCCACGAGGAACAGAATAGTACACACCACCATCAAGAGCCAGGTGAACATGAACGTGAAAAAAAAAAAAAAAATTTCTAAACTTAATTTTTTCCGTTTCCTTTCCATTCAACCATAGAGCCTTTACCTGACTTGGATATTGATTAATGACTAAGAAAAAAAAAAATCCAAACAAAAATCCTCACCCGCCCCCTCAAAGAAACATTGAAGATTGAAGAGATGTAATGTTGAACACTGACACTCATCGACTTACTGCAATGTTTTCACTAGTGAAAGATCAGGAGGGGCATTGTCATAGAAATTAGAGATGTCCAATCCTTTTGTAAGAGCATCATCAAAAACCTACAAATCATAAGATGGAATTGATTAGAAAAAAAAACAGATGAAGCAAAAAAAAAAAAAAGTTTTTATATTAAATATAACAAGGCAACCTAAACTTACACACAATGCATATTCATTTACTTCTTTACATTATATTGGCATAGTTTTTCTAATTTATGTTTGTTTGTTTTTTTAATTATAGAAGGGTTAAACATTTTTTTACATTCCCTGCGTTCACTTAAAAAAAAACAACAACAAACAAACAAAAAAACGACTTCCATCTCCTGCCTTCACTTTTTTTATTTTCAAAATTAAAAGATGTGCAGGTATGAGAAAAAATTGAAATGATAAAGAGCATCCTGAACATAAAGTTTTTTGTCTTTAACTTTTGTTTTACAATAAAGGCTAAATGGGTGCTCTGAATGAGTCAGAATTCAGGGTTTAAGTATGTTTTATGCAGTCAGGATGATTAGTGCACGGGTGCGTTTTTTTTTTATATTAATTTTTTCTCTACCTTGTCAGAGAAAACTTTATTCTTGTAACAGTGAACTAAATCTACCTTATTAACATTGTATGATATGATTTTTAAGCAGATTTAAACAATAAAAAAAAGTTTAAAAAATCAGACCTGGAATTTCCTTGGGTCGTGACCATCAAAGTAGCGACAGACCTCAGTGTAGGCTGGCCCTCCCACGAGGAACAGAATAGTACACACCACCATCAAGAGCCAGGTGAACATGAACGTGAAAGCAACACCTCTGAAACATAAAAAAAATGTATTGTTTTGTTAAGACATTTACCCCTTTGAGCCTTCATGTTAAATTTTAATTCATGTAGTGAAAGAGGAATTGTATCATGTCAAGGCAGAACTTGGATAATAATAAAAACAGATAAGACAGATGAAAACCCAATATTTTAATTCTGATCTTCAAAATATCAGTGATAATCACCTTCACGTTCAAGAGTAAAAGATTCCTCTATTACTAGATTTGCCACATTGACTTCTGGAAAATATATGTCAGGCAAGTAGGGTGAATAAGGCACAAGTTGATTATAATAAGGTTTGAGCTAGAAAAAATGTTCTGCCCTTTTTCGTTTTCAAATTAAGTTGATTATGTTTGGTTCTAGAAAGTACAGAGTTATAATATTGCCCAACACCCTTCGTGTGCATTTTAAGATTTTTAAGTGAAAAAGTTCAATTTCACATGATGATATATAACATTAGCATTAAAAAAGGACCAAAAACAAAACAATAAATTGAATTTATAAAACAAAGAGCATTATATGCTATTTAGCCTTGACAGATGTCCAGAAACCCAGTATTATAACTCATTGGCATTAATTTTGCCTGTCTTGCTACTATGTCACGCATGTTTTCAAATTGGATCAAAATGGACTTAAAAGTATATAAATAAGCAAACAATTGTGCCAAACATTAAAGTGGTTTCCCTTGCAATAGTTCTATCACATACAATGCAAAAAAATTCATATATAATTCATATTTTTTGACAATATTGTTTTTTAGATATAAATTCCGTTTTCAGATGCAAAACACTTGTGCCAAAGAGTGACAATTTTCCTTTTCTCTCTTTCTCTTTTATTTTTTAAGGGTCGGGTGGGGGGTGCAGATATAATTGTACAAAGATACTCACGCCATGAGAAAGTTTGCCCCCGTGCCAGTGTTGCAGCAGGGAGCTCCATGCCCTGGTCTCTCCCCACAGAGTCCATACAAGACACCCACGTAGTATAGAACAATGATCAGCAGCATCACACACAGGATACCGATGCCTGCGTAATAACTGAAAAACCGGTTCAACAAAACAGGTTCTTACAAAAGCTGCTAGAAAACTTAACCTTTTCACATCAAATGTATGATTCAAGGTGAAGACTTATTCTTTGCGTGCACACTATGTTGGGGGATTTTTTAGAACCAAAAGGTAATATGCATGCAAAGTTGTGCTAGTCCAAGAGCATATCAATGCGCACAACAAGAGTGCAGTGTTAAAGGAAAAGGTTAAAGAAACTATTTTTTTTTTTAACTTGGTCAGTCTCATTTCAAAAGTTACAAGACAATACAAAATTATTTCCTTGTTCTGAAAAAGGCAAAAAAGATATTGTTGCGTTCCTTTTGATCATATCATTTACGCTTATTTGTTTTTCTACCAATCAACTAAAACGTAGTCAATTATAAATGTTGAATTGTAATAATGAGAACATGGTCATTAAAAAAATATTTTAAGTAAAAATTACTCACACAATGTCCTCATTAGGTAAAACTCCTGAAGTAAAAAAATATTCCTGACTATTAAAGACTTGAGATTGATCTCTTAATTGACAAATTTAAAGTAAACATTCTGAGGCAATTGCTTACTTTACAGAATCCCTACAACTGGTTGATAGACAAACAACATATCCCAAATGCTAGAACAACAACCAGTTCATTCAATACATTCCAAAATCAACTCACACGTAGTCACTATATTGCTTGATGTCTCCCTTAGAATCATCTAGATCCTCTCGAAGGCCCTGCAAGTCTTTGCTCTGAAATACACAGAAAATGAACAAATCCATTAGAAAAAAGAAAGGCTAAGATTTTTTTTTTTCTATCAAGATGCAATTACTTGCTTGTTATTGCATTTCCTTCTAATACTTTTATTCAATTTCATAAAGTTTACAAAGACATTTCTACTTTCTTTACCAAAACATATCATGCAAGTTATGAAGGAAAAGATATAGTTGAAATGCAACTTTTCTTGTATCCTATCAAATGATTGTACCAAGTTAGTTTTTATTGTATAGCCGTATAATACAGTCAAGTTAACATTCTATAACATTTTGCTGAAAATGTTAGTCAAGTTAGTTACAAAGTGAGTGAAGATGCTGAGAGCGTACTATTCTTTCAACGATAGCAGACAGAGTGTCTTAAGTATTACAAGAAATAGCTTTGAGCAGAAACTATGACCTACAGCATCATCCTTTTGCGTGTTCAAATCATCCAAGCCTTTCTTGATTTCTTCTCTGACTTCGCTGATAGCCTGGTTTGCTTCTGTAGATTTAAAACAGATGATTGTGAAGTCCACGATGACACTTAATAATGAAAACTTGAAACATAAGCTTTTGGAAAGAAGGATGATTCTGTAAATGGTTTTCTTAAATCTATTTTTTCCATTCAATTATCTTTCCATACCTTGCCTTTCTATCTGCCTCTGTAAACAAAGGCTGAATGAATAATATCTTTGAAAATATTATTATTCTTGTTAGGTTACCACAGCAAATTCAATTCAAGACTATTTATGTTTCATTACTATTTTCTTGATTTGTTAGCAAAATATGTATGTTGTTTGTTGTTCTTTTCTTTTTTTTTCTTTTGCCATAAACTTGGTTTTATTATTTTTATAATTAAAATACATGTAATTATAGATAGAAGCAATCAATAGTAGCTTTATATATACATATACCAAAGGAAAAAAAAAAAGAGAGAGACTAGAACAGGGTGAGATGGTGCTTCATAAGAATGGAAAAATACTAATAACAAAGAGGAAAACAAAAAATTATTGACATTAAGAATGAGTAGGATATTTAGACACATATATAAATTAAAAGATAGATTAATAGATGAAAGAAAATAATTTTCAATCAATGTTTGAACAAAAATAGTTAGAAAAATTGGAAGGGTTTTGAAAATACGCTCTCTAGTTTAATAATACAAATAAACTTACTTTCTGTCTCTTGTTGGATGGTTTCAGTTGCTTTTGCTTTTGCTTCGTCTATCGAGTTTTCAGCCTGCAAATAAGGAGGAGAAAGTTTATATTTTACTGTCACAAAAAAAGAAGTTTATGTCCTTTTCATAATAACATATTTATAATATCCTAAAAAGTTGTTTTTTGTGTTTACAGTTAGTTTTAATAGATTTATTTTAAAATGGATACATCACATAAGCTTTTTGCATGGTAATAATACTAATTTACATCATACTACCAACTTGAAAATTTATTAACCACAGATATGCCATTTTTTTTGCCAACAAAATTTAAAAAAAGGGTGGGGAACTGTCTGTTTCCCCATGTTTACTTATTGCACTATGGAAAAAAAATCGTAAAAAACGCATTTAAAAAAATCACTGTCTTTACCTGGGTCACATATTTTGACATGTTTAGGGATTTTGCAGCATTGCTGGCCTCATCTTCCAGTGTTTTAAGCTGTAAAATAAATTAAAAATAAAACATTAGTAAAAAGGACTCCAGACCAACAGCCGCACTGCAAACATTCACCAACAGATGCCTCAGAAACATCCTCAGTGTAAGGTGGCCTGAAGTTGTCCCAAACAAAGAACTGTGGGACAGAATGAAACAAACCCCCATCGAGGCGTGATCAGAACGCGCTAATGGGGTTCGATAGACCACACACTTAGAAAACCAGTATCTAACATCACAAGGCAGGCCCTAAAGTGAACCCCCCAAGGCAAACGCCAGGTCGGTCACCTAAAGCAGGCTTGTCCGCGATGCGCCAATGCTGAGATAAAAGCCGCTGGTACTACTACATGGGCTGAGCTGAAGAGGACCAGCCAAAACCGAGTTCGGTGGAGGGAATTTGCTGCAGCCCTATGTGCCAGATGCAATCAAGAGGCTTAAACTAAACTAAAAAGATCTCCGGTACAACGTTAACTTCACCATGAGTCCAACAATAATCTAATACACATTGCTATATAATTCTACTGTCTAAATAAAATACCTCTTGAGATGTGTCATCCTGCTATCCCCAAGTTGAATTAATTTGCTTAAATTCGACATCAGCACTATGTAGGTTATATTGTAGATGGGTCCCAAGATTCACATCTGAAAATATTACGTGCTGCCACACAGAGACAGATCAAGGATGCCATGACTTGTGTCTCAGCCAGTCACATTATACTGAAAACAATCTAACCAGTAGGGGTCGAAATTGGACAAATACATTTTTCACCGATTGGCGGTTTTGAACCACGGACCCTATGACTGGAAGACCAAAAAAAAAACAACAAATGAAGGGATGAATTACATACCGTTGTAAAATTGGTTTGGACAGAGTAGTGCTCAGGATTATAGCCTGAACATTTACTTCGGGCACACACATCCTCCACCTTTGACTTAATATCCTGCAGTTCATCACTAAGTTCTTTTGTTTCGTTCTGGAGCTCTCCCAATGTTACCACTGCACTGTTCAGGTCTGCTCTAATGCTGTCAGCCTCTATAGAAAGGGAGTAAGAGAAGGTATCATTGTATATGTTCTTTGGTCAAATAAAAAAAAAAAAAAAAGAAAATGTATCAATGTATGCGCGCACGCACGCACGCATACACGCACACACACACACACACACATGAATCAACAGTTTTAAAAGAATGAGTTTCAAGGAATGAAAAAAAAGAGTGAGCAACACCTTGAACTTGTATCAAAATAGAAATAAAGAATGTATTTGATGAGGGTAGTGTTTTTAGTTTAAAGAGAGTAAGGAAGAAGGCAAATCCTTTAAATTATTGAGGAAAAAAAATTATACATACAGATCCAGATAATAATAATCTGTAAATATCAAACTAAAATTAGCATCATAGAAAAGTAAATAAAAAAAGCATTTGAATGGCCTCCCCTTCTCTCATCTGTGTATCTGGCTAGCCCGCAGACTTTGATTTATTCTACACCATGGCCCAAGCACTAGCAGATTAAGCTCCAGTTCTTATATGGTTATCTTTCATTGCAGAGCAACAACAATAGGAATTAGAGAACGATTAAGACAAATGTGTAACACTGGTGCATACATTCTCTTTGGGGACTGAGAACTAACACCTAACTATGAATACATGTACATGGAGTTTCTCCTACAGGTACCTTTGCTGACGCTCTTGGCCTCGTCCAATAGTGATGTAGCATTGAGGAGGTTGAGAGCACTGTCAACAGCATTCTGTCCAGAGTCTGTGAAGATGAAGAGGGACATACAAGATGCTCTTTTGGTTAAACATATTCAATCTTCAATGACATTGGAGAGTCCCTATGTATAAAACATACATGTACGGTCTATCACTTGCGCCCCGTCGCCCCCCAAATCATCTGTTAGATCTCATCTTGAAGAGTGTGTATATTTACCCTTGACTCTCAATAACTTAAACGATTTCTATCAAACAATTTCAAATCAAACAATAGCTTCTACTAGATTCAAAGAACAAAACAAGTTGAAAATATTCACTTTATAAAAAAAAAAAAAAGAATGTGGTTAGTGACATTTGGTTTTACTTACCATTTACTTTCTGAAGCACTGACCCGCTGATAACCTCAAACTCTTGTGTAACATATTGAGATATATCCTGGAATGATTAAAGCAAACATTTTAGAAGAAAGCAAACCTAGAAAAAAAATAAAAAAATAAACTGGTACTATAGGTATAAGAAAAGCGCCTAGACACAACAAATGCAAAAACTTGCATGTTTAATCAAAACAACTTGCAAATAAGACGTAAATAGTTTTGTTTCGTTTTTTTTTTCCCAACAAAGACTATGTGAATTACGACTTGCAAAATAATTATTCCCATCATTGCAAAGGCTAAATACACACAGAGTAGTCACTTTCATCATCTGACTGAGCATTGCCCACAGGAGATGAAAGCAATCAATGGGATGATTGTTACTTCCAACCAAAAGGTTCGCTTAAGTCCAACATTACAAAAAAATGTAAACAAAAATTGCAGTATCTGATTGATTTCACATTATGGAATTACAATTTTCATAAACCATTTTATTTCCTAGGCTGTATAATAATTATGCTATGTGACTCATATACAAAACACTTAATGTGTAGAGTAATTCCAAAACTAGATAGGGAATTATACACTTGAGGTGACAAATTGTTTACCTATCACTTTAAACATTTTGAAAGGAAAAAAAAAAGCCTGCTCTACCTACCCCTACAGAATTGTCTAGAAACCTCTCGACTTCTTGAAAGCCGCTCTGCATGTGGGGGACCATTCCATCATCGTCGTTTTGCATGTGTCCCTGGAACAGCGAGACACACACCATGCCACAGATGACTCCACCCCTGGGGATACAGCAGGCATAGAATTAGAGCGTTGTCTTCAAAATTAGTATAGCTACTTAACTGTACAGGATCCAACAGGGGAACCTAGGAAGAAAGGAAGGAAGGAGAGAGAGAGAGAGAGAGAGAGAGAGAGAGAGAGAGAGAGAGAGAGAGAGAGAGAGAGAGAGAGAGAGAGAGAGAGATAAACAGATTAAGCATGGCTAGGTTGGTTGATTGGTGTGTAGGTTTGCAACATCTATCTTCAGCAACTAGATTCACAGGGACGGGTCCAGCAACTAGTCTCAGACCATACCACAGATTTTCCCACTCCTGAGGATAAGGCAGGCATAGAATAAAAGAGTTATCTTGTGCACAGCAGCACAGTGCAATGGGAGCACCGCTTGCAGGCCAAGTGCTCAACCTTGTATCAATTTAAATAATATTTCTAACCTCTTGAGTTGAGTTGGTTAAAAGTCCAACATAAAGCACTATAATGGCTATACTGTGGACGGGACCCAAACTGACGTCTGACAATTTTAAGTGCTACCAAACATGAGACAGGGCGGAGACGCCATGATTCCTGTCTCAGCCGGACCGGCCCAACCAGTAGGGGGCGAGATCCCCAAGACTCGAACCACAAACTTCCTTTGTCGTAACCCATTTCTAACCACCCTCTTCTTAGCATTGAAGAATTGTATCAAATACCCACATTCTTCGTAACAAATTCACTAGTACTTTACATAGCGAAGTACTCACAGCATGACCGTATTGAGCACGAGCAGCACGGTGCAGTAGGAGCGCCGCTTGCAGGTCGAGTGCCGAGACTCGTACTCCTTGTGGCGGCCGCCGCACTTCCCGCAAAGGCGGCAGCAGCAGAAGATGAGGCCCACCAGCGGCATCAGGACGATGAACACGATGCCGATACCCGCGCAGACCGCGTAGCCGATGAGGTAGTCCGCCCACTGTGGAAAAGGATGCGACAGGCACTGGTTGATTGATGGGTGTTTTCACTGAAGAATTGTTAATATTAAACTAAAAGTTAATTGATGCACGGTTGGTTAGAGCCCGCCGGCTTGATTTATACAAGGAATCGATACTGATTGTCCGATGAATGGTTAGTTAGAGCCAGCCGGCTTGATTTATACAAGTAATCGATGCTGATTGCCTGATGCATAGAGTTATGCGTGTACACTAGTTACATCTTGCTGCTCAGAGCGTGTCTGCTTTACGTTTATGCTAATAATAAGGTCTAAAATGTTGACCAGAGCGTTTATGCTAATAATAAGGTCTAAAATGTTGACCATTTCGCAGTGGGGAATGGGGATGAAATCTTTCTCTAAGAAAAACGTAGACAAAATCACCTTATTGTTGTATTTTTGTGTGTGTAAACAATATAATGATTGGGCCAGAGCATACACCTATTTTAACAGCATTAGCCGACTTACAAGCATCACGTGACTTTTGTGAGAAACTGGTCAGCTCCAGTGGGTTGGTTCACTGACAATCAACGTTCGTCAGCAGCAAGACTTTATTGTGGATGAGTTCCAAGACTAATGTCTGACTATTTTACATGCTGCTGCCACACAGAGGCAATGCATGGATACCAGAACTTCTGTACAAGCTGGTCACATTATAATGGCACCGACCCAACCAGTAATGGAATGAAATTGGACAAATGAATTTTTGACCCATCGAGGATTTCAAACAGGGGGTTTCTCGATTGCTAGACTAATGCTCCACCACTTGCACCACAATGTAATCTATGTAGTGCTGTAGTGGTTGACACCGACCCAACCAGTAGGGAGCGAAATCGCCAAGGCTCGAATCCGGATCTTTTCAGCCGGAAACCTATGTTCTAACCCAGGGCCACCGCGCACGAAAGAGGAATGCAATTGTGCATCTCATTCCATCACGTCTTCACGTCCATGAGACAGACAGGGAGAGAGACATGTAGATAGATAAATAGACAAAGGGAAAGCGAAAGAGAGAAACAACCACAGGCATACAGAGTGAGTAAGAGAGACAGAGAAAGGGAAAGATATAAAGAAATAAAGAGATGCAGAGAAATAAGGAGCGAGATAGATAGATAGATAGATAGATAGATAGATAGATAGAGAGAGAGAGAGAGAGAGAGAGAGAGAGAGAGAGAGAGAGAGAGAGAATATCATTTCTCATAGCCCTGTTTCAAAGGGCTCAGTGATTTCAGGACTCCTCCACCACACACCGATTCATCCCTCTCACCCATGGCCTTCTAGACACATAGAAGGACATGTCTCACCCCTACGGTGATGATGCAGGCAAGCGTTTAGCCTTTAAACCCGAAGGCCACCACAGCCCGTTTACATACAGAAAAAAAATATCTTTAAAATGAAAAGCAACAAATAACACACATATTCCTATCTTAATTGAACGGTTTAAATTATCTTAAATAAAAAGCAACAACAAACAAAATAAAACAAATGTACGAATTTCTACCATGCACAGCTGTTCCTTTTATATCGCTCCAAATTGTAAACTTTGTATGGTTGTTACTGTTTTTTTGTTGTTGTTTTTTATGGGGGGAAGGGGTGTTCCGCTTGGTTTTTTTTTGTTTTGTTTTTTTGTTTTAACCCCAATCTTTTCTATCCCTTTATAAACTTGCACAGAAAAACATTGAAAAACATCGCTCTTTTTTTGTTTGTCTATTGTTTCTTAACACTTCGAACCAATGGAAGGAAGTTTGAAAAAAAAGAAAAAAAAAAAGATACACTAAATACCACATGGATCAATGTAGTCAGGTGGAGCAAGACTCAATCTAAGGAGGCAGGTGCGATATTATTATTATGCGTGGGCTGCGAGTACATTACGTGTAGGCTACGAAGTCGCGGAAAGAACTAAAAATGAAATAGCTGAATGTTGTTTACAGCAGATTCGCGCTATTATTATTATTATCAAGGTAAAACACGGAAACATGTATTACAATAATGCATTAGTGCAAAAAGGAAAAAAAGGGAGATGATTAACGGAAGACAGTTCTTTGTTGTTGTTGTTGTTATTATTATTATTATTATTATTATTATTATTATTATGATCATTATTATTTTTATTATTATATTATGTAGTAGTATTTTTATTATTATTATTATTATTATTATCATTATCATCATCATTATTAAAACGTTTTTTTCTTTTTTTCCGTTATATTTCTACCTGGAATCACTATCACAACACAGCCGTGAAAATGATCAACATTAGCGTTTTGTTAAAAATTAATCATTGTGATTATACGTGTATTAATAAATGTTTTTTTAATGGAAAAAAAGATCTGAGATAATAAGGAAAACAAAATGTAGAAAAGTTGTAGATGTAATCACACCCAGTCATTGTTTCATGCACGACTAAGTCGCTGTCATGTCCTTACCCTCAAGGTTATTTTTATAATTATATTTATCTAATGATGATTGTCTCCACCGGAAATTTTTTTTTTATAATTATATTTATGTAATGATGGTTGTCTCCACCGCAACATTTTTTATAATTACATTTGGTTGTCTCCACTTTATATTTATGTAATTTTGATTGTCTCCACCGGAAAACAAGACACAAGATAGGAGAAATGTACATTCAAAACAATGAGGTGTTTTTTTTTATTTTCTTAAGCAAAATGAAATAAAGTCGCCTTCATGTTCTTACCCTTATGTAGTTATAAAAAAGTTTTAAGATGGGAGAGAGGAAAGTAAGCTTTACATGAGAGTAGATAGTTGACTTGGTTGCTTCGTGTTCAACGTCAGCATCATATAGGCTATACTGTGGACGGACCCCAATACTGATGTCTGACAATTTTAGCTGCTGCCAGACAGAAACAGTGCGGGGTTGCCATGACTCTTTTCTCAGCCGGGCACATTATACTAAAACTGACCCAACCAGTAGGGTATGAAACAGAACAGAACAGATTACATTTCAATCGGTTATGGGTTTCGGAACGCGGACCTCCCGATTGCGAGACCAAAACCACTTTCGCGCCAATTCAATGCTTTCCAGGGGAAACAAGATTTGAGATGGGAGAAGAGTAAACTATCCATAGAAGTCGATGTATTCACATCCAGTCAATGTTTAATTAAAACCATGGGAAGTCAGTTGCAAGTCACATCCTTACCTGATTCCATTCAGTGAGGCTGTCCTCGTCCAGTTTTCCATCGACGAAAACGGTGGAGAGATCTGAGAGAGAAAAAAGATTGATATAATTATATTAACATGATCATATGGAATTATAATTCTCGGCGACCTCGCAATTCTTAATGAGGATGAGATGAATGTAGCGTTTCAAAAGATGTGATACAGCGTTACTGATTTTTATAGATATTAATTTAAGTTGTTAAACAAGCGGTGAAGAAGAAAATAACACCGATTGACAAAATGTTCCTTGATATACGGAAATAAATTAGGTATTTTATCTATGATTGGTTTAAAAATGAGAGAGAGAGAGAGAGAGAGAGAGAGAGAGAGAGAGAGAGAGAGAGAGAGAGAGAGAGAGAGAGAGAGAGAGAGAGAGAGAGAGAGAGAGAGAAGAGAGAGAGAGAGAGAGAGAGAGAGAGAGAGAGAGAGAGAGAGAGAGGGTGCCAGCCAAAGATTAGTGTTGCAGCCTAATATAGAATATAGCGAGTAGTTAATGGGATAAAGGCTTCAAAGAAATAACAACCCAGTTGGTCGTATGTGACAAAAATATACTATTACTAAAATATAAATTAAGAAATACGTTCCTTTTTTATACGTAGAAAAGAAGAAGAGCGTGATGATGATATGGGAGGAGAAGTAGAAAAAAAAAGAAGAAGAAGAAGAAGAAGAAGAAGAAGAAGAAGAAGAAGAAGAAGAAGAAGAAGAAGAAGAAGAAGAAGAAGAAGAAGAAGAAGAAGAAGAAGAAGAAGAAGAAGAAGAAGAAGAAGAAGAAGAAGAAGAAGAAGAAGAAGAAGAAGAAGAAGAAGAAGAAGAAGAAGAAGAAGAAGAAGAAAAAGAAGAAGTTCTCTATAACCTATACCCACTCCCGCCAAAAAAATTCCCTTCGTCTATCTCTCTCTCTCTCTCTCTCTCTCTCTCTCCATCCCTCTACTTCCTCTTTCCTCCATTCCAGTTGACTTTTTAGATAAGTGCCACTACTGACTACTCCTCGACCGTAACATGTAGCTAAAAATGACCTTTTTGTATAAACTCTAACATTTCATGGTGGCACGACACAGTATAGCGTGTCTCTATATCTTCACAATAATGTTGTAGATTTAGCACAGCGGGCACGTATAATATTAATTTACGTCATTACTTTACTACACATTAAAAGGAAAAATGATAAAATAACAATCTCAAATCTCAAGCCTAATTTTTTTTTTTAGCGCTGATAAGCTAGTCAGTGTGCACCACATGATAAAAAGTTAAGGACTCCTAACTCTTCGACCGGTGGTGTGCACTCCACTGTTGTGTACTACTGATACATGAACCAACTACACGCTTTTCTTATGTCACTGTCCTACAATTCTCACTCTCACCAAGATAAAGATCAATAATCGACTGACGCGTGATTTATTCGACTTATCAGTGAAGTTGGCCTGTGTCATCATAACTTATAATCATTAATTCAACAACAACAACAAAAAAACATAAGAAAAAATAATCACTATTGGAAATGTCCACTTCCTAGTTCGACAGAAGATAAGATACGGAAAAGTAGTGCATTGGGCGCGTGATATAACTAGAGAACTTCAGATCGAGAAATCTAAAAAGCCCATTACCATGGAGCTTCTGCGAAGCAGACAATGCTCTTTGGTTGGTGTCATCATATTTGATACTATTAATATATTTAAAAAAATATGTTATGTCTACTTCCTAGTTCACCAGAAGAGCAAAGGTGGAAAAGTTGTGTATTGGGCACGTGACATCATTAGAGAATTTCAGGACTAGAAAATGGTACGTGTATTATAATACCATTTCCGAGGAGCTACCGGGGAATCTGGGAGGTAGACTATGGTGTCAGCATGTCATCATAACTGTTATTATTTTTCTGGCCAAGATAAATGTTGTGTCTATTT
Source organism: Elysia chlorotica (assembly GCA_003991915.1). Classification (NCBI taxonomy): domain Eukaryota; kingdom Metazoa; phylum Mollusca; class Gastropoda; family Plakobranchidae; genus Elysia; species Elysia chlorotica. Next base: position 160,302 of record RQTK01000304.1, read on the forward strand.
CCTAGTTCGTAAGTCTACTTCCTTAGTTCCCAAATGAGGATCTTATACGTGGTTCACGGATCTCAAGATTAACGTCTGACAAATTAGGTGCTGATGCCAGGAATGAATCGGAGACCTCCCATTGAGCGGACACTTCCAACCACCATTACCACTCGAACCACGGACCTTCTGCGTCGGAAACCGATGTTCTACCTCAGGGCCACCGCGCCCCCCTCTAAAGTGGAAAGAGGATAGATTGAGACAGATAAGACAAACCTTCCCTTCTACGCTAGGGGAGGGGGAGGGTGGCATGCTATACGACGATAAGCAGCATTCAACAATGCAGTTTGTGTGCAGGAATCACACTGCCCCGCCCCTACATATATATTAATATAAAGAAAGCCCACGCTGGATGTATTCTGTACACACAGAATTCTGACATGGCAGATAAGAAGCAATGTCGCTTTATCTTTTTGTGTTTAAAGTCCGCATTACAATTAGAAATCCGCTTTGGAAGCCATAATCTTTAAAAAAATCTAGCACTTATAGAATTCAATTGTTCAAACTTCAAGACACACCTTGTCATAAAACACAGTCATGTTTGCTCAGTGTGAGATTAACGTAGTGGTGTGATGATAAATCGTCACGCTGGCTTGGTTTGAGTTTAATCTTCTACCAAGGCTTATTCATTTGACAACTTTCAAAAAAAGCCTCGTTGAAATGTTTTTATCACTCTTATCACTAAATATCATTATCATTATTATTGTTATTATTATTATTATTATTATTATTATTATTATTATTATTATTATTATTATTATCATTATTATTATTATCAGCACCGCCATGAAGTAGAAATAAATTAGCCCACTTTTCGGAGGAAAACAAAGAAAGAGAAAGTTAAGAGAAAGAAGGTGGTAGACAAATAATGTATATATAATATATACGAGCGTAGATGAGAGTGAGAGAGAGAAAGAGAGATGTAGAGGGAGAAGAAAAGAGATTCTTACAACATGCAATACACTTCTAGGATGTAAAATTTGAACGTCCACTGGTCAAATAAAAAGTTTACCACACACAACATAACAGTAGCAACAGAATAAAGCTGGTTTTCAGTTGTAGAAAGGAAGGCGCTCTTCTACCTGGACTTCTCTTAAGTTTCAAAGAAGATCATATTCGGCGACAGAACCCCAGCGCGAGATACCTTGGACTTGACGGATCTCATTATAGCTTTACTAACGCCAACACATCCAGTGGCTATAGGCATAATCATGGTATGCTAACTCTGTACCTTGTATAATTCCATCTTGCCGGTGCCAAAGCATAACTTATACATTGTATTAACCATACAGAAAGAAATCAATAGAGCACTCGTGAATGAAGCTCAGGTTTGTTTACACATTGGGTTGCTTGGCTGTGTACTGTATGCCCTTTTCGATGTTTACTGTACATACATCGCATATCTGAATCCATTACTCAAACATACTGCTGCGGAATCAACACTGCCAGTCACAACCCAGATGCTCGTGATGTTGGAAGAGTCCGGTCTGGGATAAGTAGAGGGTTTGCAACCCACACAATGATAACGGATGACATAATCAAGTCCCTTAGGAATATGATTTTCTGGTCGCTCATTGGGCCCATAAGTCTAATATAAAGCTATGATTGGACCCCTGATCAGATTCCGTTAGCTATAGTCTCCGTTTCGTTAAGGCCCCCGTTATCGCAATGTCTAAAATATGGATTCTTCATGACGTATTACAACAGGACGCCCAGCCAGAGGGTATTTCAGTATTTGGCACGCTTGTTGCATAACTAAAAGAAAACGTTATCATTTTTGCATTAGATTACTAAACTTGTGCGGTATTAAGAGACGAAAAAACAGCCATAAGCGCAGCTGGTTGAGCTTGAAAAGATAACCCGGGAAATGATGTTTACAGCGACCCGCTGTGCTCTGTGCACTGTAAAATAACAAGGTTATCTGAGTTCAAAGTACAGCTGCGACTTTTCTTTCGGTTGTATGGCTTTCGGTTGTATGGTTTTGTACGTTAATGTCAGCACCCAAGTTATATCGCGGACGTGCCCAGATAGTAAGGTCTGACAATTGCTTGCGAGCGGCCACGAGACAGAGCTGGGATACAAGGACTTCTGCCTCAGCGAGTTCACATTGTAGTGAAACATACTCAACCAGTAGGTATGAATCTGTGTTGAAGCACACAAAATTGTCAGACGTCAGTCCTGGGGCTCGTCTAAGCCATGTTATTCATTCGTTGCTGATGATAAACGTGAGGAAGTCAATAAACCAAACTCCTCTAACACTACCTTTGCCGTACGAAAAAGCACACTGTTCGTTGAACATGTATTTCACCTGTGTTGTAAAATGTCCTATCACGTTTCTGAAAAACTCTATACCTTTATCAATTTAGAAATTAGATAGGGCATTGTACAACTGGGATGACGATAACCTTATGGCAAAACGACAATACTCTGTGTTTAATTAGATACAGCATTTCTCCAGCGGTCAAAAGCAGCTCGAACAAAAGACCACGATCGATTACTCTCAGGCGTTTAACCTTCGGTCTGCAGCTTAAACTTTAATATCTCGATGGCTCAACTCGGAGCATGGTACACGATCGCAATACAATACTTCGTTCGTGACGTTTTGATTCACACCAAATGAAAACGCTTTTCTAAGAGAGGGTGAATAAAAGACATATAAAGAAGTCTCGTTTGCCTTTAACATACAATGCACGCTATAATAACCATCTCCTGATGATTTAGATAGTCTTCGGTTAAAGGAAAGGAAAGCTCTTTCTCAGTTTGACTTCTCCTAGGTCTCAGGAAAATCACAACTATACGTCGACCTTTTACTTCTATAGATCTATCTACCCTTTGAATTTATTTTATGTTATTATTATTTTTATAGGAAAAGTCTTAGAGAAGAAAGATTCACGCCAAGTGATGGGGGAAATTATGGAAGTGAAGTCCAAGGAAATGGTGTCCCTGAACAACAACAATAAAAAAAAATTCAAAGTATTGTAACTTCATATCAACGTGTTGACATGGTGCGTATTGATTTCATTTGCTAGGCTTAGAGAGCCAGAACAATGGTATTAGGGTGCGGCTGTTATTTCATGCCGCGTATAGAGAATGTAGAAACGTAGATAAGGGGGATTTATAAGTAGGGATTGTGGGAAAGGGGATGACGGAGAGAGAGAGAGAGAGAGAGAGAGGGGGAGAGAGAGAGAGAGAGAGAGAGAGTGAGACAGAGAGTGAGACAGAGAGATAGATAGAATAATGTCTGACAATTGTCCGTGTTGCAACACAAAACAGGACACGGAAAGAGGGGGGGAGGGGGCAGAGAGGTATGAAAAGAGAGAGGAGATACAGAGGGAGAGCCAAAGGGAGAGAGAGAGAGAAAAAGAGAGCTAGAGACAGAGAAGAGGGGAGAGAGAGAGAGAGAGAGAGAGAGAGAGAGAGAGAGAGAGAGAGAGAGAGAGAGAGAGAGAGAGAGAGAGAGAGAGTTAGAAAGACTAAATTTTCACAAGCACAATGAACTACCTAAAGAGCTTTTTTTCATTGTCGGTAAATCCCTGAGCAAGAGAGATCAAGATATTTATTTAGTTTTCATCAAACTAAAGAACCAAAGTAGGGAAATGATGACTGTAAGACGAGCTGAGCTATTTCACTAGATGACCTTTCTTTGGTAAGAAGGGCCTCAGCTATATCGTGACAGAACTCAGTGTAAACGTTTATGGGTATTGATTGATGTTTGATTTAGTAGTACAGCACGTCTCCAAAACAAATACATTGCAAATTCATTCTACCTTTTGTTTCTAGGTCACCATTGCAAACAGCAACATGCGACTGGCTGATACATAAGCCATGGTATTCCCCACTTTTTGTGACAGCACATAAAAAACCCAGACGTTGCTTTTGGTTGAGGCCCGTTCGTCTATGACTAGGAGATGGCTAAGTTGGTGATAAGGTTAGTTAAAAATGAATGAATGAACAAACAGCCAAACACTCTGGTACAGGTCGACCATCTAGGATTAATAAAGGCCTTGTGATAATGTGTTCCATAGCGAATTCGAAGACGATAGGTAAGGGAATCAAACCAGACCTTTTAGGGAGCCAATGAGCAATCAGGAAACCACATGCATATGGGGCTTGAAATTATGTCGAGCCGTGTGGATAGCAAAGCCACAATGAGTCGTTAGTACAACGTTACGTAAAACTTACAACCTATCCTATTCGTGTATTTGATCTGAAGACCATCCGTAAGCTTACCACAACGTTGGACCTACGGCCTGACAAGTGGCGAATGCCGCTGCAGAGAACGTGTCGCAAATTCGCATGGTCAAATGGAGCAGAGTAGAGTGAAGACGTCAGCTGGGGGTCCGGGAACAATTCATCATCCAACTCAGAGATCAGTCGTGATGGCGCTCTCTGGTGGACTGACACGGCGACCTCATTTTTCAATAGAGACCTTGCGATGACGGCGCCCGCAGTGGAAACCAATACGGATAGGATGGGACTCTACGCCGGCGTCCAATCATAGCGCTGACTCAGACATGCGGAGCCAATGAAATATCAGAAAAACTCAAGCCTAAAGGGCGCGATTATGTCATCCTTTATCCCTGTATCGATCGCAAGACCTACATTGTGATCGACCAACGGTGGAGCAAAAGAAAATGTTCACAAACGATATTCCCACGATGTCCCTGTAAGGATTACTTGTATGAAGCCATCATTCTAGATAGGAAAACCACAACATGCAAAGTAGCGCTCGCAACACATGGAGAGAGAGAGAGAGAGAGAGAGAGAGAGAGAGAGAGAGAGTGGGTAGGAGGGAAAAAGTGGGATAGAGAGAGAGGGAGGGGAGAGAGAGAGATAGAGGAGAGAAGAGCGAGAGAGAAAGAGAGACAGAAAGTTAGAGATAGATAAAGACATTAAGAGAGAAAGAGAGAGAGAGAGAGAGAAAGAGAGAGAGAAAGAGAGAGAGAGAGAGAGAGAGAGAGAGAGAGAGAGAGAGAGAGAGAGAGAGAGAGAGAGAGAGAGAGAGAGAGAGAGAGAGAGAGAGAGAGAGAGAGAGAGAGAGAGAGAGAGAGAGAGAGAGAGAGATGGGGGAAGAATGCTCGTTACGATGATTGCGTCTGACAATCGAGAAACCACAGTGCAAGATGTATCAAGATGTTTTATTGCACACGAAGTCCCCCATCTAATTTTCACTCGTACGGAAAACACGCTCTCTTCATTTGGAAAAAAAAAAGTTATAAAATTATTATTTATAACGATTAGTACGGACGTAGATCGAGGTCTGTATAATTTTCAGAGTAAGAATTAATGTATATCCCCCACGGAATTGATACAAAACTGAGTACCGTACGACCAAATTTTTTGAAAACATCGATACTATACTGTATGATCATGAAAACGTCAAGATTTACATCGTTTGAATGGTTATGAATATCCCCAAATAGTACGCGCACATAAATCATGCGATGTAAAAAAGGTTAGGCACAGTTAGGAAAATGACATTGCTGCTGTGCAGGTTGACTAGACAAGAAAAATCTCTCTAGGTAGGATTCTGTCATACTTCCTCTGTCTCTCTTCCCATATACTAAAAAATGTACAAGAAATAGATCAGAACTATCTTTGCTGTATCGAAAAAAAAAAACGAAAAAAAAAACAGCGTTCGTTGACCTTCTATTTTTGGAGGCCTGGGTTTTGAATGACAGGCATGTTACATAGCTGAGATGCTCCGAGTAGGCTATAAGAGAAAAAAAAAGTACGCACTTGAAGACGCACAGTTGTAAAAAGAGGGCATTTGTAAAAACAACAACAATAAAACAAAACAAAAAAATACATGAATATACAAATGGACAGCGATACACAGGTTTCGTGACAGAAGTGCAGCTTCGCTTACTGCTACATATTATATATATATTATTACATTATCATTCATGAGAAGGGCACACGAGACTTATTGCCCGCACTGTATTCGTAATATTATAATACAAAAAAAAACAAAACAAAAAAACAACAACAACAACACCAACAAAAACATTTGTAGACCTGTATGCATCTTATGTTTCAATCAAAAAGACGAAGAAAGACAATATAGCCTAAAAACGTCCACATGTAATATAGGTTATCAAGACAAAGTAAAGAGCTTGATGTTTCTGAGACAATGTGAACGCTTCAGTCGAGGTATTTTATGAAAACGTCAGGTAGTCTTACAGTATTACTTCCAATAGTATATTATAATCAAAAGAAAAGAATACAAAACTCTATATCCATTTTCAAACTCAGCATCATAAGGGCAACGACACGGCAAACTTACAACTCGTCTTTATTCTTAAAGCGTATTATTCCCTCTCTTAGGACAGAATCAGACTGTCGCTGGATTAGGGGTTCTTTTCGAAACCTTCTTGCATTTATTTGCGCTGTCAGACGAAGGCTTAAAAACTGCAAGAGAGTTTTTATCGGAAGCCACAGCCCACCCCAGCCACCAGCGGCAGTCTGGCTCTGGCCTTAAGATGGGTTGTTGTAAGCCACCGCGGCGTCGTACAATCATGTACTTACAACCCCTGAAGGATAAAGATTCAGCAACGTTTAATTTAATGACGTAAGAAAGAGGACAGTAAATTTTTTGTTTTAATTTAAATACTCCTATTCTACCAAGTCAACATTTAACAAAACGCATGGGAAAGGGTGGAATGAGCTCAACCTCTGTGGTAATCAATGGAGCCAAACAAAAAAATGCAGCACAATAACCCAGTGGGTTTTGTTTTTTAAACTTAATCTTCAAACGAAAGTAAACATATTTTGGGGGTCATGCATATTGACAGATGATGTAGGTGCTCTGCAAGCATTTAATCGAGGAATTTGGCAAGTCCCCGGCTGTGTAAATATATTAACCGTGCCAGTAGTAAGTTTATGCACAACCTCCTTCGCTTTTCGATTTCCGCGACGCATTTTTTTTTCTTTTCTTTTTCTGCTTTTTGTAATTATTTCTTTCCTTTTTTGCGGGGGTGGGGGGCTGGGGGCATCCAACACACAGTGGATTGGGATAGACTTTGTCGTGTCAGAAAAGTAGAGCTAAATTGGAATTCTTTCAAAAATCTTATCACGTCCACAAGTCTTAGTCTGTTGTGTACGGCAGAAACGTATTCTTCCGTAAATAATCTTTCTCCTTCTCTTAGAAATGTGCCAACTTTCAAGTGCATTATTATACATGTACTACCTCCTGGTTTTCCCATACTCCCAAGATGCCCCTAAAACGCCGCCACAGAACCTAAACGTGGGCGTTTCGCAGGAGCACAGATAAGCCAGAGGGTATGACAGTATTAAGGTTTGAACTGCGATACCCAGGGACACCATTCAAGTATTGAAATAAAGTTTTAAAGTACATAGTCCTGTCGTTGAACCATTGAGAAGAGTTTAAAAGCTCAGCAAGAACTTAACAGGGAATTAGGATATAAATCTTTCAACGCTCAAATATTGATGAAAGGGGGGCAGATAGATAGATAGATAGAGAGAGAGATAGAGAAAGAGAGAGAGATAGAGAGAGAGACAGAGAGAGAGGGAGAGAGAGAGAGAAGAGGGAGTGGTGAAAGAATTAGAAAGAAAGAAAAATCAATAAAATTCCTCCACACACAGTGAACTGTTCAATTGACGATTTATATTTTGCTGTGCCATTCTACAGGAAAGGGTTTTCGAATAGTGGTGAATGAGCAGAATTCGAGTAGTGTGGTTCATGTAATAATTTACTCCACCATCAGATAATCAGCAAGTAAACCAAACACACGATATCTAGTTTTTCAGCAAAAAGATATACTGTTTAGGCATTCTGGTACCCACCGAATCGATATAAAGTTACGGGAAAATAGGCAAACTCTGATCACTTGCAGATACCGGTGATTTCTGTGGTTAAATAAAAATAATAATAAAGAACCGTAGCTGTTCTATCAACAATATAATTATGTATACATCAGCTGGTAGGCTGGCAGTCCAAAGCATCAAATCAATGAAGAGAGCTGAGGGAAAAAAAACCAACGATCTGTATGACATTATTGACAGCAGCTGCTATCTGATGTATCTGTGTCAGGAGTCTACCTACTATTGCAACATTACTTTCCCGCGCCTCACAGACATTGCAAGAGCGAAAAACTACGAGCGGCTTGGCAGTTTTGGTGACTATCTGATATAACTGTGTCATGCCTACTGCTGTATGTGCGAAGAGCGATTCCCCGCTGACCGGTGACCTTTGATCCTGGCATCACATGCTTCGGCTGGCATCTGTGTTGCTTGGGCAAGATATACCAGGATCGACAACTTTGTCTTATGATACTGTCGACCCACGCTTGATTTAGTGACAGTCGTACTATTGTCATGATGGAGATATCATTGTATGATGAAGCTCATGGATAAGGTTAGAGAGAAAGAGAGAAAGTATATGAGAGATAGACAGAGAGAAATAGATTGATAGAACCAGATGATGACTGACGCAAGACGGACTCAAAGAGGGACAATCGTATCGTTGACGCGGTGGAAATATTATCATCTTCATAAATAATGACGTTCGCGAATAAGGTTAGAGAGAGAGAGAGAGAGAGAGAGAGAGAGAGAGAGAGAGAGAGAGAGAGAGAGAGAGAGAGAGAGAGAGATTGTTCGTTGCTTAGCGTCCAACGACAGGCTCTATTGTGGACAGGCCTCAAGACTTACGTCTGACAATTTCACGGGCTGCCGCACGGGATTCCCATCAATGTAGAGAAGAGATAGACAGGTAGTTAGATGAGAAACAAAAATGTACAGATAGATGGATCAATAATATTTGTGATCTTAAGTAAATGTCATGATTACTGATTGCTGGTGGCTATTCCGACCGATATTTTTCTTGTATGTGATTATAGTTTAATCTATTCTATGTTCAAGATCTATATTGTAATGGTACAGAGAACCATCAGTTGAGTTGGTTTAAAGTCCAACATCAGCACTATATAGGCTATATTGTGGATGGACCCCAAGACTGATATCTGACAATTTTATGTGCTGCCACACACGAGACAGAGCGGGGATACCATGACTCCTGTCTCAGCCAGTCACATTAAACTAACACCGACCCAACCAGTAGGCAGCAAAATCACCACAGACCTTTTGCGTCGGAAGCCGTTGTTCTACCCAAAGATCACTGTACCTCCCAGAGATCCAGCAAAGTAGCTAGCTAGCAACTAGCAAGTCGCCTGTCTCTGATTACTAGTCTTGCATCTGCTCTCAGGTTCGCTGCTATCACGACGCTAATTAATAACGTAAAGAAAACAATATGCGTGCAGTGCTGTGTCGTGTATGATTCAAATTGCACGAGTTTTATTTACAGCCGCCCGCATATATCATAAGCTATAAACTGTTTAACACAGTTTAAATAGTGACATAGAAAAAAAAAAAAGAAAATTATACTAAAGATCGCTCTGTCCTGCTGCTTATATATTAGCGAGAAAGGTTATCTTTCGCATCATGCTGAGTTGGGAAAGATTAACAACAATTCTTGACGCACGACAATTTTTCTTATTTAAACGAAAGAATGCAGGGCTTAATAATGTTTTGGTTCGTTTTCCTTTCCGTACAAGTGTAAAACTGTTACGTCTATCCATTTTCTATCTATTCGTGAATTCAATCTGAAGAGACCAAAGGACGTTCAAAATGCTCTTTCTTTCTTTATATGTCTTTCTGCCCTCCGTCTCTCTCTCTCTCTCTCTCTCTCTCTCTCTCTATCTCTCTTATACTAATTAGACTTGGCGACAAACGTCTTGGTATCCCCTATCTGTCTGTGAAGGCACGTACTATTGGGATCCGTCAGTTGTATAACCTAGCTGCTAAAGATGAACAATTTTAACTTCTTTTTTTTTTTTAGCCGTTTAGCCATCCAGAATAATGATTATGCTATGATTAACAGATTAAGAGTTATACGAAACATGGCACCCTACGACACAGCTTTTAAAGCAAATAACAAGAAGATCGTGGAAAGATAAGAAAACGTCACATTTCACATTCATCTGAATTGAAGGACGAAATTACAAAATCCGAAGACCAGATGTTGATCAACGCGGAAGAAGCAGATACAGCTTATAAAAGAAAAATAGAGATTTGAGGAGAAGAAGAAGAATGAAAGAAAAAAAGACGAACAAGATCACAAAAACAATTATATGAGTAGAGACACATAAACAAGAACGAGAACGAATAAGAAGCAATCAATAACTACGATTATGCCTAAAGGTTTCAAGCAGAACACTAAAACACTCACTGATAGTCACATCCAACAAACTATAAAAGCTAGAGATGCCTAGATAATTGCCCGGGGCGCATCGATTTGAAAAGACGCACAATCAATTCCAAATGACTTGATAATTGCCTCCGCGCTCTTTTTCTCCCGCGCAGCAACATAAAGGATGGATCCTTAATAACATTCTAGTACATGAGCTTTGTGTGGCCAGCAAAGTTGAGGCATTGCCCTCGCTCAACCATTGATTGTATTTCCACTTTCGTTCGTAGATGTAGTTGAGTTGGTTTAACGCCCAAGGTCAGCACTATATAGGCTATATTGTGAACGGCACACAAGACTGACGTCTGACAATTTTTATGTACTGCCACACACGAGACAGGGTGGGGACACCATGACTACTGTCCCAGCTGGTCACATTAAACTGTCACCGACCCAACCAGTCTGTTGTTATATTCTGTGCACGTGTGTGTGTGTGTGTGTGTACTATTCAATCGCACTGATAAAGAACTCTAGCTCTATATTACATGTATTGACATTTCTTATTCTTTGGAAAGAAAATCTACGTGTGAAAATCACAAGATTATGTGTCTACAACAACAAGATATTTTAAGACCTGCGGTCTTAAATCTTTGCCTTTGAACTTTTTTGTACTAAAAATGACGAAGTTTTCTCTCAGGTGCGAAAGAGCAATTTTATTGAATCAATAATGCAAGTGCATTCTGCTCTTAATGTTGGTATTTTATATAACCTACTCGCCTTGTTTAAAAATCCACTCTATCGATACAATCTGGGATCGGGAAGTCACTAAAGGTCATAAGACCGAACCCTAGAAATGTACTAACTACATGCATGTATCCATCTATGCCATGATAGCAATATATGATCTGTTGTTGCAGCTGTACAGATCGACGTATGTCTTACTATTTCAACGCCTCCTTGGCCCCTGCGACGGTTCCCAAGACTGTTGTCTAACAAGCCTTGCTGTAGGTAATAAGTAATGGGTGAGTCGGTTTCTTAACGCCCAATGTCAGTCGGCTATATCGAATACGGGCCCCAAGACTGACGTCTGACAATTGTGCATGTATCTGCTGAGACAGAGAGAGAGAGAGAGAGAGAGAGAGAGAGAGAGAGAGAGAGAGAGAGAGAGAGAGAAGAGAGAGAGAGAGAGAGAGAGAGAGAGAGAGAGAGAGAGAGAGAGAGAGAGAGAGCAATCTATGTAACCGATCGGAGATTATACAGATTTCGTGTGATCACTTCGGCCAAGACTACCAACCAGTGCTTTACCACCAAGACGTTGGCCGCCTGTCTCTAAATCAAAATGAGCCATCTCTGGCGTCCACACGCCACACGGCCGCACCCAGTATTCGAATGAGTGCGTGCTTAGGTCCCGCAAGAACGGTTCAAGACGTACTGAAATAATAATAGGCTGCGTTTTTTTTTCAGCCTCAGTTAAAGATGTACAATGTAGTTCGACAATCCTAAACCGAATCAAGCCCTGGTC
>RQTK01000304.1:174566-219594 GCA_003991915.1 Elysia chlorotica
ATTGTAGTCTCAATGCCTAGGGCAAGGCCTGGTGATGACAACAACACTTCTAGACGCGCAAACAATGGGAAAGATCTATCGGAAGTAAGGGATTCTATTCTTCCACGCGGATGCTTAGGCTGAAGCTCTGGTTTTACCAGGTTTTTTTTTCTCTCTCTCTCTCTCTCTCTCTCTCTCTCTCTCTCTCTCTCCTCTCTCTCCCCCCCTCTCTCTCTCTCTCTACCTCTATCTCTCTCTCGCCGGAAAAAAGCATCGATTCATAGCCTGTTGTGTTTTCCTGTATGTCAAGAGTCTTTTAAAAACAATTAAATCCTTTTCTAAACAGGAGCGCACTTTTTTTTAGGATGCACTGAGTGTATTTTTCTATCACAGGAGAATCATGAACGAAATACATGTATAGAAGAAAGAAGATCCCGACAATGAAACGACTTTACTTGACAGATTGATAAATACATGACATGAAATTGGAGGGAGACACATGTAGAGAGAGAGAGAGGGGGGATAGAGAGAAAGAGAGAGAGGGAGGGAGGGATAGTCAGACAGAGAGAGACATGAAGACCGAGAGAATACGTGAATCATTTAGAGATTCAATGTTTATTCAGTCAATATAAATATATAAAGAACATACATATCGAAAATTATTTTGTCAAGCACAGGCTTAGCAAGATGAATACACATAAACAGTTATGCAAATATACAACACAATTAACAAAAAGTTTTACTTAAACATAGTTGTATCTAACTAGTACACATTAATTAGGGAGAAAAAGAAATTAAGAACTTATCATACATTCCTTATCAATATGGAAAACTGATTGCGCATTACATTAAAAAGTTCCAATAATGTGATTAAATAAAGTACATATAACAATGACTGCAAAATGCGACTTTACTTGACAGATTGATAAATACATGACATGAAATTGGAGGGAGACACATGTAGAGAGAGAGAGAGGGGGGATAGAGAGAAAGAGAGAGAGGGAGGGAGGGATAGTCAGACAGAGAGAGACATGAAGACCGAGAGAATACGTGTAAACAATTTAGCATTCTGAGAACTACGTCTGGGAATAACATGAGGTATTTGTTGCGCGCACACTATATAGCATTGTTCAGTCATTGCGATATTGTTGTGCGTTTGGTACGTACGTTTCAATCGCCAAGACCCCATCTTAACAATATCGATTCAAAGCATGCTGGAGATTTTTAGGAACAATCTTGTAAGTGCAGTATTTTGAGAACAATTAAAATCGTTTGTAAATAGGAGCACCCATTATTAGATGCAGTGAATGTGACTCTCAGTTACAGGACAATCATGAGCCAATAACATGATATAATGAGGAGATCCCGACAATGGAGCGACTTAACATCACCAATACTGTACAGTGACGTGACAAGTAATGTACAGCTCCACGTAGGTATCGAACAAAACAGTTCTATGTTTCGAGAGGCAATCCTAACTTTGACTGGTCGAACGCTATTGTTTTCCAGCAAGAACCCTCTTGAAACTCGAGAGGCCAATATGTAAAAAAAATTAGTCATTCTTAGTGTCCGTCACCCACTGGTAAGTTATCTGGAAAGACTGTTCTCCTATTTTCTTGACGTGATGTTTGATTATTATTGGTCAATACAGTGATAATGACATTCACTTACAGTTCATTTAGTATCCTTCAAGTTGGTATAAATATGCCAAACGAACGTGATTGAAAATGGCTAAAATGTCGCCCATAGTTCGTAGAAGTCAAATTGTAGTCAGCAAACAAATCTGAATAAGTCATTATTAGTAGTACTGTATCCCTTATCTACATGGATCGTAAGTACAACGTCTCGGGTGTTTTGAACTCGTCGCAATCCTCCTTATTTCAATATCTTAAGACGAGTCGTACGCCTAACATGAGGTTGTACTTACGGCCCTAGGAAGAAAGGCCTTGTTTTCCCTCTTTTGTTGTAATGTATAAATTACTACCGGGTATGAAATGACACATTGGTGCTATGCCTTATCTCACTTGACCTCTTTCAAAGTAGAATGTGTGTGTGTGTGTGGGGGGGGGGGGGGCATATATTCGAGACTTTATCTTGACGAGATGACGAGAAAGTCTAAGAATAGTAAGTTTCAAAAAGGAATACAAACCAGTAAAGGCGTGTCCTTACTATCGCGTAATGCGTGAACTCATTGATTGTTTGAACAAAAAACTATGCATGGTTGTTCGATCGCTGGAAACTGTAGAGTGCAGTGGGTTGTCGGTGGAGTTTAGATGAGTAAAAAAATGGGTAAAGACTTGAGAGGAGTCAGAGAAGATAGGCAAAACAGACGAGAGGCGTGGGGAGAGAGATTGTGGGATCGAGAAGAAGAAAAAGAAGAAGAAAAAGAAGAAGAAGAAGAAGAAGAAGAAGAAGAAGAAGAAGAAGAAGAAGAAGAAGAAGAAGAAGAAGAAGAAGAAGAAGAAGAAGAAGAAGAAGAAGAAGAGTAAAATAAAAACGTATTAAAAGGAAATGCAGGCCAGGAGATACTGTGAGGACCGCCTCCTTCATATAGTAGATATGTGTATACGATTGTGTAAATGTAAAATCTGCATCGTGAAACCTTTACATATCTTCTAATCCAATGATCCAGGAGTCAGGACGGTTATGTACAGGTCAATAATAATTTATGAGACCGGATGTGTGGCCCCCTAAAGCCCCTCAATGGTTCAACTATGCCAACTTAGTAAACTGGATTTTCCAGTCTAAGTACCTACTCGATGATTTCGCCCTGCGATTTTGACACTTGAAAAGGGAGAAGAAAACAACAACAAAAGTAAAACTGCGCATTAGCACATGATGAAGTTAGAATCGTGCCGGAGGCTATTAATAACTTTCAGTTGCGAAATCTATCTTCCGTTTCCAGTACAGGTGCATGTATCTGATTCATCTTTCTTATACGCATGATTTAACATCGTGACGAGCCCGAACGTGACCGCAAGTTTGAATAAATACTGTGCACATTATGTTGTTCCGTTCCGGGGTCCAGCAAAGGGTCTATCCAATGGAACAGCGAGCTTAGTCGGTAGACCACGCGCTTTAGCTTCAAATCAGAAGATATGGGGGGTTAATTCCCAGATCGAGTCGTCTTGTTTCCCGGAACTGGTTGGATTTGTGTCGATTTTGTGACTGGTTGAAACATGTCTTGGCACATGTATTCAGGATCTATACTATCCAAAGACCCTTAGAAATATATTTAATAAATAAAGAGTATGCCATGGGAACCTTGTGGGCAAATGATGAGTTTAGTTGCCTGCTAAACGTGCATAGTCAGGACTACATAGGTTATACTGTGGACGGGCAACAAGACTAACGTCTGACAATGTTAAGTGATATCTCAAAGAGATAGTGTGGGGATACAAGGACTCCCGTCTCAGACGGTCACATTATACTGACACCGACCCAACCAGTAGAGGAAATAGGACTTTAAGATTTTTTTTAATCGATTGTGGGTATCGAACACGGGACCTCTCGATTGGGAGACCAACGCTCTTCAGTTACCGCTCAACATTGTTCGGTGGATACAGAGTCTAGATTATTGTTGGAAAAGGCCTCGGGATGTTTTAAAGGGAAGGGCTATAGCGAGCTCTTGCTTCCCTTTCTTTAATGTCGTAGTATTAAACGCATTTTCATGTCCTCTTTAAACAACAATATAACTACTCTTGATTCCATGAAATTGCCACTATCCTTTTTTTCCTCTTTTTTTTCTTCTTCTTTCAAACGCTAAATTGGGATCAAAATTGTTAACCTGCAGCTTTGAGCTCATGTTATTTTGTCAAATAGGAATCCTGCAAAACGAGTTCTGGACGTGTTAAAAATTCATTGAAAAGAGTTTTAAAGGCAGGGGTAAAAGACAGTTTCAAACAACGAATAAGTATGTATTGTAGGAGAAACTGAACAAAAAAGAAAGAAAGAAAGAAAAAAAAAGACATATTAAATAGTGAGTCGTTGAACTACCCTAACAATAAACCGGGCTAGGTTCGACATTCGGAGTACTTCATTAAAACTTGCAAGTACAGTGGGACCGGATTCAATGCACTAAATGCAGCCCGTCCTATCATTGTCTTAAAACCAACTTCAAATCCACTGACACGATAATATTGAAAGCAAAGCTATCACCTTATCTCCAGTTTATTTAACACACGATGTCATGATAATTACATAAGCTTCTAATGTGCATTATCTAGTTTGTAGTTTTATTACATGTGCGGTTGGATCACAGAGGAACTATAATTCATGCGATTGTTCCAATTCAGATCGCGACAGAGTGAGAAGGCTTTGTGTCCCTAGGTTTTAATTTTACCAAGAAATACGACAAAGCTTTGCGAATTATTCGTTTCAATTCAAAAACAGGCAATGCACATTCAATAACCAGTATGTAATTACATAATTTACACCAGACACAATTAATAACAAATTCCCTTCTGCGTTTAGATTTGAAAATTGAGACGAACGAAATTTTATCGCTCAGTGGCAGAATTAAAAAAAAAAATAACAACAACAACAACAACAAACGTTTATACAAGACTTAAAAGTCATAAAAGGTACATCTCGCCTTAAAAAACAAAAACTGGTTTAAAATGGCATTAACTTAAGCTGACAACCAAGCGTCTCTCTCTCTCTTTCACTCCCTGTCTTCTTCTTCTCTCTCTCTCTCTCTCTCTCTCTCCATCTCTCTCGCTGTCTGTTTGTCTGTCTCTCTCTATCTCGATACATGCACATTCACATAGAGGCGTATCTTCTCTCCATCTTTATCAGCAGCATTTCTCAGTAAGTGATGTACGCAATAATCAGACACGTCTAGCAGCTGTGGGCAAACGTGCCACTTGCAGTGCCGGATTTAGGTTGCATGGGGCTCTGGGCCCAGCTTCGGTTGACTCCCTTTACTGTTATTGTCCTAAGATCATCCATGCCTAAGATGCATTATTTTAAAACGTTTTAAAGGGGATCGCTTCCGGTGGTAGGGTTCGGACCTGAGCCCCACAGGGGGCGCGGTAGTCCTGGGGTAGAACATCGGCTTCCGACGCAAAAGGTCCGAGTTCGAATCCTGACGATTGTGTTCCCTACTGAATGGGTCGGTGTCAGTATAATGTGACCGGCTGAGACAGGAGTCATGGTATCCCCGCCCTGTCTCGTGTGTGGCAGCACATACAATTGTCAGACGTCCGTCTTGGGGCCCGTCCACAATATAGCCTATCTAGTGCTGATGTTGGACGTTAAACCAACTCAACATCAACATCTGAGCCATACGGGTCCCGCCTTCCGGCACTAGCCGCTTGCGTGTAAGATTTCTTTACAGTTACACTCGCATAAAGTGCCCCCTCTTCATTACTCATTAACTGTACTGCCACCGTTTAAAGGTTTAAAGTGATGTCATTCACGACCTTTTCGAAGTTGCCGGAAACAAAATTCAGTACTTTTTTTTTTGGTGTACTGTCATGAATGCGATTATAGGCCACAATCGCCTTGCCAAGTCGGTAGGTCGAAAATAACGGACGAAAAGCGCAATAGTACAAAGGTACACACATTTCTAAATAGGGTCATATGGACCGCAGGTTATGAAACTAGTGGTTCATATGCTGACCAATGCACAGAATCGCAGTATCGCACCTTCGATCAACTTGCAATAATTTTAACGGTATAGAATGTGCATGAGTATGTACTTTTTTTTTCAATATTGCACTAAAACGTTGCTTGTTTAATATAAAAAAAAGTGACAAGGGCAGTATTTAACAAATTCGCGTTAGAAGTATCTATGCTTAATTAGATCATCATTGTTTTGACAAGGTTATAGTGACGACTTGTCGACAAGCCCCGAATTATCATAGCTTGTTGTGCATGCATTGATGATTGGGCGATCCTGGAGATTACAGCATTATACAGGCACATGTTCCCATACAATGACACAAGGACTTGCTTTTAACTGCTTTGTTAATAGCCGTGTTCCGAAACGACATTATCTAGTCAGTAAAGGACAGTTTTATAACATACTGAATCACAAAAAAACATATCACCTTAGCAGGCTTTTACTGAACTATGACCTGTTAACTTTTATAAAAAAAAAAATGAAAATCCACACAGTTACAGGACATTGGCGTCACTGTCCAGTGGACGGGACACATGTCTTCTGTCTGATAATAAATGTCACGTGCTGCCACATGGAGACGACGGAGCGGAACGACTATCATGTCTGTCCCAGCCAATCACAAATACGCGGATGTAAAACTGTAACTCATAAAATTGTATCAATTTCTAAGAAATAAAAAAGCACCCTGACTAATTCACCTGCTGCGAAAGGCCTCAATATCCGGCCCAGATAAAAAAGAGATTATCTGTATACGGGAACCAACCAATCCGGCTCCTTGGTTTTCTGTTCTATATCAATTCTGTGATACCAGGGTGGGAAAGGGGTTGGGAGGGGGGAATGTGGTCCTGGGGTAGAACATCGGCTTCCAACACAAAGGGTCCGTGGTTCGAGCCCTGGTTGGGTCGGTGTCAGTTTAATGTGATCGACTCAGACAGGAGTCATGGTATCTCCGCCCTGTCTCGTTGTGGCAGCACATAAAATTGTCAGACGTCAGTCTTGGGGCCAATAGAGTCTATATAGGGCTGATGTTGGACGTTAAATCAACTCAACAACCCGGCACTACAACTGTGATATCCGGGATCAAAACAATAGCTTTGAAAAGCATTGTGTCCCTCTGTGCCGGAGAGCAACTTTAATAACAATAATGCATGAGTCAATGAATCAATCCTCAAGTAAAAGAAAAATAGGGGAGATTTGCTGATGTTAACAATCTATTTTAGTATTTAAAAAGATAATGCACTCCGTGCGGAGCAAGAGAGCAAGGAAGAGAGAGAGAGAGAGAGAGGGGGGGGGCTGAGACAGAGAGAGAGGAAGGAGATCGAGATAGAGAGAGAGGAGAAAGGGAGAAGTTTGAAGGGTTTTTTTTAAAATCACTTTTCGGAGCCTTTGACTTCAGAGCGCACTAGCCTTCTTGAATGTCATGCTTTGTTCATGCTGCCTAGTGAAACAGTAAAAAATTGATCACTACAGCTATCAGGGCTATAAATTCTTGTATCCCTCTGATTTATATGTAGAGCAACTTTGCTAAAATCTTTCTGTGTAACGTAGGACTACAGATTAGCTTGCACTTTCTCATTTTTAGGAGAGATTACAGGAGGGATTGTAAACACTTTTAATAATAATTTAATTATGTCTTAGCGATTAAAAGGAATTCTATTTCAGGATTCTTAGCTGTCCTTTACAACAATATGTTTTGTTTTTTTCTTCTAATAAAGGACAATTAATTTTTTTCTTTTTACACTCAATGGGACAAAACTTTAAATCTTGTTTTTTTAATAGGCATAAATAGAACAATGAAAAGAAAAGCAAGACGTGCAGTAAAGGGAGGTGAAGAATTCATTGATAGATAGGTACATCAAATAAATAGATGGATACTACACACTAGATAGACAGATAAATAGATAGATAGAGTGAGAGAGAGAAAGAGAGAGAGAGAGAGAGAGAGAGAGAGAGAGAGAGAGAGAGAGAGAGGAGGGAGGGCGATCACAATAAGTGATTGGCTCTGATGTTAAAGCTCTACAAGACTTTAATTAGATATCATTTTCATTTCTATAAATTTTTGTTTTCTCTGCTTTTTATTTCGTTTTCATTTTTTTTTTTTTTCTTATAATACTGATTGTAATCGGCCTACCTTCTCTCTCTCTCTCTCTCTCTCTCTCTAAAACTCTTGACGATGTCGAAATACACTTCCATTCCCATTTCATTCTCATCAATTTGTGAAGTGACATTGTCGCAAAATCCCACAGACAAAAAAGCTGCATACAGCACAACCAAAGACACAACTGTTCTTCCCATGATAGTTTTCTGTCTCAGTCACATACAACGTGTGCTTTTGAAATTAAGTTTTTGGGTTTTCTAGTTATTTAATCTGTGCAGAAATGTTAATATAACAAAAACTTCCTATTCAAAATCAATAAAATCACAGATTTTTAGGATTTATAAATAAAACATTATATGGGATGTAAGCATAAATTTGTGTCAGTTTACGACTATTCGTATAAGCTATTTTATTCTTATTTTTTTACTATGAATTGTAAGCTATTGCGATGTAGTACTTATCCATATATATTTAATGACTAGAAATTTAGATATATATATTTAAAAAAGAGCTAACAAATGAATTTATGAATCTATTAAAGTCATCGACTATGTTTACATCTAATCATGCTCTTCAAAGTAATGTATCTATATAGGCCTATTAAAAATAATCCAATCAATAATTGGTGAATTTTATGAAGTGAAAGTGAAAGAATTTGATATATACATATCCCCAGCTTTCTCGTCCATTATATTTAAGGTACTTGTAAACTTTTTTTACTTTCAAAGCGTAACTTTAAAAACAAAAATCTGCTCATTTAAATCAAATCCCAAGTTGACAGTGAATTGCAGCATAGGCCTACATGGAATCATATCTAGCGACACGAAGCCATGAGTTTAACTCTTGTTAGAAGCCTCTAGTCTAGATACCACTGTCCTCTTAGAGAGGAAAAAAGTTTTTTTTATTAATATGATTCATCGAATTTGCCTCTATGGGGATCCCAAAATTGCCATGTAGATCTAGATCTACAGTCTGGGATCAAAATCAGGACTTACTACCAGTCTACCTAGATCTACTTCCTAAGACTTCCTTGTCCGTACTACATTTAGTATGTATACTACAGAAATAAAAGACTTGGGTTTTGTGTTTGGACCTAGATCTAATCTAAGCCTATGTAGATTAACTAGCCTACTTTTTTATTTCTAGATTTTCACTAACATAGGATTAGGGAAGCCAGGGTTGGTAACCACTACATTATATAGGCCTCTCTGGAATCTATTCTGACTTGATCTAAATCACTTGTCAAGATTGGGAAAAAGAATTATATCCAAACACATTCCATTTTAGAAGCTTAGAATCATAGAACAACAAAACCTACATGGTAATAATTATGTCTACAATCATTTCAACTGAGAGTGAGATACTGTTTGTCTGACTTACAGGCCCACCTTAGCACAGGCAGTAAGATAAGTTTAAAAGCTGATCCTGCTTTGTCTATGCTGCCGAGAATGGTGTTGGGTTTGGCCTCTGCACTTGCAGTCAGCAGTCATTGTTTTTGTGTGTGTGCTGTAAAAGTGCTGGATGCTCTCCCTTCCCGGATTTGTGATCGATGACGTGAACTGCCTATGACAGTGGACACGCCTTTCAATAGGCTGACTACTACTACAATGTAGTATTTTTAGACTAGGTCCTCAACCTACGATTATTTTCTGATCGTCGTCTTTCTTGTGAATTCTGTTCTGTGGTTTTTACCTTAAAAGATACAACTGTTTATCCTGATTTTAATCATTATTATGAATCATGAGACAATAATTAAGTTTGTTATCGCACTTGAGATATTGACTAATTACAAAAATTACCGAAGTTTCAGCACTTTACAATGAACTGTTAGGTTATAGGTAACGGAGTACAGTACAAGTACGTCATCCTCACAGTGAGGGGGAGTTGGTGTACGTTTTAAAGTGTCGTTGTCACGTTGTCTCTACTTGGCTGAATGATATTGGGTAAAATTTTATTAGTCATCAGTATTAAGAATTAAAGAGGAACTTAAACGACTACGACCGCGATCACTAATAACAAAAACAATAAAGGAAGAAGAGTTGAGTTGAGTTGGATTAGCATCAGCACTATATGGGATATAGTGTGGACGAGCCCTAAGACTAACGTCTGACAATTTTATGTGCTGCCACTCACGAGAGAGGGCGGGGAGACCTGGGCTCCCGTCTTAGCCGGTTACAAATAGCTTTTTGGCCAATCGGAAGATTCGAACCGCGGACCTCCCGATTTGGAGACCAACGCAGTGCTCCCCCCCCCCCCCCCCCCCCCCCACACCNAGAACAAGATGAAAAACAAGTTGTAGAAGACCAATGTTCAATGAAAGATAATCATTGACATGTCGTGATAACGTATGTACCTTTGTTGCTCCTCCAAAGCATTAAAGGGAGGGAGAGAGTGAGAGAGAGAGAGAGAGAGAGAGAGAGAGAGAGAGAGAGAGAGAGAGAGAGAGAGAGAGAGAGAGAGAGAGAGAGAGTGTGAGAGTGTTGTAGAGAGAGAGGAGAGAGAGAGAGAGAGAGAGAGAGAGAGAGAGAGAGAGAGAGAGAGAGAGAGAGAGAGAGAGAGAGAGAGAGAGAGAGAGAGAGAGAGCGTTCAGGTACACAGGAACTGCTGTAGGCTAATGATTATTACATTAATTTATTGTCCAATGTTCAAAACACGACAACAGACAATGAATTATCAAACCGATTTGAATAAAACGGAATACTTTTCGTCTTTTAAACAGTTTTTTGTTGTATATAATTGCTTTCCAATTATTCGTTTATTGTCTGTTACCTTATTATAATTCTTACACGATTTCCCTCTTGAGAGTTTTACCTACTTAATCATCTAGTTTAGCACTTTGGGCAATTTTCTGTGGTTTTTTTTGTGGTTTTTTTTTTCGTCGGTGCTGCATGTTTTCATAAATCAAATAAATAGGGCCGATTCGCCGTAAAAAAAAAAAAAAAAAAATTAAAGGCGGAAAAAATAAGTGTTCCCATTCAAGGTTCCCACGCTTAAAAATGAATTATTTAGTTACGTTTATTTTTAAAAGCTTGTTTGGGGAGGGGGAGCAGCATGTATAATGGCATTTGTAGTGGAAAAAAATAATATTCTCAAAATAAATTCTCCATAGGTTTTTTAGGGTTGTTTACCGTTACTCTTTAAAGTGGGAGTTTTGCCTCCTTATTTCTTTGTGCTGCAACACACAGGAATAGAATGCTACATTATAATGCCTACTGTCTCAGCATGTTTCCCATGTGAAACTGGTGCAAGAGGTAGAGCGTCGGATTGCTAGTTGGGAGATATCAAGTTCGAATCCATGAGGAGAAAAAAGGGGTAGGGGGCGGTAGAATGTCGGCTTTCAAACACAGGTGGTCCGTGGTTTGGGCCCCGCTCTGGCGACTTGTCTCCTACTGGTTGGGTCAGTGTTATGTCAATTTAATGTAATCGGTGGAGACAGTCTCATGCCAGTCTCATGCTACCCCCGCACTGTCTCTGTGCGGCAGCACGTCGTAAAATTGTCAGACGCTAGTCTTGGGGCTCTCCACAATATAGCCTATTAAGTGCCGACGTAGAACGCTGTGATACAACACACTTTTCAAACCCATGATCATGCAAATATATATGACAGTTTTCGTCTCAAAAGTTATGTAACTTGACTTATTATAGCTAGAATTTGTGTAAATTGATAAAGCAAAAATAAAACAACCAAACAGCATAGCTTTACATAGGGAGTGCCATATGTGTTTGATATGTTGAAAATAAGGTACACTTCACCTGTTTTCTCTTTACTCTGGAATTTCACACACATAAGCAGAAACGTTATATTCGTTTATTTGATATTTAAAAAAAAAAAAGAACAGCAACATAAGTGTTTGTGTACTTACTGTTTTTTTTTTATTTTGACATTTTGTATACACTTTTTATCAATCAACTCGCACGTTTTTTTATCTGCAACTTAGTACAATACATATTGTCACAATACAAGGAAAACAATATGGTTTTAATTTAAAGAAAAAAATTGCACCAGGTAAATTGGAGGGCCTTTTGGTATATAAAAAAAAAAGTAAATGATCCAGTATTAAATTTTGTATCACAAAGGGAGGCAAGAGTTTGATGATATAAAAAAACAAAAACAAAATAATTAATCTTTAAATTCTATGGCTAAAGTTAAATATATAAAACATTTTAAATAAACTTCTCTTGTAACAACAAAAAATGATGAGTAGGTAAAACGTTCAAAACAGCCTGCTATCCATAATTATTTAAATTAAAGTATAAAAAAAAAGAGTGGAAATCACAACATAGGATGATATCATTGCTTTTATCATTTATGTAATCTTTCATTACAGTAGCTAACCGCTACTATGTATAATCTTCTCGGCTGCCTCAAGCACTTGAATTCTATCTGCACGGTCTCCAAATTCCCTCTCACGGTGCTCTAGTAAGATGCCTTGCTGGCCTGAGCCAATCACAAAAAGACCTAAAATGCCATAGAGTTTGTAGAATTTGAGTAAAAAAAAATCATCATAAAAAAGAGCTGATTGAAAGTGAAAGAGTTTTTTTTTTAAATATATGTACCGTATAAAGGAGAATGGGGAGGGGGATCTCTTTTCCAATGTCAAGGTTAGATTGAATCAGACAACCTTTGGCAAAAACCTTAAAACACAAAAGCTATACAAATCCGTAATTATTATTATTATTATTATTATTATTATTATTATTATTATTATTATTATTATTATTATTATTATTATTATTATTGAACAACTCGTTATTTGTCAGTCTTTAACATGAAACTAACATTTCATCTTGATGCTTTATTGCTTGAATATCAATTTTTTTAATAATTTCTGACATGATGCACAAATATGTGCACAATAAAATAAAAATAAAACACAGTAAATTGTCTTGATGCTTCTGATTATCCAACAAATGTCAGGCTTCCAGTTGAATCGTAAAAGTCAAACGTTATGGTGAGATAGAAACAAATAATTTTTTTTTAAGTTTGGCGCTTTCCTTCTACATAAGAAGATAATCATCAACATGAACTGTTGCAAACCTCCTAAAATCCGACCTTCTCCCTCAAGATTTCCCTCAACTTTAGTGTTAAAGAGCCTCTTCAGCACACTATATCTCAAGAGTCCAGAAAAAAACATTACTCGTTCCACAGGACCATAGAAACGGCGCTAAAAGAGGATTACATATGTGTAAGAAAACAATTTTGTGTTCTTAATAATTTGGCTTATTACTATCCATCTCAATTAGAATAAAATGTAAATACAATTTAAAAAGTGTGCTACTCAATTCAATAAAACGCAAATACAGTCATAGTAAAAAAAAAAAAAATTAAATATGGAGTTTTGTGAATAATGCTAATTCCAGTAACGCATTGAATGGTAGACTGCTTCATTCTCATTTTGTCCGTCAAAGATAGTATAATGCTGTGCACATGCGGAATCTAGGAAAGACCACTTTTAGCACATTCAAAGTACGGTACACTCAAATACGACAATGCTTGATTAATTTGGAAAAAAATTTTGTTTGACTTAATTTTTTGTATGATTAATAACTCCCGTTATTCCCCAATGATGTGTTTTTAAGGACTTAAGAGGAGTTGAAATGCAAAGTTCAAAGCATGTAATGCAATGATATTTCTTTCTACGTTTCTCCCTCCCAAATTATCAAGTGTGCAGATATTTAAAAAAATTGATTGAACCGTGAACTGACAATTTCAGTACTAAATGTCTCTTAATAAAAAGGGAAATTTGACAAAACTTGAATAAAATATATTAACATAAAAATGATGAAGCTTAGCTCACCCACCAATAGTTCTGTATGGATTCCCACATCACTTTGAAAAATCTATTACTTGTAATTTTAAAATTTAAAACTTCATTGATTGTTTTATAATATTCATAAAATATGTTTTATTATTTTATATATGTATGTAAACATATCTTATATTTCATAACATTTTTTACTGTAATCACAACACAATGAACACCTTTTTGTCTAGAAAAACACCTCCCCGGAAATATTTCTTGAACTCAGAGATGCCCAGATCTTCGTGCACTACTGCATAAAGAGGCACAGACATCTCATCTAGTCGAAAACGAATAACGGACAGTGCCAGGGCTTCCTACAGGAGGATGGGAAAAATATACAGCTATGAGGTACATCAAATAATGTTGTTGTGTTATGCACTGAATGCAGAACATCATTTTTATTGACAAAGAAAGAAAACACCCACAACCATAATAATATACATTTTGCTGTTATCTATTATTAAGACACAGTCGAAATGGAATTTTTTTTTACTATCACTATCCTTAAATTAATTGCCTGATATAATTTTCCCCCCAATTTACACTTGTAAAAAAAATTAATAATGAGCCCCCCCCCAAAAAAAAACAACAACAAAACAACACACACACACACAATTAAAACAAACAAAAAACAAAAAAAAACATAACAAAACAAAAATACAAACAAAAAAGTGAAATCAAGTAAAGATGATTTATCACAAAAAATGGAAAGGCAAGCCGAACTCTGGTTTGTCTTTTTTTAATTAAATTGTATAATCAATCAAACTTGAAATTTGAACATTTATAACTCTGATTATAGCTTATTCTGCATTTAAACATGCACAAAAAATGAGGTGAACACGCGGAACAAACATCTCTACACATGGGGCATCCTGCTCTTCTCACTGCCCATATGACAGCACCATTCTTTTCCCATAATTCAGAGGCCTGAAAGAGAAAATTTAAAGAATAACGAGAGAAAACAACAACAACAACAACAACAACAACAACAACAACAACAACAACAACAACAACAACAACAAAATATTGAAAATCGTGAGTTCAACATTACTGCTCTGAAATGTACATTTTTAAAATTTGTATATATATAGCCTACTTAATCAACATCAATTTCATACTTGCCAGTATGCCATTTGGTTTTGTGTTAAAATTAATAAATGTTACAAAAATACTATAAAAAAAACCCTAGTAAAAATAGACATGATTTTGCAGTTTGGGATAGAGAACAAATGCAGAGTGATAAATTTCCATAATTTTAAACTGGGATGAAAGGTAAGAAATATACACTTTAATGATTTGAGAGTGATTTAACAAATTAATGCTGTAAGGTCTAAGAACACCATTTCATTTTGGCTTCCAAAAAGTAAAAAATGTTATAGTATACTAAATCAATAAACTTTTAAACAGGAGTAAAGCTGTTTTAATGAGTCGAAGACATACAAAAATAACGACATAAATACTTAGGGATGAAATGTGTGCAGTAATAAAAAAACTAAATAATAATATTCTGCTTTAGGGATTCAACAGGTTTCATGCTAATAGCCTGTATATCTTCAAAGTGTAATCAAAACTTCCCTCATAAGCAGTAGAAAAACGTACATTTCTTGAATATAATACGTCAAATAGGTTCAATAAATAAACCAAATAATATTCTGTTTAAGGGATGACCTTGGCTTCATGTCAACAACATGCACATATGTTTAAAGTGTGAAAGTTAAAGTAGGAGTTGAGCACATAATCAAAACTTCCCTTATAGAACTTCTCCAGAATGTAAAATTTTTATTGAGGGGACTTAATAACAACAAAGAGGTCAATTCAAATACTTTGCAGTCTTAATTACAAGTGAAGGTAGGCGTATGAAAGCGATCATGACATTAATGGCAACCACAATCGAATTTACAAAAAACACTTTTGACCATTGGGTAAGTCCCCATTCAGACAAAAACAAGAGACCTGAAATACGATATCTTACTTAGCTTGTTTTACTCATTGAAGGCATGAACATTCTCAAAACAAAGTAGGCCTATGCAAAATAAACTAAATACATCTTTTAACTACAAAGAAATTTAGTTTAGAGAAAAAAAAGAACAGCCGGGAAGTGTAGCTCTTAAACAGAACTTCCACAAAAAATTAAAACAGCCATTGCGGAATGGGGAAATAGTTACTACAGATGGTTTTGATAAAGGAGTCGCCATAAAACTAAAATTTGAATAAGAATACGAATGAGGTAACTTCCCCAGTCTTTCAAGACTAAAACGAAGTACAGGCGTAAGGTGCCTCGTCAATGTGGTGTCGGTTGGGAAGAGGGCCTATATGGAAGAGATTCAGAGCTGTAAGCCCTTCACCTCATGCTTGCTATTTTGGATAACCTCCCTTTATTCGAAGTTATTTTTCTTTAAATACGTAAGGGACATAAACCTTTTTATAGATATATGCAAGATTGCATTTTTATTAATTTGTCATATTCCTTGGGTCGTTTGCATTTCTTTTTCGTAAAAAACAACGACAAAACCCTTATTGTTTAGACCACATACAGGAAAATCAGAAGTCTAAAGGATGCTTTGATAGTTTTCCTTAACAACAGAAAATAACATTTCGTAGCCCCTTACAATACAAACAATTTTGTTGTTGTTTTGATAGATTTTTATCTGAATTTAACAACATCCAAGATAAATTTTATAAGTAACAAATTAATAGCTTTGAAGCTACACCATTCTGTGGGTTTTAGACGTCCTAATTAATAGGTGTCAATCTGTTAACATCAGTGGAACATGTCCTGAAACAACAGTAACTGAAACGGGCGCAACTCAAGGTTATATTCTATCCCCAGTTCTATATTCAATATACAACAATGATTACAGGGTCACCAAAATCAAATTTGCTGATGATACAACACTGCCAAAATTTTGTCAAGATTGGATATGTTTACGACAATATTAATCTTGACATTTACCTGAATACATTAACCGAAACAAACAAACACAAACAAAACACACACTTTTTTGTCTTTTTACTTTATAATGTTACACCCTTTACCTACCCATGTCTACTCATAAACACAGTGAACCTGTCTTTACTGTACTAATACTACGTAGTTAAAAAAAAACTCTGATGAGTATTTCAAGATTAATGTGATTTACTTCTGAACTTGTCAGTTACTTAGGGAAGTCTCTGGTCAACCTAATGCGAACTAGACTCAGATGGCTGCCTTGATCTACACGAGACATTTTCTCCTCCCTCTCACTTACTTTCTGTAGCTATATCGCTTTTTCCCTTTCCATGTAGTCTTTGTATCACAATCAGTCTCACTCTTTTCTCCACCCATCTCTAGCATTTTACATTGTCTTCCTCTACCTGAGACCCCCTGCTCTCCCATTTGTGTCTGTGTGTCCATTCTGTTCCTCTGGCTGTTTCTCCCCCCCCCTCTCTCTCTCTCTCTCCAATATCTCTCAATCACTTTTTCTCCATCCCTCTATTTCCCCAATTATTTTACAAGATAAAAAATAGTTTTAGTTTTACTTTAGTGTCAACCTTCCTTTGTCGTTTATTAAAATTCCTACCTAAAACTCCTACAACTTGTATGTAAGCTTTAATATTTTTAGGTTCTTATCTCTCATCTCCACCTACTAAGCTTTATTATGGACAAGCACTGAGACCAATGTCTGCCAATTTTTGGGCTCCAACACAGAAGAATAGGACACTGTATGGATGCCGTTCTAAGCCTTACACTCACAATAATACAACCTGTACTACTATGGGTACATGGGGCGATCTGGAGCAAGTGGTAGAGCTTAAGATTGCTAATTACAAGGTATCAAGTTCGAACCCATGATCATGCAAATTTATACATGGTCAGTTTTCACCCCCTTCTTAGTGGGCCAGTGTCGGAATATTATAATCAGCTTAGACAGGAGTCTTGGTATCCTAGCACTGTCAGACGTTAGCCATGGAAGCCATCTACAATATAGCCTGACGATACAAACAAATTAACCAATGGATCTTTTGGAGAGAGATGTATTTTGGGCAAGAGTACTAAGACAAAACCTGAGGTTTCATTAAAAGTGTTCTAAACATTATAATTTATATCTACAAAAAAAAAAAAAAAGAAATAAAAACAGTCACCAAAGAGATTGATTCTAACTGAATTGAGATATCATAACAAAAAAAAACTGTATGGCAACGTCTGCTTTCTTAAAGCGAGCAGTTACACCACAAAATCATTTTTGTATTTTTCTTCTACTTAAAAATAACGTTTTTATTTGGTTGCTTCAAACTTTAAATTAAAAATTAATATACAGATAAGAAATTGATACAATTTATGCATCCTTCTTATTGGTATAGTTTGGCAAGAAAGAAGTTTCAAGCGGTTCATTAACCTAAAAAAAAAAGGTGACGATTACATTTAGATTGATTCCGAGTGCAGTTAGTTGCTTAACATCCAACGACAGCACTAGATACTAGGATTATTTGTGGAAGGGTCTTAAGAGTAATGTTTGAAAAGTTTTGGTTCTGCCACATAGAGACAATGCTGTATTTCAGAACTCCCTCAGTGAGCTCTTGAATTGATATTTGAATAGGTTTTAGCTGACTTTCTCTTTACTTGGGCAAAGAGGGAAATATATACATGTACTTTTGTCTAGCCCTAAACATGAATAATACATTTAACATACAAAAGCAACAACAAAAAAACAAAACAATTCAGTATTATGAGACAAGCTGAGTCAGAAGTCCTCGCCGAAGTGTCTATATCAGACGTTAGTCTTGAGATCCATTCACAATATTGTACTGCTGTTGACGTTGGACATGAAGAAACCTATTCAACTTTGAAAAGCTAATTTTAGGAAATTAAAAACAAAAACAAACGCTGAATTGCATAAAAATCTTTTATTAAAAAAAAAACAAGAAAAAGCAGCAAAGTATGCTGTGACCTCTGGTTAATAAAAAAATTGTCTGATTTGACAAAACTGAACTAGAATTATTGTAAATTGTTAACGCAAGTTAGCAATGCAAGTCATTTTACAACACATCAGATTTAAATACTATCATCAGCTCCAAACAGCATAGCTTTACATTTGGGACGTCATTTCAGTTTTCATGTGTTTGATATGTTGAAAAATAAGTTACACCTAACCTCTACTCTGACATTTTTCACACAGAAAGAGTTAATCTAATATTTAATTAAAAAAAAAAAAAAAAAAATATATATATTACCGGTACCCACAATCTCATTATTCCGCATTTTACACAATCATTTTATCAATAATCTAAGCATGTTTCTTTTTCATCTGTACCTTACTACAATATTATCACAATCCTTGGCAAACAACATTAAAGTAAAAAAAAACCCAACAAATCAGAGGTATTGGAGATTTTAAGGTACAGAGATTTGTATTAAAAGAGGTTTTAAATATAAAATCACTAATATTAATAATGACTAGGTGAAACTTTCAAAACAATCTTCTATATTCAACATAATTTGCATATAAGTTAAAAAAAACCCACACCAAACAAGCA
Organism: Elysia chlorotica; assembly: GCA_003991915.1. Taxonomy (NCBI): domain Eukaryota; kingdom Metazoa; phylum Mollusca; class Gastropoda; family Plakobranchidae; genus Elysia; species Elysia chlorotica. The sequence continues at coordinate 193,588 of RQTK01000304.1, forward strand.
AATGAAAACAAAACAAAAATCTAAACATATTAATTATCATGGACTGATATCATTGTTTTTAGGTAACATTACATTAACCGCTAGAATGTTTAATCTTCTTGGCTGCCTCAACCACTTGTGTTACATTTGCATGGTCTCCAAATTCTTTCTCACGGTGCTCTAGTAAGATGCCTTGCTGGCCTGAGCCAATCACAAAGAGACCTAATGAAAAAATAGAGTTTGAGGGAAAAAAAGGCATTATCAGAAAGAGGTTGTCAACCAAATTTACTTCTTTTCATGTAAAGGAGAGAGAGGGAGAGAATGTGGCAGAGGGGTGGATTGTTACTTAAAAAATACAAGTATCTATTTCCCAATAAAAGGTTAGAGGAATCAGATAAACTTTGACAAACTGAAAGTTTATTATTCAGTGCCTTAAACACAAAAATGATTGAGAGAAGTAAAATAAAAATAGAACACAGCATATTGTCTTGATGCCTCTGATCGTTTGACAAATGTCAGGACTTTCAGTTGAAGCGTACGAGTCGGCAGTTATGAATGAGAAAGGAGAGAATAAAAAATAAAAAAAACTCCAGTGTTTTCCTTTTGACCAATAAGATAATCATCAACATCAACCTTTTACAAACCTCCTAAAATCCGACCTTCTCCCTCAAGGTTTCCCTCAACTTTAGTGTTAAAGAGCCTCTTCATCACACTATATCTCAGGAGTCCAGAAAATAACATTGTTCGTTCCACAGGACCATAGAAACGGCGCTAAAAGACAACACCAAGAAAAAAAATTGCATTTTTACTATCCTTCAAAGAAGAATTGAGTTTTTACAAAAAATGTGCTACACAATCCAATAAATTGCAAATACAATAATAAAAAAAAAAATCAAAAGTGTAATACTGTAAATGTCCTAATATAGCATTGAATAAGTAGACTGCTGATGGTTTTTTGTTAATTCGTTTATAAAAAAAATAGTAAAATGCTGTCGTATCTGGAAGAAACCACTTTTAGCACACTCAAAGTGCATTCAAACACTACAATTCCTGATTCATTAAAAAAAATTATGCTAGCTTCAACTTTCTTGCTTAGTGATGAACAATTCCTGTTATTCCCAGATGGTGTGGTTTTAACGACTTAAATTGCAAAGTTCAAAACATGGAATATTATTTCATTCTTCACCCCCCCTCCCCACAAAAAAAAAAAAAAATCACTCTGTACAGATATTAGTTGACTGAATTGTGAGCTGCTAATTTCAGTATCAGATTTGCCTTCATAAAATATGAAATTTGACAAATTTGAATACAATGTACCGGTATCAATATAAAAAATGGTGAAGTTTAGATTCCCTACCAATGGTAATATATAGGTTCCCACAACACTTTGAAAAGTTAATATTACTTAAAATTCAAAATTTTATTGACTGGTCTATACTATTAAAATCTACATTACTATTTTATATCTATACATAAAGACATCTAATATTTTATAATTTAATTTTTACTTTAATCACAAGGTGATCACTACCTCTTTGTCTAGAAAAATATCTCCCCTGAAAAATTTTTTGAACTCAGCGATGCCCAGATCTTCGTGCACTACTGCATAGAGAGGCACAGACATAGCATCCAGCTGAGGACCAATAGAGGACAGCGCCAAGGCTTCCTACAGGAGGATGTGAAAAATAAAATATAATATGAGATACATTAAAGATGTTATTGAGTTATACACTGAAGGACATCATTTTTACTGTCAAAGAAAGAAAATTTATAAACCAAAGAAAGACAACCAAAATTTTGTTCTACCCTTTTTAAATGCACTGTACCATTAAACACACTCTAAAATTGAACATATTCACCACTGGTCAATAAATATAACAGTCATACTTACAAATAATAACTGAAAAGGATAAAAAATCAGACTGATTTGACTTTCATCATGCACAGAAAATGAGTTGAAATACAATACACATACCTCTCTACACAAAGATCATCCTACTCTTCTCACTGCCATTATGACAGCACCACTCTCTTGCCATAGTTCAGAGGCCTGGAATTGAAATTTTAAAGAATGATGAAAAATATCGGGGAACATGTCTGCTATGAACTGTACAATTTAAACATTTTTTTATTGTTCATATTCTTAGTGAACAATCTAGATTTCATACTAGCCCTGTGATAAATTTAAGGTAAAAAATATCTTATAAACAACCATTTAAAATAGACTTGAGTTGAGAGTTTGGAATTGAGAATGAATCCAGAGTGATAGATTGCCTTAATTTGGACTGAAAGATATGAAATATGTTTTGATAATTTGGATTTGTTCAACAAAATATGCCCTTAGGCATTAATTAGTAAAAAAAAAAAACATTTCATCTTTGCTTTCACAATAGAAAAACTGTATACTATATCGAATGGGAAAAAACATAATATAGTTACATAATGGATGCAGAAATATAAAATAAATAATAACATTCTACTTTAGGGATTCAACAAGTTTAATGCCAATAGACTGGATATGTGAAAAGTGTGAAGCAGTTTTCAGTATAAAATCACACATTTCTTAAAAAAAAAAACATGTTAAAAAGGTTGAGTAGAGAAATCAAGTGATATTCTGTTTTGGGGATGCATAGGGTTTAATTCCAACAAGATGCATATGTTATAGCCCTAGTGTGAAATAATAGGAGTTGAGCACATATTAACCAAGAATGTGAAATAATTAAAACAAAGAAATCAATTCAAATACTTAGCAATCTTAATAACAAATGATTTTAGAAGTATTAAAGAGAGATACTGAAACCCATAGCAACCACAATCAACCTACAAATAATGAAAATAATTTTGACAAACAGATGAATCCCTATTCAGACGAGAAAAAAATCTCTGAAACATATCCTGTTTTTTTTATGCAATGCATGTAAAACCTCCCACACTACGGAGATGTATGGTTATCCAATTTACTATTTACAATTTCTAAGTCAACTGCAGATCAAATATTAGATAGTTATTACTTATGATAGCGTGCCTAAAGGATCGCACAATGCTTCAGATTTCACACCCTTAACAAGACAACAAAGATATTTAGACAGTAAGAACTCAGTTTGAAGAATCGCCTTAGTTACCGAAAATCAACTCCTTTATTATGATATAAACAAGAAATAAATTATGAAAATCAATACATCAACAAGGCCTGAAAATCTACAAACATCGCTGCAGGCTGAACTTACGCAGCAACAGCTTTTCTCACCGAGTGGTAAATGACTGGAATGGCCTACCAGAGAGTGTTGTGACGGCACCAACTGTGAACTGCTTTAAGAATCGTTTGGACAAGTGCTGGGAGAATCACCCCTCTCTGTACAACCCCCAATGTGCCTCTTAGGTTAATTGAGACAGCCCAGTACTATATGATATGTAAAACATCGTCTAAGCCACGCATGCCACATACTAGTACTAGGACCATACAATTTCGACCGATGAAAAGATCGAAAGGTCTACAACATCGAACATTTCAAGGTTCAAGGTTCAAGGGGAATACAGATACATGTAAAACTAAAACAGTTTGCGTTGTTCAGATGTAAAAGACAAAAAGGTCAGATAACCAAGTGACGATGGTCAAGATAGGGTAACTCAATTAACAATGGATAGAATAGATAGTTATGAATGGGATACCCAGAAGTGTGTAACAACATGAGTACGGTAGGTAAGAATAGAATCTAGTAGTATCAAAATGTCTAGCAATCAATCAACTGGAAAAAGGCAGAAAATAATAAAACATGTTCTAGGCATTGTCAATCAGATAATTCATAATACATAATTTGTTGTTCTAAAGAATGACCATAATTTAATAATACTCTTGAGTACTCTATGGAGTACTAGCTTAATCTACATTGTAGGCCTACTGATGTACAGGTAATACTACATAAACATAAGGGTCACCCAAGCATATGCCAAGGGAAGATGATTCATTATTCACTTGGACCCAGTCTTCCAGCTGTAAGCTACACATCATCTGGTGTTACGCTTCATGCGCAGCTCAAACATTAGCAGTCACTGCATTCCAGACTGTAGCGACCCAGCTCCAGACTAATGATACTAAAATACTGACTCACTGTCCTCTACATAATATTTATCTTCATACGTGTCTACCTGAAAACATGTTCATATCATATTTATTCTCTAAATTCCATAAAATTAGGGATAGCTATACAATTAGTTAAAGTTCAGCATGCAATAAAATGAGTCGTCTGTCAATGTCAATAGTATAACTAAACTGTCTGACCAGGAAGGGAAGAAAATACTTTAAAAAGAAAGTTGAGTATTGTCGACTTGCTTCCATCCATCACACGTGTATTTAATGTTTTTTTTGAAAACCAGTATTGTACCCGACTCTTTCAATCAGGTAATTGTTAAACCATTTGTAAGCGATGTAAGGAAAACCCTTCATTTAAACTAAAGAAAATTATCAAAATACACAAAGAACTGAAATAACAAAGCAGCTTGTAACATGGCCATTTCTTTCCAGATAAGATTATTTTAATATGTGGTCATCCTCAAATTGGGGCTTGTAAGCTACAGTCAATCCAAAACAACGCTGCAAGACTAAACACAAGAAACAAAAAGAAAATAACCTCTAACTCCCAAATTTTAAGGAATTGCACAGGCTCACTGTAAAACAGAGAAAGGAGTATAAACTGGCACTGTCTTGTTATAAGTCTGTATACGATATGCCACCAAAGTTTTTGCCAGACTTATAAATTTGTATCTAAGATCATTAAGATCATCTGCTGACAACATCGGTCTCTCACAGTGCCTGTAATGAACCTGAAAAGTTATGGTCAAAGAGCTTTTAGTCATGCAGGACCCAAAGTATGGAGTAGTATATCACTAGATGTGCGAAAATTTGCAACACTGTCATAATAAAAAAAAGGGGTTAGAACGTTCTTGTACAAAAGCCTTTAGTGCCGCAACTTGAAATTGTTTTTGTGAGCGTCTATGTATGCTTTTTCCACATTTTTTATAACAATATTAAAACGTAAATAGACAGCCTCAATTATTATAATCATTATAATTGATATGATGATGATGATGATTATTATTATTATAATTATCATTATTAATTATGTTGATTAGGCAACTTACCCCAAAGTGACACAGCCATCTCCAAATAGATAAACAGCAGTATCTCCAACAGCAAAAGATATAACTCGGTACATGTATCTAAATTCTGCAGATAAAATTAATTATCCGGCTTCAGCTCGGACACACAGCGGTACTCTCTCAACAACACTTTAAGGATAGTGAGTAGTGTAAAAAAGGACCTCATTCTTTATACTACCAATCAAGCGACAAGTCTGCTTATCAAAGAGAAGACTCAGAGAATCTCTGCATCCCTGAGTCTGCGCTACAAGTCCTGAGCTCACTCTTTCAGTCTCCCAGGACTCATTTCACTGAACAGGAACAAAAGGAATATCTTCCAACTCGACAAACTGATAACCCAATCAATTGAAACAAGAAGAAAAGCTATTAAGTAGGTGCAAACCCAAACGATAGGGAGGGCTAGAAATACTAGCTGAATACAACTAAACAAAAGAACGGAGAGTCATACACCTTGCAAATAGATAGTCTCAAATAAACCACGCAATAGAAACCTTAAACTATAGAGATATCTTACTGGATGTAGAGAAAAAATAAAGAAAACAAATATTTATGTGCAATAAGATTCTGTATTACTGGTAAAGACTTATGAGGATTTACTTCAATGAAATCAATATATATTATCTTAAAGTGTATGTCAGCAGTAGGGTTTAAAATATTACCAAAAATTCCTTTGGAGGTTTATGAAAGGTAAGCAATTTTGTGTTGGCCAGATACTCCAGTGTTGCCTTCTGTGCTGCTTTTACAAAAGGGTTATATGGAAGGTTGAAAAGGATAGCTATCCCAGCCACAGCTGCGGCTCCTACTGCAGCAACCGTAGTGTATGAGCCCATGCCACCAAACAGCCTGGTCCAAAGATAAATTCATTGCAAAATTTCATTTTAAACATTTGAGATTTGATTCTTTCAATTTCAAACTCAAATAAAACCATAAACGCTTCTAAAAAATTATTGAGTTGAAATCCCTTTCTTTAGTTAATAACTACATCTTAGAGTATTTGCAAGGTATACTTTGGTATTAATTGAAAAAAAAATCTAGTCTATTCTCTCAATAATAAACTTTCATAATTATATTTTTAAAGTCTTTTAACTCACTTGAAATGTGCCGACAAAAGAATAAAAATGGGACAAGTTCAAACAAAGTTAATATAGGTTATGCAAGGGAGCCATAAAAATTGATATTAATGACAAAAACAACCAACAAAAAGTCTTTGCCATTGCTTTGACAAATACACTTGTAAACTTCAAATGGCTGGAAAATATTATACATTCTACAACTGACAGCAGTACCAACAATAATTGTTAACATTTCAGCCAACAGGATATAAGTGGGTGCAGATGATAAGTTAATTAAATAAGGTAGTAATAAAAATGCTTAACCCTTTCCATCCTCCTCCATATAAAATCAATGAACAAGAAATTCATTAAAATATCAGTCCTGAAAAATAACATTTGTTAGTCAGAAATTACATCTCTAGTCTTAGCTTTCTCTGTCCCTGGTTCCATCTTCTGCCTTCGAGGATTTCCCCCCTTTCACTCTCCCACTCTTCAAAACCAAAGGCCTTGTTAATGATTGTAGAATTAAAAAAACAACAACACCCAAACAAAAAACTACATCTATTAGACTGCAACAAGATGCAATAACATTAGTAAATGAAATATATTTTTTTAAATGGAGACTAACTATGTCAATGCTGTGAGTGAGAGTGTGTATGCGCGAATGTGTGTACATTTTTGTAATAATTTTGTGAATACATGTATAGATACATGATCTGTATTACACTGTAACCAAAGAAAATTTGTCAGCTATTTCTTATCTTATCAAAACACTGCTAGGTTTTCCACCATTTTGTGTGATTATCATGTTATTAGTAACCATGGAATGTGCACCCTTTAGTGAATTTTCATTTTATTCTTTATTACAGAACATTTTAAGCACAAACATCTCATCAATCTCACCTTGATTACATTTCAAATAACTTTAATCATATCAATTTCATCTTACTGGAAATGGTTGCAAATACAAAAGTAATACTAATAGCAAGAGAATAATAATAAAATATTTTTATTGCATTAACTTTAAAAAAGGTGGACCAATAATAACAAAAATTATGGAATTTTAATAAAAAAAAATTGTTTTCCTGAATCATAAAAATATAAGCCTCCACAGAGGCAGTTCAGAGAATAATAAGTAAAAATATTGTGCAAAAGATTACAAATAAATGGATTTAGTTATACATTAACATTTTGATCTAGATTCTACTGAAAACAACAACAACAACAACAAAATAAAAACGAACAAAAAACGACAACACACATTTGTAGCCTACCCAAGTAAGCAAACAAGATTACCTGAATCCTGCCCGGGTGGCTTGGCGACTCGTACGAGGGTCTAGCAGATTTGATCTAGACCTCCTATTCAAAGTCTGAACCCGCGGTGTGATCGTTTTAAACTTGGATAAGACCATTTATGAGAAATTGCCCGTTTATAATAATAAACAATATTTAAAAAAAAAACTAATAGAATTTACAATGCGTGCATTTAGAATCTAGATTCTAGATCTAGTTCTCAACAAAACTTAGATATAGGTTTTGCAAAGAGAGTTACTCTATTTACAGTTGCACCCGCACTAAACCCCAGGTAAGTGTCACAACCTTTGCACTGGTAAACAGATGTGCAGGTGAATGGAATAGATAAACAACAGGCTAACTAACGACTCATCAGACTTGTTTTCATAACAACAGAAATCTGAGAGTAAGAGTGCTCTCCCAAACTATCGCGGTCACATGATAGCAACTTTCCTTTCTACTTTCGTTTTTGGATTATGCCAATTAAGATTACTAAAAGTCAAAGTATAAGAAAATAATGCACAACCAATAAAATAAAGAACTGGGATAATTTAACAAAATTTTCCTTTTTTGTTTATTTTAGCCATAATTTTATTATGCTTATCATCAATACCTTCTATTATTGACAAAAAACAACAACAAAACAACTCAGAGATGTTTTTACCAAACTATACTTAGACTTACCTGATAGATTATGGCAGTCTGTGGTAGATGTATTAGAAATCTAGTTATTACCAGCCTGACAAGAACGAAGAAAGTCAAGATTTGGAGTTGGGATATATCTGGATCTAGATAGATTTATGTTTGTTCTAGAGACCATTAAACCAATCTAGATTTAGATCCAAGTCAATGGTGAAAATGTTGAAACCAAGGGCTCTTTCCGATGTTCTGAGTCAGGCCAATACAGGTGGAATTGGCAGCACATTGTAAGTGTTTGAAATGTTCTGTAGGCCTACAATCAATAATGTAGATTCTAGATCTAGATATATAATTATGTTGTTGATAACTACACAGCGAAGGACATGTAGAGTAGTATTACTACGCACAGCTTGTGACGATGTAACTAAGAGACAGTGTTCAGGCACGTTGTCTAACATGGGTCTTAGGGCTCCAGCCCCACTCTGCTGCTCGGAGTTTACAAAGCACATTTGACAGCTCAGTGCAAGGTGAAAATGGAGCTATCGGTACAGTTTGGGCTGTTTTGGCCACCTTTATAGTGCTGTAAATATCTAAGCCATCGCTATGTTTGTTACATATTGATATTGATCAACTACACTTTTTTCTGTGGCAAAAAAATGGAGACTTAATTAGCTTCTGTAAAAAGCAAAACAGGTACCACAAGAGTTTCAAGTTTTCATGATTGGTGTCCAACATACCGAGCTTTCAGAAGCAAGAGATGCTGTGCAGCTGTACCAAAACCTGCAGCCAACGACTCAGATCATGATTAGTAAAGTTATAACGACCCCAGTAGGCATTGAAATTAACATCAAGATGATGAAATTTCAATATATTTAACCTACTGATCTTCTCAGACCAAGGTTATTACGGTTATATTTTTATTTTTTTAATTAAATGTTTTGTGGTGCAGCTATTTAAATTAAATTAAAATCGTTCACTCAGTTGTTCACTATCTGTCTTCATTGTCATTCTTTCTGCAATGTGATGTGGAATGAAGAATACGGATAAAATTATAGAAAAAGTAATTCCACGGTGTGTGTTAGTTACTGTTACCCTTGTTCAATGTTCATACTAAAAGTGTCATTTAAAGTGGTATTCAATGTAGTTATAGATTATAAATATAGTGCTAAAATAATTTAACATCCACATGTGATGTTATATTATATCTGAAAAGAAAAATTATCCTGAACGGAAACAAAGAAATTTGAAATATCAATAACTTTACAATCATTTTCAAAATGACTAACTGCATTGTTGAATAAAAATATAAATGAAATATTCATAATATGTTGGGTGCAAGAAATGACTAACTGCAAATAGTTTCCTTTAAGACATTTGTGCAAGAAGTGACTATCTACATTTAAATTTGCATCTTCCTTTAAAGTAGCGGACATATCCCTTACGTGCTTAGGTGGTACCAATCAGTAAACCAAATCACATAATACATGTAATATGGAAGTCTTTTAATTTTTGAATTATGCTCATAAGTTTACATGGTATGCAGAATTTGTTATTTCCAAAATTTCAAATGCAGTTTTTTCAAAACAACTGTAACTGTAGATAGACAGTTCTTACGCTCAGTCATCGATTTATTGCATAGAGTATTTCATAGGGGGAATTTGCACCGTCTGGCGTAAAAAATAACAATGGAGATTTTTTGCAGTCTTGGGTGTTTTTCACCTGTGAGGAGTGAGAGGGAAGAGTAGGAAGAGTAGGAGTAGTAGAACTAGGAAAAGAAGTAGGAGTAGAATTAAGAAGAGTACTTAGAGTAAGAGTAGAATTTGTAATGGTAGTAGTAGAAGTAGCAGTAGCAAGAGGGGTGGAGGAGTATAGGGTGAAATAGCAGGAAAACGAGGAGTACGAGTAGAAGTATTGCTATGAGTAGGAAGGAGAGGAAGAGTAGGTGGAAAGTAAAAGTATGAGAGTTGGAGTAGGAGTAAGAGTAGCAATAGAAGGAAGATGAGTAGAAGGACAATTATTATATAGTTGGAGGAATGGGAGTAGAAGTAGCTTACTTTCATGCCTTGTATTTGAGAATAAGATTTAAAAAATTGTTAGAGTAAAAGATTTCCCTACAATAGTTATATTATCATGTGGAAAAATTGTTCAAACTTGTGACATCTTGACTCAGCCTAAGGTATGACGTCACTGGTGAGTTGTCCAGAAACCCTTTAAAGAAATCTATCCTTCCCTACGGTGCGTATTCACTCAATACATTTTTACCAAAGTGTTTATCAAGCCTTGTCTGAATAAAAAAGCGGAAAAAAAGTTAAAGGGAATATACAAATTTGTTTTGAAACATAAAATCTGGGACAGTGTAATGCAAGCATTAAATTTCTCACCACAATATTAATAAAATTAATGTTTATTTATTTATTTGCAGGCTTCTCAATAGTGAAGGATCTTTGCTTGCCTTTTCTGGATTTGGAGACAAAGATGCTTCAGCTGCTGGAGCCATAGCAAGCAACATTTGGACTTCTTTCCAAAAGAGTGGCCAGCTCTCGTTAGATGATAGTAAACTTGACTGTGTGTTGGTAGAATGCAAAGTAAGCACTTCTGAACCATTTGCTATTATATTAGAAATGCCCTTTCATGTAGGCCTACATGCTTAATCTCTTTTTTTTTGTATAATATGCAGTAGAATTTGCTTTAAAAACCTCTTGGGAACTTTCTGAAAGTTTATTTTGCTCTTCTTTGATGTTAAAAAATTACTGTCAAGTGAAGTTTAATAAAAAGAACTGGTACCTTGGAAATGTTTTTTTTTAAACCTACTTTTTATATGAGTATGATTGCTCAGATGCATTTTACACAATTTCATATATCATTTAAAGTAAGGCTTTTTACAAGATATCCATGTGTATGCTATATTTTTCAAGAACAAAATAATCACAACATTTTCAGTCAGGGTCGCATAAAAAAATGAGACCACTTTAATATTATTATCTACATGTATATAGTTAATGAGGACAAAAAGAAAATGCAATGTGGAAGTGATCTTGAGAAGCAGACTGGTTTATATTTTTGATAGCTCTTTTCAACAAAGATCCTTTAGTAATTGAAACCAGAATTAAGTACAAGACAAGTACCAATTTACAAGAGATTTGAATTATTTGTAAACGTCTCTTAAGAGTTAATCTTCTTTTTTTTTATTATATAAAGAATTACCTTTGCAGTGCAATTGGGTGAAATTTTAACTGTTTTGCACACAATGTTAATCAGTCCTATAATTTTGTAAAAAAATAAAACCTTAGGGGTTGCTTTTCTACCTCTATACATGTATAAATCATGCAATAAGTTTGGCCTTTTCTGTCTTTTTATTATGATTATTGCCAAAGTTTCTCTACTCCTTTTAGTTTTAATCACTAACTAAGTTATTGTCATAAGTTAATCTTTTTTTTTCAATTCAAATATACATTATTTTCCCCCCCATCCAGCTAGGGAAGATTGCCATCACTAAAGTTGCCAACTTGCTCCTCTGCTTGTCTTCTAATGAAAATGTTAGTTTTGGAATGCTCAAGACAAAGGTGGGACATACATTTTATGCAATATGTTTTCTATTAGTATAATCAATTTTAATTATAAACGGGTTCTTTCAGTCTCGCCTTAAAGAAAAACTTTTTTTTTTTTTACCAAGCTCAATGAGTTTCCCTTGACAGTTTTATAGTCATTGAAATCAGAATAAAAAACAATCTTTTAGTTGCTCATGGTAGGGAGTTGATTTATCCACTCAACAAATACCCACACTAAATTTTTCTCTTAAATGATAGTTCTGGTAATGCATGATGAAAAAAAAAAGTGGATTTTAGACATTTCTTTATATAAGTAAAAGAAACCACCATTGATCACATAAAAATATATTATTACCTTATGTCAAAACAAAAGGAAATAAAATAATACAATGGAAACCTCTAAGAGAAATAATTTTAATATTCTCTTAAACCAAATTTTGCAAATAATTATTTTTTTTCTCTTTGGCTCCATTAGAATCAGGCTCATAGTCATAATTCAAAATCTTTGGTTTGATTCTCTTAATTTGAAGTTGGCACCACCAATAGGCATTACAAAATAACTATATAATCAATGTTTATTACTGCCCAAGACATGATTTTAGAAGAAATACGGTTTGGAGAAGGTTGCCATAGAAAGAAAACAATAGCAAACAACCTCAATGCTAATTTTCAAATAAGGTAATAAGCTGTCCATATTATCACTTTCATGGTTCAGGTATGCCCCCCTCTGCAATTTGAATACTCTTAATTCAAGGTTTTTATCCAATCCCAAGCAATAAGAATTTATGAGATTTCCACTGATGTTAAAATTTCCAAGAAAAATTTTTATTCTTAGTATTTCAAACTAAATCATAGATCAGCAAGACAGAAAGAAAATGTTATGACCTGATGCAGCCCTTTTGCATCAAAAGTAAGCAAAGCATATCAACCTATCGTTTTACTAAAGGGCTTACTATAAAAAAAAAAAAAAGATAAAATGAGATCTGTGCCATCATAGTGCATTTTGAACCTGAATTTATTATGAAGTCTATTTCATTGTTATCAAACTAAATCTCTTTTATAATAAGCCTAAAACATGTGTATCATTTTTCAAGCCTCTTTAGTCTGCTCGACAAAGAAACGTAAACTGATATGCACTATAATTACAAATATATTATCTGAATTTGACTTACATGGACAGTACCTAAAATTTAATATTTTGATTGTAACATACAATCTCATGTACACTTCCACTCTTTATCCTTTACAGATCACAGCAATGTCAACATATCTGGAGGAACCATTGTCCCAGATTGCGTCATCTTGACCTAAGTTGATAGTACAACTGAGGAGTTGGTGCTGATATATCATTGAGTTTCTTGATTACATTATACAAATTGTTTGCTGTTATTCTGCAGTTTCATAAGTCAGAGTCACTTTCAATAATTATATAATTACATGTATTTTCTCTGTATAAAAATGGTAAAATTTAAACTTTTATGCTCTTCATTTGTGGCATAGCAAAAAAAAACCAACAAACACGTCTCAACTCTGGCTTAATGCCCGTTTTATAGTTGTAGAACAATATTACTTTGAAGAACTTTCGGCCAAGCTATTGTGCAATTGGAATGTTTTACTATACAAAGGGGTTCACATTTAAACCAAATCTAACTGGTTTCATGTTTATTTTCTTAAACTAGTTTTTTTTAAATAGGTTTAACTGCATTGATTTTTTAGTTAACAGAATAACACAGGTTCTATTCTTGTGTCATGATATTGGTTCCCTTCTTGAGTCATAGTCATGCTTTATGGCATGACATTGGTTCCATTCTTGAGTTGTAGTCATACTTGGTAGCATGATATTGATCACATTCTTGTTTCATACTTGATGACATGGCATTGGTCCCGTTTTTTTGTAATAGTCATACTTGATGGTATAACATTGGTTCCATTCTTGAGTCATAGTCATGCTTAAGGGCATGATATAATGATATTGGTTCTCTTCTTGTGTCCTGTGTCTTAATAATAAATGTCCTGCAAACGCTTTTGTAATTTTAATTTAGTGATAATAACTATTTGAATATTTAGAAAGGTGTTTTGCCCTGAAAGTTTACACCTTTGAATTTGATGAGCTTTATGCTACTCATTTAGAATGAATGAATTGTGAGACATGATATGTTTATGTTATTTATAAGATGCAACTGATTATTAAAAAAAACAACCTCTTTGAACTGCAGATTTGGTTTCAACTTTTTTTTAATACAAAAGGAACACAGAACATGTTTTGAATTGTTCTTTTACTTTGTAATGTTTGTTATATATTATTTGTCTAGCATATGAAATTGAAAGTCCTTGATCTTGCGTTTTTTGTTTTTTTTATATTTTTGGGTCAACTCAAATCAAATGAGACAAAGAGTTCCATGAAGTTTTCACCACCTCCAAACATATTTTATTTAAATTGTGTGGTAGTATTTCAATTGTATGTCCAAGTCAATGGTTATAACTATTGTCCACCTTCAAAATCATCCTTAAAAAAAAGTTTTTAAAAGTTTGCCAACATTAAAAATTTTATATTAAATTTTAAAGATCATACATGTATATATATTTTTTTTAAAAATTTTACCTAAAAGTAAAAATGTGCTATCTTTTCTAAAAGTTTCTGACATTTGAAATAGATTGTATAAACTAAGGCTTTCAAAGCAACTGATCACATTTTAATCACATGATATTGGAGATAAACATGCTACAGTAAGGAGCGTAGGGATACATAATTTTTCCATTAACTTAACCAAGACATTTTGAAGTTTCACTCTGAAGATTCAGGCTATGCCTTTTTTTGTTGTTGTTGCTATACATGTATGCACAGAACACAAGTTACTGCAAATGTTTTTCTTCTGTACTGGTATATCTAACTGTTTATATTTAATTATTATTCTATTTATCTTTTCTTATAAAAATATCATCACAGAATTGATTTGTATTAAAGATTTTGTAAAACATCCTTAATATAAATTATAAAGGCCTAATCTTTAGTCCAGTCAGATTTCTCTCTATATAAGGAATTATCCGAATATTACTACTATTATATACTAAAAATAAAGGTATTGTTATCTTATAAGTCCATTATAATATAATGAATGGCATTTATATTGTGCATACCAAAAGAAAAGGCAAAGCTGTATGAGCCAACTAAGTTGTGTAAAACATAAATATTTAGTAAAACCCACAAACCAATACAATTTTAACATCTTACAGTTACACAGCATGAGAATAAAATATGCTGGAGATTTAAATTAAGTAATATCCAGAACGAATTTAAAATCATGCTTATGACAATAGTAAAACAAATTAAATTGTGTTGTTTTACAATGCAGTGCGTAGAGCAAAGAGGAAAAAGGTTAAAATAAAAATGAAATTTACCGTATAGCATCATAAACCACTGATGATTGGCTATATTGGCACTAAGTTAATCTTAAAGTTAAACCCATCTCAGTTGCTCGTTGTCAGTAAACTGAGGTCACTTGAAGGACGACTCCAAGATTCTCATTATCTAAAATAGAAGCATAATTATTATAAACTGGCGAGTTCCAGACCTAAAGTTCGGCAAGCTTAAAATAATGTGCTGCCTCTAGGATACTGAACGGTGAGGTGATCGGTATCATTTAGCCACACTGTACTAGATCAACCTAACCAGAAGGGAACACGCCGACCTAGTTAGAGGGATTCGAACTCTGTGCCTGCCCTGTACTCTACCATTGGGTCTTCTTGAAAATGTTGATGTAAAAAATAGTTCTATTACTGGATTACATTTCGTGTTAAAAAACAACAACAATGCTGCCCAGTCCTAAGGCGAACCCTTCTTTTTGCGTTTTATTCTAATTATGTTCTGTCTACACCTTTCTTATATCGTTAGTGCAAAATTCGAAAGAAAATAAAAATGTGTGCAAGGGAAAAACAGGAAGAGTCCATCTGAACTCAATGATGAACAAATTAATTTTTATACAGGCCCAATACCAGTGAAAATATTTTTCTATACTTCAAATGTCTACCTTCTTTCATTTTAAGGAGGTTCTCTGTAGTGTCAGTTATATTATCACTGAAAGTCCAATAAGTCTTTAAAAACAAACAAAAAAAAATCAGATTACTGAAAAGTGCCAAAATGGACTCCTGTTATGTTTCCTTGCACCCGTCATAATTTATAAACCGTCTTAAAACAAACAAAAAATTGTCAAAACTGTTTTTTTTTTCTTCAAATATTGAAACGTTTTTTCAAAACACTGGAGTTTATATTCTAAAACTAAAAAGAATTAAAGAATTTATATGCATGTAGTTTGGAACCAGATGTATAATTAAATTGTACGATCCATACGGTAAGAGATAAGAGTACTATAAATATAATGTTCTAAGTTTAATTGTAATGAGAGAAAGAAAATAGTACCGGTAAGTGATGAATATAGTTTATCTATCTTATTTAGATCGTATCGTTAGGGCACAACGTGACTTATATCACATGTTCACGATATTCCGAAGCTCGTTAAGGAAACATTTACTTTATATAATTCCGCTAGGAGACTCTGAATCCATAGAGCAACCATGGTAACAGAATGTCACCTAGTCCATGATACAAATACTGAAGGTACGGTACCTTGGAATAAAGAAGACCAGAGATAAGGAAAGTTATTTTTAAGTAGCACGTTTTATTGGCCAGAAACACATAAGGGAGTGACCAGACAGTAGGCTACCACTCGTGTGATGTATGCCAGAAAATGCTGAAAAAAGAAACACGCCAGAAGGTTACAGTGGTAAATAATAAAAATGATGTATGTCCATTTTAAACATGTTACTGTATTCTGTCGGACTAATAGAGCCATCTGCAAAACAGTCCACTGATACATTTAACGTTGGTAGATGATGCTACAAGGTTGAATCTGATAAATGAGTTTATGTGCCGCAGATACTCTGGGCGTCCGTAAAGCTTTTGTCTAAGTGGGACAGCGATTGGCAAGATAATGTTCTCTAGAGACTGTCAGTAAGGAACATTCTCGCACAATGTGCTCGGATGTTTAATTTGCTATCTCACATAGATCTATTTTTTTTCCTTTCGTTTGTGCACTTTTTGTTCTATCTAAAAGACTAGAATTAGCCGTTCCGAATAGCATGTCTCTTTCTCCTCATGCCCCTTTTTAAAATAATACAAAAAAACGACACAGTTTTTTTGTTAAAACTGCAAATCCTGTGGAAAGCGATGCGCACCTACTTTCCTTGGACCATCTGCTTGTGGTGGCGAATCACATGAACCGAAGTAACCAAGAGTGGAATCCGAAATCGTCTTTCCTGTCTACTAAATAATTCAGGAAATTTAAGTACTTTGGATTTTGAAATGTCTAATTAACAAGCCAGTCTAGTACCATGTATTTGTACCACTAGGTTAGGGTTAGGTTTAACGTTAGGGAGCTTAGAGACAGGGTTAAGGACAGCATTACGGGTTTGTATTGGGGTTTTGATAGGTTATGTTTGGTTTGGATATATTGGGAGGGTTAGGGTTTGGATTGAGGTAGAATAAGGGTAGGATCGTAAAAATCTTGATATATTTTTTTCAATGGATGCATAATAGATATTCTACAATTTAAAAAAGACTAAAAACATTAACATAGATCCAGAATTAGATTGCTTTATATATAAATCTACATAGCAGCACATGTATCACAATCTTAAGAGGCCCGTACCCAATACACAACAGTGCCAAACATTCCTCGACACTGTGAGACTCTTTTTCAAACATATACATATATTTATTGACATGTGACTTTGCTGCGAACCAAATTGAAATAATTTATGTAGAATTTTCAGAAAGAAATGGGAAGAGCATATTGCTAGAATAACATACGGACAAAAAGAGTCACCTATTGGCAAAAAAAAAAAATTTGAATAGGAAATGGCGAGGCACCTTGTACGCCACATGTGACCTTTTCAGTAAACAGACAACAGTAATAGATAGACAGAGACTGGGAACGAGAAAGAAAGAGAAAGAGTGATGGGGGATGAATGAGAGAGAGAGAGAGAGAGAGAGAGAGAGAGAGAGAGAGAGAGAATGAGAAGAATGGAACCATAAATTAAAGGGCTACATTCTTCAGTGTATCGTTAGATAGGTGCGCACATTTGCAACCGACTGCACCTGTCCTACATTATTACACCGTTTATTTAGGAACAGTTGGCAGCGTTTAATAATTTACTATTTGTATTGCCCACTAAAAGTGCCGGAAATTTTATCTCGTTGTCATATTGACTTTGAACGCAATAATGGAGATCTTCGATTAGATCTAAAAAAAAAAGATTGATTATCTAGAAGTCTAACCTTTGGAAACATTTTGGTATGTGTTATGGTCATTTATTCACACAGCAGTAGGTTCTCAACGTACTCTATAAATACTTAAAGGAATGTAGAACTATTTTCAATAATCTTATTATAATTTGTGAACCGGTGAAATTATCATCGGCTTCTCCGCCATAACTACTCAAGGTACAAACTTGAAATTTAGATATAATTGGTACCTTAGAATTTTCTGAATGCTTTAGGCTGGTTCGTTTATTTTTCACGATGACGCATAAAGATTAATTATATTTTAGAAATTGAAATTGATTCGCCGATCAAGCAGCCATTGCTGTTTTTGATCTCAGTTAGCTAATCGGAAGTGAAGGCGGGCTAGGTTTAAATGGGTGCGGGGTTATAATATTTCAATAGTTGAGATTTCTTGGCGTTACTACAACCATATTTATTTTTGTTTTCTTAAACCCATTCAATGACAATACTATCACTTATAGATCTATATAATATATTTTTTTCTTTTCGTTCGACATGTTCACGTGCGGGGCTCTGCCCGGATTATAATACTAAATTCCAGATCTATCGAATGGGGATCTTTCGAGGTTTTAAAACACTCGAGTTCAGTTTAAATTCTATCTGGGTGTACCTCGACTATCATCGAAAATGGGATAAACATGGATCTAAAAGATAAATCAAATAACTAGATCTAGACTTCTACAACACTCATAGCTCTGCACATGTTTTTTTAAATTCTTTCCGTTCAACATGTTCACGTGCGGGGCTCTGCCCGGGTTATAACTTATAATACTGAATTCTAGATCTATCAAATGGGGATCTTTCGGGGTTTACAAACATAAGTACCCAATTTAAATTCTAAATGGACCTACGTCGTCTATAACAGAAAAAGATGGTAAAAATTGATCTAAAAGAAATCTTGTCTACAAAGAAATCCTGTAAATTTCCTAGCGGGAGTTATCAAGACTATTGATATGCCTTTTTAAGTGGTGCACCCATGTATCACATTTTGGTTATCTCCAAGCAGAGCGTACAATATTCAAGTACTGTCATTTGAGTGGTATCGATTACTAATAATAATTTTCAGCGGCTCAGGAAGAGAGTATGCCTAGTTAGATATCGATATCATTAAAATCTTCGCATCTAGATTATTATAAATATTAACCTAAGTATTAAACATGCGGCTAAATTTAGATCTAGATCTAGGTTAAATATGGATCTGCTACCCATAGGCCTTTAAACCTAGGCCTATAATCTAGATCTAGATTCCAAGTACATTATACCCTACACGTTGTAATACCGCAATATGACAGTAGTGACTTAACCTTTTTGCCACCGTTGGACACAATTTAAAAATTGAACTTACCCTACAAAGGGTATAGCTGTCGAATCGCCAAGAGAAATTCTGCAAATTTGTTTTCCCCCACTCGACTCCTCCACATAAACTCGGCAATATAAGAAGAAAATAAATCGACAGAAGTGCCGTGTTGTCTACGAAGTTTTTTCTTTGCTCTCATCCACGTATTTTCTATCAGCTGTGTGTGAATAGCTGGATGGTCTGGGTCAACGAAGTGCCTTTCGTGCACAACCACATTGTGAGTATATATGCCGTTGCCAATTTGATCAATGTTGGCATACGCTGCCCACCCGTCGGATATGATATGGCTACCGGGTAGTATCCAGCGTCTGATGATTGGCTCTAGTGTTGCAGCTGCGCGGTCAGGGACTTCAACTAAAATACACCGTTTGGATCTTCTTTCAATCGCCCCAAATACCCAATGCCCTTCTCTCCACAGGCCGCGGTGGTATTTCCTGTGAAAAAATTTACTCTCATCAATCTCAACCTCTATTGGTTCGTTATTCTCGTCAAAACCTCCCAACTCTTGAGGGTTATTTTCAATAACGTTCTCACAAACGTCTCTTAAAAAAGTGCACCATAGGCTCACAGAATTTCCTGACAAAAGAGTTTCTCTTTGTATTTGCAACTGTAAAAAGTCTGCTGCCCAACAGTAAAGTAAAACAATAGCAGTGTCCAAAGAAACTTTTGCACCTTCAAAGAAAGAATTTACGCGAACACTTTGGGTAAAATTATGCCTAAAGCAACGCCACCTAAAACCGTCTTGAGAATTGTACTGGCTCAATGTGCACAGTTCATTACAAGTAGGGCAATTCACACTATTGGATATTAATCTCCTCTCCGCAAACCACTCCAAGGTTGATATTTTATCATGAAATCTCCCACCAAGTGTAATTAAACGAGGCATAATTGCTAAAATGTCACCGTCCTGTAAAAACGCATCAACAATATGTACTCTGTTACGAGGACGCCCGGCCATTATTTAAAAAAATGCGTTTGTTTACGCGGTTAAAACTTTCACTTACCCACTTCCGGTTTAGGTCGAGCAATACCCGTAATTATTGCGTCACTTCATAAAATCTATATTGTTTATAAAAATCTACAAGTGCCTTTAGATTATCTTCAAACTTCAAAAGAATAGATTGAAAATATACACATAACAGGCCCGCATAACATAGTTAAAAATGCGATAATAACTAATAAGCCTTTAATTATAAAAGAGAAAAAAGTAAAAGAAATAAATTTAGGTATATATAGCATAATTTAGTTAAAAACCTGTATTTTATCGACTTTTTTGTGTTAAATACCTTATCGATAGTTACCGGAAACGCCGGAATCTTAAAAATACACCGATATTATGCTGTTAGTATTCGATTCTAATTTTGTACGCTCTGCTTGGAGATAACCCACACATTTTAATTTGTTTATTTTTTTTTTTGGCTTTTAACTTCTATCTCTACAACTATTTTGTTTACCATTTTAGTTGCGCACAGTGTGCAAAAAGCCAAGATTTATCTCTATTAGTATTATTTGTAAAAAAAAAACAACAAAAAAACATTTTGTTTCAGCACAGTGTCCCAAAACCTGATCGAAGCCGGGCATCGCAGCTAATATTGTATAAAGTGACATATGAACGGGGCCTTAGTAAATAATAAATTGTTTTCATTGATCTACTCAAATTGAACGGAGTTATTTTGAATGAGGGGAAACTTTGAACGAATCAGAAAATGTTATAGACGCTGCGCTATTTGAGAATTATGATAATTGGTAAAAAAAAATAACTTTGCTGATATGTATTATTTTTTGTTGTTGTTTATAATTATGTTGTAACATTTTACTTCGGATCAAATTCATCCACGATGGGAAACTAACGGACATCTTCAACGCGATATCTGTGATCCGCCAGGGTTGTACAAAAATATTGTTGTTTCATTACTTCCCTTCATCTGAAGCAATCTGATGGAGCCTGGCAGAGATTTGCGAAACCCCAGTCGAACAAAGTCTGAAAACGTTCAAAGTTACCCGGGTTTACGGTGTGTGTGTGTGTGTGTGTGTGTGTGTGTAGTATAGAAGGGTCTGAAGTGAAACTTCTTTCCCATCTGGACCAATTTACTTTCAGCATGGGTATTTACTCTACATTACAACGGTTGTTACATGTGACTGCTAAACACCTTTAGTTTACAATTAAAAAATAAAAATAATTTTATAGAGTTCTTTTAACGGTATTATCAAGTGCCAGTGTGTTTATCCTTACTTTGTTAAGTATTAGTAAAGAATTTGACATAGCTTTTTATTTATCATTCCTCCAGTCTATGCAAAGCCCCTTGTTCTACACGGGACGAAGGTAACAACCATCAAATCCAGACTATAAAGATTACATAGCTTGCTTTGCTCCAATTAAAGTGGTCTGCAATTTGTTGGTGCCGTCAAATCTTGGGATCATCCCATCATGAGAGTGAATAGCGGACCACAGGCCGTCGTTGGTCTGGTGTCCATCCTACTGGGATTTGTTCTCCTCCTGAAGACTGTCGCCGCACAGAGAGGTAAGTTGGGCCATGAAGGCGTTAAAACTCAACGGGGTTACATCGCGTGATTGTGAGCCGTGAAATCGACATTGCATTGTATTTGAAACTGAAAGGTAAAACGCTAAAGCCTTTAAATGTACAAACATTTCTATTTTATCGTTATTGGTTCAAATGATAACAGTTTATAGAATTTTTTTAGAACGGAAAGGGTCCAAAAACTACATTTAATTTATTCGACCTAAGGGTCAGGTTTTATTTTTACAGAGTTCTTAAAATTGCAGGTTTGTAATCCCACATTCTCATATACAACCATCCATAAATGCTATACGTGAATTGTATGAAGAAACGTGCTTTTTTAGAATCGACCGAATTCAACATATATCTAGTCAATACGTAACCTTTACATATAACAATAATCATAATCGAAAAAGACTTTCTGCACAAACGCGATTGTCTCAAATCACCACATCAAAAGTAATAAATGTTGATAATGCGTAACTATTACATGATCCTAACAATTGGGGACAGCAAACGGGCGGACTAAGTATAGCTACATTATCTGGAATTCTCTACCACGAGAAAATTCGGGAGATGGCAAGCCTCGAAACTTAAAAAAAAGATCTGAAGTTGTTAGATGGCAAGCCTCGAATCTTTAAAAACAAAGATCTGAAGTCTCTATATATCTTTCCCGTATCATTTATCGAACGCAGGTGTTAAAATTCCGTTGCATTTAAACTATACACCAGACTCATTAAAAAGTACACTTTTTTAACTATGCTACTTTTAAATGGTGGCGTTTTTAAATCGCTATGTAACTCGCGATACTCTATGCATTAAAATTTCCCACAATGATAATTCATTTTTATACTTTTTATTTGTATAAGGTTATTCATGCCTGCCCATTACGGGTATTTTTTCTTCATATGAAGTTATTTAGTGCATAGAATGTAATACACTGGCAGATTTGTATTCGGTCTGGAAATTTTGATTGTCCCATATCACCCGCAACTAATTGGGTCAATGTCATGATAGTGTGAGCAGCGCACAGAAAATCTGATTCCACAGGTCCCATTGGCAGGTAAGACAGTGTATCGTCAGCTTAATAAACTCCTAACACAATCTCTTTGTCTTACCCGTCTTTGTTTAATTGGCTTTGGTTAGACCCCCACCGAAAACAAAAGTGGGCTAAGTGTATCTTCAGTCTTATAAATTTTTAACACTATCTCTCTTTCTCTTCCACGTCTTTGTTCAGATGACTGTGGTTGGGTTGGACCCCAGCCTCTCCAAAAGTGAGCTAAGTGCATCTTCAGCCTAATAACTTTCCAACACTTTCTTTCTTTCTCTTCTCCGTCTTTGTCCTGGTGGCTCACGCAAAAAAGAAGCGGACTACGTATATCTTCAGCCTAAAAAAATGTTGACACCATCTCTCTCTTTCTCCCTCTCTCACTCTCTAAGATAAGTATATCTTCAACCTAATGACCTCCCAACACAATGTCTTTCCCTTTCCCGTTTCTATCCATATGGAAGATATCGAAGACAGAGAACGGTACCAATTCCCGTGTGATGACAAAGTATTATCTTCAGCCTAATAACCTCTCAACACAACACATTTCCCTTTCCCGTCTCTATCCATATGGGGAGACAGTAGAAGAAATCACCAATGGCGGACGCCGGTACGAATTACCGTGTGATGACAAGGAGACAAGACAGGCATCCTGTCTCCATGGGGCGAAGTGCTTTGCCATAGACTGGGGCGATTACAGAACTCCCCACTGCCAGTAGGTGACGCTGTTTTGTTTGCTTGTTTGTTGGTTAGCGTCTAACGTTAGGTTTTGTTTTGTTTGGCTTCTTAGTTTCTTAATGTAGATCGTCAGAAAGTAGATCACATCGTAGACAGTTCCCTTTGTTTGGTCGTTGCTTAGCGTCCAAGCTCAGCATTATCTCTATAAGCTATATTTTTTAGGGTCCCCAAGACTAACGTCTGATAATTTACGGGCTGCCACACAGAAACGATGCGGGAATATCATGACTGACTCCTGTCTCAGCCGGTCACATTATACTGACACCGACCCTACCAAAAAGGGAAGAAATTGGACATAAAGATTTTTCGACCAATCGTGGGTTTCGAACAAGTGGCTTCTCTATTGGGAGGCCAACACTCTACCCCTCGCCCCAATTCTTACGATAATTCATCACCCCCCCCCCTTTTTTTTTTACTTCTAGGCAGGTAACGTTTATTCCTCTTTATCTTTGGTGTTGTGTTTTAGTGATGCATTACATTTTGTAAACTCATGAGCGATCAGGAAGTCCGGGAATTTCTAAATGCATGGTTAAGAGATACCCATATTCTTTTCTTTCTAGCACACTCACAATTTTGAATTAAAAAAAATGTGGTGGAACTTTTTACGCCAGATTAATTAGTGTTAGTTACTGTTGCTGTATAAATATTTATAATAGTGCATCTGTTTATCTTTTTATAAGAACTCCAACCATAAGAACCTTCCGTTAATTATAAATTATTATATTATATATGTTGTGCTCTTTTTTTTGGGTTAAACATCAAGTTTCATAATAGTTTCATTGCGGGTTTTGAGATTGAAGTGGCGTATTGTTATAAACTATACTCTCATGATAAGCAAGATGATCAATGCTGACGCATATTTAAACCTCGTTTGAATCCCACAACAGCAATCCTTTTTTTTTAGCCACTACTAGGCACTACCTTAGCCTCGTGGGGGGCGCGGTGGCCCTGGGGTAGAACATCGGCTTCCTACGCCAAAGGTCTGAGTTCGAGCCCTGGTGATTGCGCTCCCTACTGGTTGGATCGGTGTTAGTTTAATGTGACCGGCTGAGGCAGTAGTCATAGTATCCCCGCCTTGTCTCATGTGTGACAGCACATAAAACTATCAGACGTCAGTCTTGGGGCTCGTCCACAATATAGCCTATATAGTGCTGGTGTTGGGCGTTAAACCAACTCAACACAACTCAACCTTAACCTCGTCCTCTATAATCATTCTAGTTGTGCGATATTATGGACTTTCTGCAGAGGTCAGAAATTAACCGTGGTTGAGGGGGCTCAATGGCTTTTCATTAAATGCACATTAATCGCATTCATACTTGTTCATCCCTGTGAGTACTCAGTTGGCTCCCTTAGGTGATTAGTCTTGTATCTAATGACATATTTAATAATCTTTCCTCTCCATCATCATTTTTTTTCTTTCTCTTTCTCTCTTTTCCTTTCTTTCTTTCTTTCTTTCTTTCTTTCTTTCTTTCTTTCTTTCTTTCTTTCTTTCTTTCTTTCTTTCTTTCTTTCTTTCTTTCTTTCTTTCTTTCTTTCTTTCTTTCTTTCTTTCTTTCTTTCTTTCTTTCTTTCTTTCTTTCTTTCTTTCTTTCTTTCTTTCTTTCTTTCTTTCTTTCTTTCTTTCTTTCTTTCTTTCTTTCTTTCTTTCTTTCTTTCTTTCTTTCTTTCTTTCTTTCTTTCTTTCTTTCTTTCTTTCTTTCTTTCTTTCTTTCTTTCTTTCTTTCTTTCTTTCTTTCTTTCTTTCTTTCTTTCTTTCTTTCTTTCTTTCTTTCTTTCTTTCTTTCTTTCTTTCTTTCTTTCTTTCTTTCTTTCTTTCTTTCTTTCTTTCTTTCTTTCTTTCTTTCTTTCTTTCTTTCTTTCTTTCTTTCTTTCTTTCTTTCTTTCTTTCTTTCTTTCTTTCTTTCTTTCTTTCTTTCTTTCTTTCTTTCTTTCTTTCTTTCTTTCTTTCTTTCTTTCTTTCTTTCTTTCTTTCTTTCTTTCTTTCTTTCTTTCTTTCTTTCTTTCTTTCTTTCTTTCTTTCTTTCTTTCTTTCTTTCTTTCTTTCTTTCTTTCTTTCTTTCTTTCTTTCTTTCTTTCTTTCTTTCTTTCTTTCTTTCTTTCTTTCTTTCTTTCTTTCTTTCTTTCTTTCTTTCTTTCTTTCTTTCTTTCTTTCTTTCTTTCTTTCTTTCTTTCTTTCTTTCTTTCTTTCTTTCTTTCTTTCTTTCTTTCTTTCTTTCTTTCTTTCTTTCTTTCTTTCTTTCTTTCTTTCTTTCTTTCTTTCTTTCTTTCTTTCTTTCTTTCTTTCTTTCTTTCTTTCTTTCTTTCTTTCTTTCTTTCTTTCTTTCTTTCTTTCTTTCT
>RQTK01000304.1:229736-264163 GCA_003991915.1 Elysia chlorotica
GTAGTAGTAGTAGTAGTAGTAGTAGTAGTAGTAGTAGTAGTAGTAGTAGTAGTAGTAGTAGTAGTAGTAGTAGTAGTAGTAGTAGTAGTTGTTGTTGTAGTAGTAGTAGTAGTAGTAGTAGTAGTAATAGTAATTTTGTAGTAGTAATTTTGTAGTAGTAGTAGTAGTAGTAGTAGTAGTAGTAGTAGTAGTAGTAGTAGTAGTAGTAGTAGTAGTAGTAGTAGTAGTAGTAGTAGTGTTGCTGTTAATGGTGCTAATTTCATTATTATTTATATAAGTGTCATCACCACCATCACGATTCTAATGATATTTAAATTCTACTAGTACTTAAACATTTTCTTTTATCATCATTAAGCGCAGCAGCAACATAAACTCGACCATATTTTTAAAGACTTTTTTCCATCTCAATCTCCAATGTGCAAGAACAGTGATTTGGCCGTGTAAAGGTTAGATATTACATGGCTTGAGAAGGGATATGCAGATCCACACCGTATCGATCGGTCGATTGATTGATCAAAAGCGGCCGTGACCCACCAGAGCCGATAGAGGTCACAGAGTGTTCGATAGGATCCAGGTTCCAGAGAGAGAGAGAGAGAGAGAGAGAGAGAGAGAGAGAAAGAGAGACAGAAAGAGAGACGGGTTCAACGTCTCCTAGGTTTCCCTGAGGGGTCCTTTACGGTGAAACCCAAAAGGGAGAGACACAGAGAAAAACCGATATAAAGGGGGAGAGATAGAGAGAGAAAAAATGAGAGGCCAAAAGGGAGGGGGATTGAGAATGAGAGTGAGGTAAAGGGAGAGAAAGAGGGGCCACCGGCAGTAATAAAGACAGAGAGATAGAGTCACGCAAAATTCACAAACTTGAAAAATGGCAAGAAAGCAATGACTGTGCATATTTCCACACTTATTGGCTCTACCGGTTCAATCACTCAGGCATTGTTCGTGCTTCGCAAATTTACCTTAAAATAATTATATAAAATCTCTCTCTCTCTCTCTCTCTCTCTCTCTCTCTCTCTCTCTCTTTCTCTCTCTCTTTCTTTCTCTCTCTCTCGTTTTCTATCCCTCTCCCTCTCCCTTTCTTATCTCTCTACCTCTCTATTTTTATTGATTAACCGTTGTTTAATTTTTTAGAGGAATCTGTATGTCTCTTTGGTTGTGCCTCTCTCACTCTCTATATCTCCCTCTTTTTCTCTATATAATTATCTATCTATCGCTATCTCTATCTCTTTCATTCTTTTTTATAGATCTATCGCTATCGCTGTAAATTGATTCATTAAATGAAGTTGTATCTTGTATTTTTAACCTTATAAAGTGACAAGCTTTCAGGAATACATTTTGATTGGAATTTTGCGCGTAAAGAACATAAAATTACCAAAATGTTTGAATAACTTTCAATTTTTAACTTTTCTGAATTTTAAAACACGTGTATAAAGAAACAAACATGCAACACAAGTTAAATTTCAAAACGAAAGTGAGAAAACCTATGATTACATAATTATTACCTTACCTCAATCTTTCAACTGAGAAATTCTGGCACTCCACTACATAGCCTATTTATAAATCAAAGAATCTAAGTTCAGCTTTCAACTATTCTTTGTTAAAATGCCCTGCTTTAAATCACAGTGACATTAAAATGAAAGTGATTTTCATCTTTATTTTATAAATGCCTACGGCGTAGGTTTAAAATTGTGGGAATATTCTTCTTTGACCATGTCCAGCTGTTCTAGATGAAAGACACCCTGTACAATACAAGCGTGCACCGGAGCCTTCACAATACACGGGTGCAGTCTGCACAGCTTTGTGCCTATCGCATATATATGTATTAGTTCAGGGATGCCAGACCATTGGCGAGTCACCCTGCGAGCATTGAACATTGATCAATGGCTTAACCTGCCAATGCAGGGGCTCTCTACGACGACATACTGGTCATTCTTTTGGTTATTGTGTAATCGCTGCGCTTATTGTGTGTAATGAACCGAGTGGTGTTCAAGTTCTACTGTACATTCTATGTATACTGTGTATATTATGTGTCTTGGCGGGACATTCTGGACTGGTCATTAAAGTACAATGTCATGTATCATAATCTGCCTCTTTTTTAACCTTACTGTATTTTTTTGTTGCGCCGTTGTGTGGTCTACAGGTTTAACATGTGCATGTATTGATATAAGTTTAAGTAACATACGGCAAAATGTGAGTGTCAGCTTGAGGGAAGCAAGGAAAAAAGGGAGGAAGAGATTGTCATCGTGTGAAATTTTAATCAAATCGTTTCTTTCTTCTTTTTTTTTTTTGTCGATTGTAGTATTGTGCAATGAAGAAATAAACAAAGATTTTATATCAAGAATGGTTCTAAATATATAAACCGGTTAAATATGCAGATTTTTTTATAGACTGCCATGGTTGTGGGTTTTTTTCCGCAATGTATAAAATATTGGGTTCCTCAGCCCTAGCTAAAAATGTTTTTTTTTCTTTTAAGAAGACTACTGTGCCTAGTGTAGGCCTATTTAGATTCTATAATGTAACCACAATTTTAGATTTCATTTATATAATGTGTGAAATATCGAATTTCTGTCTTAGCTGAATTTTTCAACGAACCACAAGGAACATTGATTTTTATTAGGCCTGTTTTTCTTCAGCCATGTCAGTATGTCCATGATTTTCAGGAATCTGACTTTAAATGCTCAGCGCTGTTGTAAAATTTCTAATAAATAAAACAATAATGAAACTCGGCAAAGAAAACTCCACGAAAATCAAAATACAGAAGAAATAATGGTTAATGCATGCTTTCTTATTTTGCGACTCTGTGTTGACAATTG
Source organism: Elysia chlorotica (assembly GCA_003991915.1). Taxonomy (NCBI): domain Eukaryota; kingdom Metazoa; phylum Mollusca; class Gastropoda; family Plakobranchidae; genus Elysia; species Elysia chlorotica. The sequence continues at coordinate 232,547 of RQTK01000304.1, forward strand.
TTCACAAGCCTATCCGCGTTATTTTTTTCTTTATTCCTGAAATAATGAAAACTGAAACTTTTAAAACTATTCACAATGATGTAAAAATTATTTATATATTTTTTTAATGTTTTCTGACACTGATAGAGAATAATTTTATTAGTATTACATGTAGTAGGTGAAACACGGGTCACCAGAGAACAAATTCGTGAGCTCCATCAAATCACTCGCTACCTCGCATCCAAGACTAAATGCGAGGTAATTGAACAAAAGGCATTTTCTTTTTTTAAACTAATACTAAGTTTATCCCTGCTTCAAATTTTAATAATACTGGTGTTGCTAAAAGGGCACGGGGCCTATCATTTTCATTGTAGCGTTTTCATAATATTAAAAGAAAAATAGGAAATTTCTCTATCCAGTTTGGCACCTTGGTCTGTGCTAAGCGCTTTTCCTCAATCTTCGCTTGCTTCACATAAACTGCACGCCGCTGCCAGCATTTGGCATTTAGTTCCATTGATTAAATATTCAATAATCTTTTATTTTATTTAACAAGGGGCATAGGAGGCTGGCAGTCCTGGCACTACTAAACGCGCCCATTGCCAACTGCCAAAGCCCTTACTTATCTATCTAGGGTCGTAAGTACAACGTTGTGGTAGGCTTACGATTTGTCTTAAAATGTACGAACACGAAAGCTTACGACGAGTCGTAAGCTATCGTGACGCTGCACTTACGACCCCTAATCTTTGAAAGAAGAAAGCGAAGCTCTCTGCTGGTTTGAAGATAGATCTGGTACGGTGACGAGATCCCTAGAGTGGGTTACCAAAATCAGGCTGTTTACATCCAAGCTAATGATTATTGAAACCGGCCCAGCTAGTAGGGAGCACGGGGGGATTGAGCGGAATTCGAACCGCGAATCTCCTACATCGTTCACCGAAGCTTTAACCATAGCGTTTACCACAATTCCCTTATCGATCTAAGGCCTCATTGCGATGTGTATAAGGTGAGCGTGCAAGGAAGTTGCGTGTCTCCTGGTCAATATTTTATGCACTGGTATTACAATAGCGATTCTACCTGTGAAGCTTTACCCCGTCTTGGAAGCAATGGTTGTTGTATAGGGGTATCGATGTGTCTTTTACTGTGGTATGACAGGTCCATCGTCTTTTCACAATTTCGCATAATTCGAAAGAAATGAACTTAATTATACATGCATTGATCACGGGTTTTAGTACTGATCTCCACTAATGCACCTGCTGTTCAATTTTTTTGCGATCTACGTTGATCTGTCCAGCATGTTTAGTTCTTTGATTGAAAGAGGTTGTGTTATCTGTGTGTTCCATTTAACTTTTGTTTATAAGCGCAGAGCCGTGTATTACATGTACGTGTTTCCAGTCACTAAAGCCACCTTCCGCTACTCGATGATCTACCTGGCGCTGCGCTCTGGCACTAGTCATGATAATATTACTCAAATTTTCTATCACATTGAGAATAGGTAACTATGTAACTATGTCAATACATCTTTAGTAGAAGTAGGAATTACAACACTCAAAGAAATCACATTGGGAATAGGTAACTATGTAACTATGTCAATACATCTTAAGTAGAAGTAAGAATTACAGCACTCAAAGAAACTTTAAAAAGCATATACAATTACTATGGTATTGATTAAAAAGATTTACTCGTATTGTTTCTTTTCTCGTGTTATAAAAAGAATGTTTAAGAAAGAAAAAATATGAAGTCAGTAAAATGGGTATTATACAACATAATACGAATCATAATTATTACGTGGCGCTTTTACAAGAGTTAAATCATTCAACAGACATTGTTTTGATATAACACCATTCTGATATTGCAGAACGGAAAAATTATATCATTGGATCTCGCACAAAACTGAAAAATCTCTATCCTCCCAGGTCACTCTTATGCTTGTGATTCAGGATATGACTTTTTCTTCAAGACCAAACACTGCTCGCAAATCGCAAAACAAACTAAAAATTTGGATTGTAAAAAACATCAGATCAAAAATATTAGCAACAGAACGAGAAACAAAAAGAAATCTAAAAATAAAGTGAATAACAAAAAATTAGATGAGAACTAACAAATAACTTCAGTCCTTTATGAGACTTATGTTGGCTTGTCACTGCTAGACATTGATCAACAAATACAAGTTTTGTTGCTGGTCCAGTTCACAACAAGGAGCTCTTTTTCTCTTTTGTCCTGAACATTAAACTTCCTTAAGGGATTGCGAAATGTATAACCATAATAAAATTCATTATGAATTTCAGAAACAATACTGTCAAGTCAAATAGTAACCAGAACACTGATGTTGGCTGGTTGCGTGGCTTCTTACATCCAAAGTAGCAATTATGATATATTGCAGATGGGTCACATTTCAATATCTGATACATTGCAGATGGGTCTCATTTTCATGTCTAAAAGTTGTACATGCTTTTGTCTCAGCCAGTCACATTATACTGACATCAACCAAACAAATTGGGGGAAGAACGATGACAAATAAATTTGCCTTATGGTGGGATTGAACCTTAAGACCTCACGGTTAGAACCCCAGTAATCTGCCACCTAAGGGGAGGGCAAACTGGCTCATGTGATGGAGCGTTGGTCTCCAGATCGGTATGTCTGCAGTTCGAATCTTACTATCGGCAGATTTATTTGTCCAATTTCGTCCCCTGTCACTGGTTAGGTCTTACATGTATTAGGTTAAGTTTTTATGAGATAAATAAGGTACAATAATTATTACATCCAGTAATTTATCTTGAACTGCTCGAAGCACTGATATAATAAATAAAGACATGCAGAGGAATTTAATTGAGAATGAGCTGAACTATCAATAGATTGCGATCGTAAAAAGCAAAAACATAGAGTGGAAAAGAAAAATACATTTTCAAAATATTATCAATGAAGACAAAAAAATAATTCATTGGAATTGCCTCTTTAAAAAATATAATTAAAAAAATGAATGATAATGTGATATTAAGGATAATTATATAAACTCTAAGGATGAGAAAAAGTGAATGTAATAAGGAATAAATAAATGCAATAAAAAATTCACCTTCTGTTCCACATTTGTCATATCCAAAATACATGTTCAAGTTTGTGGTTATTCGTGACCGAAATAGTACTTAAGAGAATATATGTATTTCTACAATAGATTGCAAATAAGAAATAATTGTACAATGATCGGTAATGTCACTTACACTAGCATTGTGTTTAATTTCTTTTCCAAATTCATTTCAGTTCATAAGTAAGGAGGTGAAGGGGTGGGGATTAAATGCATGTATGAATGAATGAATAAATGAATGAATAAATGAATGAATGAACCATGATGTATGTGTTAGCAAATTTAATACATGTATTTAGTAATGTTAGACAAAAGCTTTCACTATAAAAAAAAAATAGAACTGCTATAAAGGCAACGCATTTTAGTATTTTTTTTAACTTCCATAAAGGTAAAAAATAAATTGAGAATCCTTTTGACTCCAGTGCTTATCACTATGCCTTTTAAAGAATTTCTATCTTCAATGCAATACTCACATGGAAGACGATGGAGTGGTCTGCAGTACTACAGTTAATATGGCTGTTTTAGTGTAGAAGGAGTATCAAAAAAAGCAGATTGCAGAAGGAATGCTCTACATCATAATTGGTGTCAGCTGCATAGCTTGTTACAAAAATACAATCACAAAGCGGAAAAAGAAAAAAAAAATTTTGTCTTAACTTTATGTGCATAATGATTGTTTCAAAAAACAAATAAATATAATTAGGTTTTAAAATCAGTACAATATAAAAAATGGCACAGCACACATCTATCACATTCTTTAGATTGGAAGACTGCTAATAATATTGGTTTTATTTCAGATATATCTCAATTAACAATTGCTTAAGAACTTTTAGGTTTCTGCGTAGACAAAATGTTGGGGTTCTTTTAATCTTTAGATATTATGGCAATTACACTAAATTCCAAAAGCCCAAAACCAAATACGATTTTTTCAAAGTAACAATGCGCAGAAAATATTCTTTTTCATATTCTAAACTTAATAGACAAACAATTACCAAAATTTTCAAACAAACTAAGGACAATTTAAATGCTATAGTGACAAAGAAAAAAGTAATATAACATTTAAATTGTTCTTAATCAGCTTTTCAGGTATAAAAAAAAAATTGTGAAAATATCATGTATTTTTTCAACTGTGATTTTGTAAATTGGTCAATATCAGCTTGTACTGTTGTAACAAATCATTCGCATGCAATAAATTATCGCACTGTTATCCAATTAGGTCAAAATATTAAAATAAGCAAAAAGAACAAAATAAAAAAAATACAGTGTGTGTCGCACATTCAGACCACAACCCATTTATAACATCAATATTATTGACTCAACAGAATATGTATAGAAACATAGATGAAATAACAGGAAAGAAAACAATATCAAATGCATCTTTCGATTCAACCGAGCCCATAAGGCATACATATTTTATAATATGAATGATCATTTGACAAGAGATAAAGAAAACTTATCATTCTTACTGTCATTTACACTATTCTTATAGAGTTGATGTATGTTTGGTTGAGAAGCTCAAAAGAAAGATATAAACAATTGAACAGAATGTAAAAAGAGCTATAACATAAACATAGCTACGCATATTTCTTTTTAAAAAGCATAGATTTACAAAGCTGCATGTAATTGCATCAGGCTTCAACAGATAGCGTGAAGGTTTTTTTGTTTTGTTTTGCTCTATAATAAGATATCTTTAAAAGTATATGTTTTTATATGGGAAGATATATTATTCAAATATTGAATATATTAAAGTCGTTAAAAATGCATGTTCGTAAAGCTATGAAATATTTTGACATTTTATTGTTGAAGTTAAAAATAACAATAGCCAGTAGCCATACTACATTCTTTAATTGTTCTTTAGAGTAAAACAAATGCATTTATCATAAAGCTAATAAACAAATTCATTATCATAAATTTTTCAATACACTTGAAAAAAGGTTACAATGTTTGGCATTAGAGTTCAAAGCTCAGTGAAATATTTCTTCTGAGCAGAACAACAGGAACCATTCTTAGTAAGATACAGTCTGGAGTGTGATGCTCAAAAGTATATACGTATCTTTGCAGAATTTATTTATAATTTCCTGTGTCTACTTTTACACACATGAATGAGTAAATTGTCAAAATAATTTTCCTTTTTAATTGTTCAGCAATACTGAGAATTCAATCACTCTCACTCAATGGCAAAAATTGTCAAAGCACATCTGTTCTCAAATGCAAAAATATAGGGAGGCTTTTGAGGAATGATTAAAAAAGTTTGTTTTCATGCAGAGGGGCGGTTGTTATCTGTACCCACGTTTATGAGTCTGTCCACCGATCGATGAAAATATAAACTCTACACAAAGCAGTATCACAGCAAGGATCAAAACAACAATATAAACATAGAGCAGAGGGTATCGACTCGGCAGCCAAAGAACAGCATACTTCATCAGGCCGGATTTGTCTGTTGGAGGATAATAAAAAAGCAAGTTGAGCATGAGGCACCAATTATCATAAAAGAAAGAATGTTAAAGGATCAAGCAGTTTTGAAGAAATTTAATCATAGAGATTTATAATGAAATTCCTCTGCTTTGCTAGGTTCTTGACTCAATATAGACAAGTATTATTTATATATTTTGGGCTTGGGAGCTCCATTGCATATAAAAATAGCGCGTTTCTGTGCCGAATAGTTTGCTTGTTTCCCCAGCAAATAAAGGCATCTTTTTTATTATACTGTACAAACTGGTGGAAATCCCAGTTGTCTGAAAGCAATATCTTACTTTGGAGTTCTTTAAATGTTGATTTAAAAACTATATTTTTGGCTGAAATGGGTACAACCATTTTTTTCTGTTACTATTCTTTCCATCTCCGCTTTTGTTAAACTGTGAATATTCTCATTGCTAGTAATAATATTTGTTCAATTCAAGGTTGATCTTAGGCTTTCTGAAAATGTTCATCAATACATTAATTTGATCTAGGTTGCAAAACTTTTTTTTTACACCTCAACTGCTTGTAGGATAAGGAGATTTCTTAGACAGAAATGAATTTATAAGATAAAAACTTTCACATACTTATAATGGCCACTCCATAGCCCATGTGTGGCACACCCATACGGTAGCTACAGGTTGGCACCATTATCTCGTCCAGTGAAACGGTCTTTGAAATGTCCATTTCCACAAAGCCATGGATGTTCTTCATGTCCTTTGCTTTGTATGGCCAGTGGTTCAAATCTGAGTTGTCTGATAGGCATGTGTCACAGCTGTATAGCTCAGACTAAAAATTAAAAAAAAAAAAAAAACAATTTCAAAAACATAGGAGCCAACATAAAAGAACAGCGTACACCAAAGTTATTGGCCAGTTAAACTATTAATCAGCTTTTACTTCCAATAGTTTTGACACAAATGATGGAAGTTGTGTTTAGTGTACTAATAAAAGATCTGCAAACAGTAGATACACCTGCATTCTCTTCCAGATGAATCTACTACATGCCCTGTATAATAATCCAAATGAAAGAAATGCATCAAATACAAGATGATATTATATACTACATAATTATGATTATGAAGAACTTACCCAATGCCAGTGGGCAGAGACAACAACATGGGGCTGTGCCAGTTTCAAAATCTGTTGGAAAGGTGATGCAGAAACAAAACACTACTATTAAGGAAGTCATCATAACATTAAATTATATCAAGTGAAGAGAAAAATATTGTCCATCCATTGATACTGCTATTCTTATAATGTACTATACATGTTTAAATGCAATAAATTGCTTAAAAATTATATATGAATAGCCACAACTAATTTTATGATCATGAGGAGCAATTGAAATTCAATGTTAGGTTTCATAATTTATTAAGTTGAACTTTTTCTATGATGACACAATGGTCCCATTTGTTTGTTTAACTCTAAGTTACAATGTGAAAGTCCTAAATGTTTATTTAGGTTATTATACTTTAAAGATATCATGTGAAGTAGAGTTAAAGATATATGCAACTAGTGTTTGAATAACCCAAGTTCTTTTTTTTTTTTCAATTTCAGCTTTCAAGTTTGTTATGGGGAAGAAACTTACACCACAGCTTTTTCATTATATAATGCTACCAATAAAAAGTTTATTCAACGTTTATTTACATTGACTTTCTTACACAGAAACAGATATATTTATAAACACATATATATATATAAAACAATTGCTAACAATTGCCATCCAACACTATTTGATAAAAAAGCAAAACTTGCCGTCAAATTGTAAAAGCTCTAATATAAAAGTACAATATCCTTCATCAACCAAATATTATTTTTCTTACTTAAAGTTGAGTTGGTTTAACGTTCAACGTCATCACAATATAGGCTATATTTCATATGGGCTCGAAGATTGACGTCTGACAAATTTATGTGTTGCCACACACAAACCGAGTGGGAATAACATGACTCCTGTCTCAGCCTGTCACATTAAAATGACACCGACCCAACCAGTAGGGCGCGAAATTGTCAGGACTCAAACAACGAACCTCCTCTGATGGAAGCCGGTGTTCTATTTCAGTACTACCGCATCTCCTATTCTTCCTATATTTACATGTTAGTTTTAAAGATGAATAGCGTATATCTTATGGACCTAAACACAGAGAAGCTTCGCCATTTTTTTTTCTACACAGCAAATCGTTTTCTTTATACTTACAGGATATATATTCTCCTTCCTCTTTGTTATCAAACTTTCATGGTTTATGATCATACGAATCGGGGCAGTCAGACTTGGAGCCAATCGTTGAAATGCCTGACGCCTTCCTTCAACATCCCCATAGCGAATGTCTAACTGCAAAATAAAAGAGAAATAACAAAGATTTGCGACATTAAATGTGCCTAGAACTACGTTATAGATATTAGGATTAACTGCTGTATATATTTATAGAACTTTGGTGTGCACATTTTCGTAAAGCTTGTATATATGAAAACTTTCACAAGCATTTTATAAAATGATTTGCTGGCCAAATAAATATTCAATCAGCTTCCAACTTAAACCACACAATAAGTATGGACATAAACATATGGGTAAAGGCCTATAAAAGGGTCTGAAAACTCAGAAATTTTAGTTCACCTTGTAAAAATTGATTCTTAAACTTAAATTTGTGGGGGTTTTCAATTAACTATTACATATTTAAAATATCTATAAGTTTTGGAAAGTGAGGTTTTTTTTGTGGTTGTTTTTTATTCGCCTTTACAGACTGAAGACCTGAGAAAAACAACATAATTATTTGGTTAAATTACTCAAAACAAGAAAAAAAAAGTCTGTCAATTCTCTGCATATTCTCAGATGCTAGTGATACACATGATACACACTTAAGTTGAAAAACAAAACATAAAATTCAAAATGTATAGTTGGGTACATATATTTGGCCGAAAGTTGTCTGTATAGAATAACAACATTGCATGTTCAATAATTTGATATTGTTGTTGTTTGAACAAAAAAGAGAAGATTTTATTGCAATAAAGATTACCTTTTTTAATGTTAACATTTCTTGAATAATACGCACACACACAAAAAAGATGTTTACCTTTATTAAATCAATAAAGAAGTAGTTTACAATTCCTTCAATTGGCTCAAAGTGTTTCTCGAAGCGAGCAACTTTGAAAGGCGTACGCAAGTCCGCACCCTCACCTCCTATATCATTGTCACCTGGAATTATAACTTTCTGCAAATAAAAATACAGAAAACAAAAAGAAAAAATTAGATATTATGATTTTCAACTCAACACAACGCATCAACTAAGGAAAAGTGGATTACTTCTAATTGAACAAAGATTCAAATTTTTTTTATCAAAATTATGTGGTCTCAACTTTATGAAAATGATTGAATGTCTTGCTTTCTCGCCAAAGATTATTTAGGGGAAGTGTGAAACATCTCAACATGTCCTATGAAAAAAAAATGATCGTATATATATGAATTTTTCATCAACTAGATCTAGATTATAATGTTTAAAAATGGCTATACATGGACTACAGAAAGATTTATCCCAGAGTGTAAAATGGTGAAAGGTTTAATGGGAATTATTTTGCGTATGTGGGTTGGGATAATAAAGGCAGTTGTTTCCATCTTTAAACCTTAGTAAAAACTCTGTCTGAAGATTGATCAATTGACTTAATTCCAACAAAAAGATAGAGAGAGCACGCTTCACACTATCTTCGCAGATCAAAAGCACTGTGAGCTCTTTTTGTGAAATGCCTCTATAAATCAAAAGTCTCTGGATTTACCTTAGAAAATTTTGTTTCATAAAATATACTGTTAAACCTATCAACATAAGATAGGTATTCCTCCTTTGTTGCTTTGCTTCCCTCATCCAAAAGATCTCCTAAGAAGACCACAACATCAGGTTGAGTGTGTTGATATGCACGGGAAAATGAGTTCCTTAGATATCTGCAAAAGGTAAAACATAATTCACATCATCGAATAAAGTGACTGTGCAGAAAATCCAAAGGGCATATTTACTTGTCAGATTTCTCAAAAAAGTGATAAACTGGAACCCTATCTTTTTCATTCATTGAGGAAATCAGGTACAGTACTTATCATAGAACTTGTATCTGGTGCTTGTTGCAAAGTAGACTTTAAAAAAATGTAACTTTGAATAAAAAACTCTGGTTGAAAAAGCTCTTTTCTAAATCTCTCTATATTGTGAGATATATGATGCTCTAGATATGCTTCATCAACTTTATTAATTTAAAAAAAAAACATACAACCTCAAATTATATAGCCTTTGAATAATATTTTCAGGTCGCTTTAGATCAGCATAAAAAAGGTAAACTTATATATATACATGTATATAATTATATATTAATGTCTTTTGTCTACATATCGACAAGAAAGATAGTCAAAAGACCTGTCTGAGTCCCAACGAGCAATTGGCCCAACAGGGAATCCCATTTCATCCTGGATCCCAATCAGCTGAGGATCTGCAACAAACAGGATGACCAGCTCCTCCTCTTTGTTTCTGTCATATGAAATAGAGAAAGTGATAGTGTTGCTTATAGATGTTTAATTTCAATTTGGTTTGTGTTTTAGCTGTAAAAAAAAAAATAAAGATTTTTCTTTTAAAGTACAAGATGTCAAAAGAAATGGATGCAACAAAAAAAGTTATTTAATCAAAATTCATTTCAGTTACCTAAATTTATCAAACTTTGATTACAAAAAGGAAAGAAAAGAAAAAGATTTTAAAAAGTGTCGGTCATTAATTTTTATAATTGGATCCATTTATTGTCCAATATTATGTCTTTTATCTTTGCATATATCCATATAAAACAATAGCAAGCAATTTGTCTACAATTTATAAAAACTCCATCCATCTAGGACCAAATCACTGTTTAAAAAAAAAAAATGTAAAAGTGCTACAAAGAAAAACCTGATTGTTGGGACTTTGATCCATCTTAATGCCTGCAAGGAGTACACAAGGAATTCGTTGAAAAACACTGTTCCTAGCAGCAGTAAAATGACCACTCTACTGATTGTAATCTTGTTACGTAGACGGCGACTTAAAATCACCCAGGATACCATGACTGCATCTGATGTATGGAAACAAAACAAAAATTGGATTATAAATTTAATAACAGTGTTGGGCTGTGTGTTATCATGATAGATTTGATGAATGATTCAGCATCTGAGGCACACATGTGAACTCGAAATCTATTTAGAAATTCCAGTCCAGATCTATATTTGGATTATAGTTATAGACTAGATTTAGATTTAGGTCTAGTTTTAGACTAGAAATTTCAAAAAAATAATTTAAAAGAGGGTATGTAATAATCATTATGAAAATCCGAGTTTAGGTTTAGAGATGTAGATCAATGCAAAAGTACTTTAAAAACTAGTCTAGATTAAATATGCTACCTAGGATGAAACAAATATCAAGATCTTGGGCCGTTTAAAGTACAACATTGCAGAAGCTTGCTAATAGTGTCATAACCCTTCTTTATTATTGTTACGAAGTGCCATTTGATAAGCTTGTTTGTTTTCTTGCCTAATGTCCAACATCAGCACCGGAGATTATATATTGTTAACAGGTCAAGACTAAAGTCTGACAATTTTATGTGCTGCTATGTGTATGCAGGACAGCGTTGAGAGATCTAGACTCCTGACTCAACCGGTCACATTACAGTATTACACTGACATCAACCCAACCGTCAGGGGAGAAAGTTAGACAAAAATTGATACATTTATTTTATTACCTTCTTCTTCTCCAGTATTACTGCTCAAATTCAACATTGAATATTTTATTTGCAAGTATGATTACTTCCAGATTTGGTTCACAGGCGCTTAGATATATTTTTTTTCCTTTTCTTTTTCCAAGTTCAACTGTCAAATTATATTTAATTCCATTGTTTTTTTAAACAAGACTTTTTCTTTCTGTCTTCGATCCTCTCGAGAATCTTTCATTAATTGGGGCATCCACAGCTTCCTGAGGGAAGACGTTTTATTCTCCCACTCTTTTTGGGAAGAAAGATTGTAGTCTAAGTTTATTTAGCAGGGGATGATTTTTAATCGTCTGTTTGAACCCTGATTGTGTCTGGTTCACGTCACCACACAGCTTCTTGCAGTTCATCGCACATATAGATCTATGGGCAGTGCTGTTAATGATTTAAAAGAGGAGACTCAGACTGAATCTTGAGATTATGCTACGTGTTGCAGGGTCTCCCAGTTTAGAATTTAGAGCATGTCACTCACACTGGTCCAGTGTTTTTGTGTCTATGGTGGGTTTTGAACCGCGCACCTCTCGATTGAGATTTTATAAACGCTGAACCATTTGAGCCAGTTTACCCCCAGTCGTAAGCTACCGTGACGTTGTACTTGTAAACCTCTCTTGATCTAGATCCTCTAGAACTGCATTTAGAATTAGATCTAGAACGACTAGAGTCTTAGAATCTAGCTCTAGATTTCAACATAAAAAAATCTCATTTAGATAGATCATAGATGTAGAGACTAGATCTAGACAGGTCGTTGAATTTTCACGATTATTTTACTATTCATCTAGATTCTAGATCCCAATCTTAAACTACAATATGGAACTTTGAAATAAAGTCTAGATTAGGCTCAGGGGTATAGATCTAGATCTTCTCTAGATTCACATTCATTTTCCAACTTACAAGCCAATGTTATTTTCGGAAAGTAAACAAACTTGGAGTTATTTCCCTTGTCTAAAAAAAAAAAAAGCAGATTGTTACTTGGGAGTGTCTATACGCACTAGTAAATGTTATTTATAGTGTACAATAATTATAATTATTTGTACAATTTTTTTTGCTCTAAGCGATGTGTTTTTGCCCAAGTTATAAGTTTGTAGCAGCATCGTTATGTTTACTACACTTGAATTAATAAGATAATTTATGGATAAGACGAGAAAAATAATAAGATGAATACACATGGACCAATGAGTATGAAATATCATTAGTTTCATTTCATTTTTCACCTACTGTCAGTTTGTTTTCACTTTCACAAACCGTATTTTTGACGTGTGCCTCATATCGACTGTGATAAGATTTTCGAAACCATAAAACATCCTGAAAATCTCTATGTTTTTAAATACATCTAATAAATTAAACCAATTGTCCTCCTTTCATTTTATAATTCCATATTACAATTTAATGGAATTGAACAAACTTTGATAATGTGTTGGAAGGAACAAGACAAAAAGTCACGTTTTCAAATCTTTATTTTACTTAACCAACGGCAAAGAAGGCTGGCAGTCCTGGCTCTGTTAAACACGCCCATTGCTAATTGTCAAAGCCCTTACTTATCGATCTAGGGTAGTAAGTACAACGTTGTAGTAATCTTACTACTTGTCTTAAAATGTAGGCTACGAACACGAAGGCTTACGACGAGTCGTAAGCTACCGTGACGCTAAACTTATCATACGATCCCTAATCTTTGAAAGAAGAAAGAGAATCTCTTTGTTGGTTTCACGTCTCCTAAGTCTGAAGACAGTTCTGGTACGGTGACGAGATATGACGTTAAAACAGTGATTTTATTTCTTTTAAGTATTCGTCGTCTACACACCCCCCTCCCCTTTTTGTTGTTGTAGAAAAGCTTATAATAAATGTTACAGAACATCAGAAGTTCTCCTTTTATTTAGTGATCTTAGTTGTTGTATTTTTAGTTACGTTTGTTAGTTGATTGGCTATTGATTTTTTTTTCCTATGTCATGTTGCATCGTTTTAATTGTTATATTTTTTCTTCAAAGGCACGAGTCTCTTCAATGGTTGCCATCCCTATGATATCATTGATTACTGAGCGAGGTAAAGGTATAACCTGCATTAATGTCACATAGACCCTTGCTACTTATCTTGAATCCACATAAGACTACTTCATCCACGTAGAAATATATATATATATATATATATTCGTCTCAAACTTAGACATGCGATCAAATCCAAACCGCAAACAGTCCTACGTATGTTTTGTCACTCTGGAGTGTGTGTGCGGTGAGGGAGTGCAGGATACTGTAGACCTTCTATCCCAGTGCGGACAGTAGCGAAGCTGCTTGTTTCGCTTGAGGTACTGAATTTACAACAAAGTAGCCGTTCTTTTAGTTGCTGAAGGGCTCTGAATCTTCTTCAAATCTATCGGGTCGCGGCATCTCGATGACCGATCTTTGTGGTACACTTAGGCGTCTATTTCGGAAATTACAAGGGAGGAGATCTCGATGTAGAAAATATTATTACTTAAATTAAACCAATATCAGATCAGGGCGATCCTTTGTGTAAAGTAATTATGAAACAGTCCTTTCCTTTTTAATTTCTAAGGTAGCTTTAATTTATTAACCTCGTCGCCACTGTAATGTTTTGTGCTTGTTAAAACACTCGTCTCTCATTCAGCAATGAAAGGACTGAAGCCATGCTCACCGAATAGGAATTAACATTTATTGTTTTATATCGAAACTAATAATTACAATACGAGGGTAGCGCAAAGTAAATGCATCGAATGTACCACAAAATGAAAAGGCATAATAATTATATCATTTAATATTTTGTACATCTTTTTGCGTTGCATATTCAATATAAAAAAACATGCAAAGGATTTAAACTACTAATGAGCTGAACTATCAATATAATTATTACAGTTGGATAAACAAAATTAATAAAATACAGGAGAACAGAAAAATCATTTTTGAAAATTCTCAAAGAAGGAGAAAAACAAACGAGATTCATTGGACATGCCTATTCGAATACAATTAAAAAAATGATGCTGTGATCATCAGGATATCATATATAATAATATGATCTATGTTTTAAGGATATGTAAGAGAAACAATGAATGTAAAAAGGACATAATAATCTTTTTCTCACCCAAAATATATACACGATGTTGTAGTTATTTGTCACGAAAAATAGCACTGAAAAGAGTACATGTATGTATTTTTAATAAACATTGTAAAAAAAAAAAAAGACCATGACAAGTAATTTGTCTTAAGACTTTAGACACAGCAAATTTGCCTTAGGCTGTAGACACAGTGGATACGTCTAACTAACGTAACGCTGTTGTCTCGTTAACGTGGCGTGAAGTATCAAACGCAATGACTAACGTTAGTCTCACGGATAAAAGAGTCGAGCATAACTTGATAAAATTAATGTATAAACATGTAAACATTTGAGAATATCTTTCACACTCACAGTGCTCTTTCAGAAACGAAAACTAAAGAAACGGAGGGTACGGGAGAGAGAGAGAGAGAGAGAGAGAGAGAGAGAGAGAGAGAGAGAGAGACAGAGAGAGAGAGAGAGAGACAGAGACAGACAGAGAGACAGACAGACAGACAGACAGACAGACAGACAGACAGACAGACAGACAGACAGACAGACAGACAGACAGACAGACAGACAGACAGACAGACAGACAGACAGACAGACAAAAAGACAGAGAGACAGATAGCCAGAAAGAAAGAGAGGGAGACAGAGAAAAGTTTTATTCGTAACTCAGCGTCAAACGTCAGCACTATATAGACTATCTTTTGGACGGGCCCCAAGACTGACGTTTGACAATCACAGGGTGGGGAAAAGCCTGGACTCCTGTCTCAGCCGATCACAAACTGACCCCCGACCAAACCAGTAGGGGGACGAAGTTGCCAGAGCGGGGCTCGAACCACGGACTTCCTGAAAAGACAGCCAATGTTTTATTGAGTAGACCCCGTATATTTTACAAGACATTCGACAAAAATGCATTTTATTCCAATGACAAACTAACCAGTTAGGTATATATACCAGATGTTCTATTGTATTTTACTTATACTAATTCGAAGAGAATGGAACTATCTCCAAGTTAAACGTTTCTTATTTCCCAAGTAATATTGAATTGAATGATATGGCCGATAAATACTAAACTGAAAACAAGCCAACCGGCAGGGAAATTTAAACGCTACCTTCCTATAATAGCTACGCGCTCTGCCCTTGGACCACAAAGGCCCTCTGTTGGTTTTTTTTTTCTTAACTAATGTAAGGCCTAGGTATACCTGTTTATACTTTACTGGTCTCATAGCCCTTCATGTCGCATAAACGTTCGCCTAGGCAGGCTACGCGTCCCCGGTTGCGACACTGCTATTTCTGAAATTGGAAGGACAGATTTTTGAAAAACAAGAAAAAAAAAAGAACACCATAATTACGCAAATTATGAATAATTTTCAAGACTTACATAATAACACCAGAGGGGAAAAACCAGACATGTCACATCTGGAAATTTTTTCGTTATTTGAATTTTAAACTTTGAAGAGCTGTCATCTATTAAAGGATAGGTCTTTTTATACTGCTAATTTTAGGTGACATGTCTGGTTTTTCCATACCACTCTTTACCGTTATGATAAAATTAAGCGCCCTTTATAATCTAAGGGACATAACTTAAAATATTTAAATTTGTGACATGTCCGGTTTTTCCTCTGTGGTCTTCTAGTACTATTATGTATTATTGTGTTTTATTGATTATTGTATCATTATATCATTATCATTATATATGATGATGATGATGATGATGATGATGATGATGATGATGATGATGATGATGATGATGATTATCATGCTTTTTTGACGACTATGATGATTATGACGATAATAATGTTGGTGATGATGACGATGATAGTAACAATGCCTGTTTTGATGAAAATTTTGTGTGTAATATCAATTAATAACGACAACAGTTTAAACAACATTGAACGTGATATGACCTACTTCCTACAAAGGATAAGGTAAACGACAACCGCGAAGGCACAGCTGGCAACAATAGTAAAGA
The DNA here is from genome assembly GCA_003991915.1 of Elysia chlorotica. Taxonomy (NCBI): domain Eukaryota; kingdom Metazoa; phylum Mollusca; class Gastropoda; family Plakobranchidae; genus Elysia; species Elysia chlorotica. The sequence continues at coordinate 248,824 of RQTK01000304.1, forward strand.
CGATCGCAAGAACGAACTTTGTGACTTCTTTAGTTGAATCTGTGGGGAGGGAAAGTCACTGGTGTCAAGACAAGAACACTCAGTAGATTAGGAGTACTATCAAAGGTTTGCTGAGTGACAAGTCAAGTCACGGAATTGACCAAAGTAAAAACATTTTTGCACAATAAGTGTATCAGGTGGCCCTGTGTTTGAACATCGGCTTCCGACGCAAAATCCTTTGTTCGAGCCCTGGCGATTACGCTCCCTACTGGTTGGGTTGGTATCAGTTTAATGTGAACAGCCGAGACATGACTCATGGTATCCCCGCTCTGTCTCGTGTGTTGTAGCACATACAATTTTCAGACCACAGTCTTGGAGGCCCAAATCGTCAATATAGCTTATGTAGTGCTGATGTTGGACGTTAAATAGAGTCAACTTAACTCACTATCGTGCTCTGCACATAGTAATACAAGAGATTATTTTTTTAGGTTCCAGCCTTCCAACTTCCTTGATGACAATGTATACTGCCCCTACTTCCCTACTCACCCAAACAGTTTAATTAAGTAGATCACTCTGAACGTGTTATTTCTTTGGTTCTTCCCGCCTATGTGGAAAGTCTTGATCAATGTACATTATATCAAATCATTATTATTAATTATTAGTCCACCATTATAAGGGTTACACGATATCAAAGAAATGTAATACGCAACAAAAATAGTGTATTCAAACGACGCTTGTTTTCAGCTTCAACAGCATAATCAATCAGTTGATTAAAAATCTTATTTGATTAACGTTGATTAGGATTTATGAAAATCATCACAAATTTAATTTGTCTCATAGGTACGATTGTTTCATCAAATCTTAAGAGGCATGAATCAATCTTAAACATTGGAAACTTTTGTGAATGGTTCAGCCAGCTCTAAGTTAAATCGAATTAAATAAATATCAATGCTTCAGACCTACAATAATTTAGAAATACATGTATGATATTTTATTTTACAACTAAAGTAAAGAGAATAGCATTTTTCTTTTAAAAGATTTTCGCATTGCTTTTTTTCTATATATGGCTGTTACTGTATTCAAGAAGATAGTTTAGAAAATAAATGATTATGATTGAATTATTATACGGTATAGTCGTCTCTTCAACACGGACAATGTTATTGTTCAATCTTATTAAAGTTATATCAAGACAAGTAGAGGGATTGATAAATTAAGATTAGCTTTTAGTCATTACTAGAAAAAAACGGATGAATGATATTATAAGTACCATTTTAGAAAACCTAAAATAGTATTATGCAGTCCGCATTGATTAATTCGATATAAGGCATACTTTTAAGGCACTTACACTAAACAAAAAAGCAAAAAAACGTCTGTTAATATTTTAGTTTAGCCAAAAAAGGATAAAAAAATAATCCTAAAATACGCCCAACAACAACTGAGTTTAATTTTCAACACTGGTGGTCTAGCAAGATAAACAAACAATGTTTTAATTACATGTCTAGAATACCAGGAAAAAAAAAAATAAAGATGCTATCTATCTATCTATCTATCTATCTATCTATCTATCTATCTATCTATCTATCTATCTATCTATCTATCTATCTATCTATCTATCTTTCTGCCGAAAAACAATTTTAATCACGAAGGCATCTTTATTTTTATTTTTTTTACGCTGCTATTCTAGACATGTAATTAAAACATTGTTTGTTTATCTTGCTAAGAGAGAGAGAGAGAGAGAGAGAGAGAAAGAGGGATAGAGAGAGAGATAGAGAGATAGAGATGGAGGATGAGGAGGGAAAAAGACTGACAGACAGACAGGCAGACAGACAGAGGCCTGTAAGTTTCTCTATACTTTAATTTTTATGCCTTTAATATATAGATAGGTGAGCTAAATCAAGTTCAGCCCTGTACGGGTTTGAAGAGGTAGGGGGAGGATAAAATAATTGCAACAGACTCAAAACTACTCCATCTCTCTCTTTCTCTTTCCCCCTTCTCTCTCCCTGTCTTTCTCTATTTCTTCTCTCTACATCTCTCCCTCTATCTCTCCCTCTCTCTTTCACTCTTTCTCAACCCATGTTTCTCAAGCTCTGCATTCCTACGATCTTAACAAACAAGATGAACTAAAAGATTTCGAATTCAGTATTGAAGGGAAAAAAATTATAAAGCAAATAAGTGCATGGATTGAGAGAACATAATCCACAAATGTTAAGTGAATAACCATATGACTGCAAGCTGTAAATAGAAATGTAACTGCAATCAGTTTTGGCCATACTTACATTGCTCTGAAATAAAAAGAAAAAGAAAAATAACATAAATAAACATAGAAAAAACATTCTTGAATTAAGTTACTGTCACTACACTGAGACAGAGAAGACTAGCCTAACGGGAAACGGGGAATCGACTGAGGCCTTGGGTTTTAAGCAAAAGCAAAAAACAAAAAAAAACAAAAAAACAACGGTTAGTACAACCAGAGAGTGTGAAATAGTGAAGGGTTTCAAGGGGATGTAAGTATGTGGGATGGGATGATTGTTAAGGCGGTTGCTCCCTTCTTTAAACCTCAGTAAAAACAACTCTGAAAAGTTACCAACTGCCCGAATAACAAAATTACACCAGTGTTGTATGCTCTTTTCGTGAAACCTCTCACGAAATCTATTGTCTCTTGTTTCACCAAGGAATCTCACAGTCACACCCATTGCCTCAACCCTCCCAAGAAACAATAAAAAGGATTGAAGTGGTAACAGTTTTATTTATGACGAATTTCTTGTTCCTTTTTTTGATCTTAGTATAACTTAAGGGTTTAAAGAATCGATTCGATCACGGCTGGGTAAAAAAAAAAGTTTTGATACATTTTAAGCACCTTTTTCTGGATTGCGTTAGTGACAATAAACATAAGAATCGTCATAAGTATGTAGCAAAACCCATTAATAGTTGAAATAGAGTTATAAATCCTAGCTTGAGCTAAAGCAAATTGACTAGAACAAAAAAAACGCGTTAAATTTTAAAAGAAATTCTTTTATGGCTGTAGGTGCTTGGAAAGTGGGGACCTGTGTCCATGGTATCCAAAGCACATAAGTCAGCAACATAAATAATTAAAATCTGTATAATTATGATCTGCTAGAGATGTCAGTAAGGTTGCACGAAGATAATGGGTTGAAAGCCACAACGTCGCGTTAAAGTGAACGTTTGTTCGAAAAAACATGGAAATAGAAACAAAATTCACCGTAATAATGTTCATCGTAGACTAATCACTTTAAATTGAACGTTTGTACGAACACACAAGGAAATAGAAACAAAATTCACCGTAATAATGTTCATCGTATACTAATCACTTTAAACTGAACGTTTGTACGAACAAACATGGAAATAGAAAAACAATTCACCGTAATAATGTTCATCGTAGACTAATCACTTTAAACTGAACGTTTGTACGAACAAACATGGAAATAGTAACAAAATTCACCGTAATAATGTTCATTGTATACGAATCACTTTAAACTGAACGTTTGTACGAACAAACATGGAAATAGAAACAAAATTCACCGTAATAATGTTCATTGTATACGGAATCACTTTAAACTGAACGTTTGTACGAACAAACATGGAAATAGTAACAAAATTCGCCATAAAATTCACCATAATAATGTTCATTTAAACTGAACGTTTGTACGAACACACAAGGAAATAGAAACAAAATTCACCGTAATAATGTTCATCGTATACTAATCACTTTAAACTGAACGTTTGTACGAACAAACATGGAAATAGAAAAACAATTCACCGTAATAATGTTCATTGTATACGAATCACTTTAAACTGAACGTTTGTACGAACAAACATGGAAATAGAAAAACAATTCACCGTGTTCATGTCCCTCGTCGGCAAACTCGCAGAACTTTCCCGTCCATCCCTCCAAACAGCTGGAGTTCAACGCGAAGATGGGGACATGGGACATTTTTGGGGTTGGGGGAAGGGGGTGCCGTTTTTTTGTTGTTAAGTCTTGTTTTTGTTTTGCTTTGTTGTGCCTTTTTTTTTTGGAAAGGCGGTGTAGCAGAAACAGCGATAGAGAGAACGAGATATATATATATATATATAGAGAGAGAGAGAGAGAGAGAGAGAGAGAGAGAGAAAGAGAGAGTTGGTTGGTTGGTTGGTTGGAAGAGAGAGAGAGAGAGAGCAGTAACAAACACTAATTAATCTGGCGTAAAAAGTTCCACCATTTTTTTCTTCAAAATTGTGAGTGTGCTAGAAAGAAAAGAATATGGGTATCTCTGAACCATGAATTTAGACCCGAGTTTACATAAATTTAATGCATCTCTAACAAACAACACCAAAGATAAAAAGGAATAAACGTTACAGCCCGTCACTTTCCTAGAGGTAAAAAAAAGGGGGGGGCGGTGATGAACTGTCGTAAGAATTGAGGCAAGAGGTAAAGTGTTGGTCCACCAAAGAGAAGTCACTTGTTCGAAACCCACAATTGGTCAAAAATGTGTATGTCCAATTTCTTCCCTTTCTGGTAGGGTCGGTGTAAGCATAATGTGACCGTCTGAGACAGGAGTCAGTCACGATATCCTCCACCGTATCTGTGTGGCAGCCCCTAAATTATCAGACGTTAGTCTTGTGTACATAATGATAGTGCTGATGCTTGGACGCTAAGTACGGACCAAACAAAGGAACTGTCTACGAAATGACCTACTTTCTGACGATGTACATTTAAGAAACTAAGAAGTCAAACCAATCCAAACCTAACGTTAGGCGCTAACCAACAAACAGACGAAGAAAGCGTCACCTACTGGCAATGAGAAGTTCTGAATTTGCCCCAGTCTATGGCAAAGCAATCCGCCTCATGGAGACAGGCTGCCCGCTTTATCTCATTGTCATCACACGGGAATTGGTACCGTTCTCTGTCTTCGATATCTTCCATATGGATAGAAACGGGAAAGGGAAAGACATTGTGTTGGGAGGTCATTAGGTTGAAGATATACTTATCTTAGAGAGTGAGAGGGGAAGAAAGAGAGAGATGGTGTTAACATTTTTTAGGCTGGAGATATACTTGGTCCTCTTCTTTTTTGCGTGAGCCACCAGGACAAAGACGGAGAAGAGAAAGAAAGAAAGTGTTGGAAAGTTATTAGGCTGAAGATGCACTTAGCTCACTTTTGGAGAGGCTGGAGTCCAACCCAACCACACTCATCTGAACAAAGACGTGGAAGAGAAAGAGAGATAGTGTTAAAAATTTATAAGACTGAAGATACACTTAGCCCACTTTTGTTTTCGGTGGGGGTCTAACCAAAGCCAATTAAACAAAGACGGGTAAGACAAAGAGATTGTGTTAGGAGTTTATTAAGCTGACGATACACTGGCTTACCTGCCAACGGGACCTGTGGAATCAGATTTTCTGTGCGCTGCTCACACTATCATGACATTGACCCAATTAGTTGCGGGCGATATGGGACAATCAAAATTTCCAGACCGAATACAAATCTGCCAGTATATTACATTCTATGCGCTAAATAACTTCATATGAAGAAAAATTACCCGTAATGGACAGGCATAAATAATCTTCTACAGATAAAAAGTATAAAAATGGATTATCATTTTGGGAAATTTTAATGTATAGAGTATCGTGAGTTACATAGCAATATAAAAAAGCCACCATTTAAAAGTGGCATAGTTAAAAAATTATACTTTTTAATGAGTCTGATATCTAGCTTAAATGCAACAGAATTTTAATACTTGTCTTCAATAAATGATACGGGAAAGACACATAGAAACTTAAGATCTTTGTTTTTAAAGATTCGAGGCTTGCCATCTAACAACTTCAGATCTTTTTTTTTTTTTAGTTTTGAAGCTTGCCATGTCCCTAATTTTCTCGTGGAAGAAAATTCCACATAATGTAGCTATACTTATGCTGTCCGATTGCTGTCACCAATTGTTAGGATCATGTGATAGTTACGCGCTATCAACATTTATTCCTTTTGATGTGGTGATTTGAGACAATCACATTTGTGCAGAAAGTCTTTTTTCAATTATGATTATTGTCATATGTATTTGGTTACGTATTGACTAGATATATGCTGAATTCGGTCGAAGCAACTAAAAAAGCACGTTTCTTCAAAGACTTCTCATATAGCTTTTATGGACAGTTGTTTATGTGAGTGTGTGATTACAAGCTTCTTATTTTAAGAACTCTCTCAAATAAGCCCTGACCCTTAGGTCGAATAAATTACATGTAATTTTTTGACCCTTTCCGTTCTAAAAAAATCTAACAATTGTTATCTTTTGAACCAATAAAGATAAAATAAAAATATGTGTACATTTAAAAGCTTTAGCGTCTTACCTTTCAGTTTCAAATACAATGCAATGTCGATTTCACGGCTTACAAGCACGCGATGTGACCCCGTTGAGTTTTAACGCCTCCATGACCCAACTTACCTCTCTGTGCGGCGACAGTCTTCAGGAGGAGAACAAATCCCAGTAGGATGGACACCAGACCAACGACGGCCTGTGGTCCGCTATTCACTCTCATGATGGGATGATCCCAAGATTTGACGGCACCAACGAATTGCAGACCACTTTAATTGGAGCAAAGCAAGCTAGGTAATCTTTATAGTCTGGATTTGATGGTTGTTACCTTCGCCCCGTGTAGAACAAGGGGCTTTGAATAGACTGGGGGAATGATCAATAAAAAGCCGTGTCCAATAATTATTATTCACTAGTACTGGTCAAAGGGTGGATAAACACAATGGTACTTGATAATACCATTAAAAAACTCTATAAACAAAGTTTTAACAAGCTGGGGCCCCGTTCATATGCACGGGTTGAATTCAGTGTAATTGTCTGTAAGCTGATTCTTTTTGAAAGGGGAACTTTTAGACACCTTACCATCAGTTAATATATTTTTGCTTCCTCCCTTTTTTTTATTAAATGAAAATATCTTTTCTCTTCTTTTTAAAAAAAATGTCTTTCTTTCTATCCCTTTTTTTCTTCTTTCTTCTTTATATTCTTTATATGTTGCTTATAAAAAAAAAATTCTTATTATTACTTTTTTCTTTACTTTTTTGCTGTTTTGATTATCCCTCTCTCTCTCTCTCTCTCTCTCTCTCTCTCTCTCCCTCTCTCTCTCTTTCTCCCACTCTCTCTTTCTTTACGTATATATTATATCTAGACAGCTACGCTACTACTATTGTCAATGACGGACAGATTTTACCCTTTGAAGCATATGATTTGATTAATGTCTCCTAGGTTCCTATAGGAAGTCCAATTATTGATTATTTACTAAGGCCTCTTTCATATGTCACAGTATACGTTATTATTGAAAATAGTTCTAAACTCCTTTAAGTATTTATAGAACAGGTTGCAAACCTACTGCTGTATGAATAAATTACCATAACACATACCAAAATGTTTCCAAAGCTTAGACTTCTAGATAATTAATATTTTTACTAGATCTAGTCGAAGATCTCCATTATTGCGTTCAAAGTCAATGACAACGAGATAAAATGTGCGGCACTTTTAGTGGGCATTACGAATACTAAAATTAATTATTAAACGATGCCAACTATTCCTAAATAAACGATGTAATTATGTAGCACAGCTGCAGCCGATTGCAAATGTGCCCACCTATCTAACGATTCTGCAATTTATGGTTCCATTTCTCTCATTCTCTCTCTCTCTCTCTCTTTCTCTCTCTCTCTCTCTCTCTCTCTCTCTCTCTCTCCTCCCCCATCACTCTCTTTCTTTCTTTCTCTTTCCCAGTCTATCTATTACGGTCGTCTTTTTACTAAAAAGGTCACAAGGTGCCTCTCTATTTCCTATTCCAATTTTGTTGTTGTTGCCAATATGTGACTATTTTCGTCCGTATGTTACTCGCCATTGTAGCAATATTCTCTGTCCATTTCTTTCTGAAATAATTATTTCAATTTGGCTTGCAGCAAAGTCATATGTCAATAAATTAATATGTTTGAAAAAAAAAAAGAGTCTCACAGTGCCGAGGATTGTTAATTGTTTGGCACTGTTGTTTGTTGTTTCTTAAGATTTGGGATACATGTGCTGCTATGTAGATTTATATATAGAGCAAGCTAATTCTAGATCTATGTTATTGATTTTATTATTTTTTTAAATTTGTAGAATATCTTTTATGCACACATTGAAAAAATATATCAAGATTTTTACGATCCTACCCTTAATTTAACCCAATCCAAACCCTAACCCTAACCTATGCCTTACTTTATTCCTAACTACAAACCGACCCTTAACCCTTACAATACATGTATATCCAAACCAACACTAACATTAACCCCAAACATAATCTATCAAAGCCCCAATACAAATCCGTAATGCTGTTCTTAACCATGTCCCTATGCTTAAAACTATCACAACCCCTTAATTACCCTTAACCTAAAACCTAAACCTCACCCTAACCTAGTGGTACAAATACATAGTACTAGACTGACTTGTGAATGAGACATTTCAAAATTCAAGATACTTACATTTCTGGAATTATTTAGTAATGAAAGACGATTTCGATTTCGACTCTTGGCTACTTCGGTTCGAGCGATTCGCCACCACAAGCAGATCCAAGGAAAGTAGGTGCGCACCGCTTTCCACAGGATTTGAAGTTTTTTTTAAATCTGTGTCGTTTTTGGCATTATTAAAAGGAAGGACATGAGGAGAGAGACATGCTATTCGGAACGGATAATTCCAGTCTTTTCAATAGAAAATAAAGTGCACAAACGAAAGAAAAAAAAAAGCAAATCTATGTGGCAGTTTATAGGGAACATTATCTTGCCGTTCGCGGTCCCACTTCGACAAAAGCTTTACGGAAGCCTAGAGTAACTACGGCGCACAATCTCATTTATGCAGAAGTGAAATTGTTCATCTGACGAAGAAGAAGAAGAAGAAGAAGAAGAAGAAGAAGAAGAAGAAGAAGAAGAAGAAGAAGAAGAAGAAGAAGAAGAAGAAGAAGAAGAAGAAGAAGAAGAAGAAGAAGAAGAAGAAGAAGAAGAAGAAGAAGAAGAAGAAGAAGAAGAAGAAGAAGAAGAAGAGGAGAAAGATGAAGAGGAAGAGGAAGAGGAGGACGAGGAAGAAGAAGATGCTCTTTGTTTGTGCTCTTGCAAACTCCATTTCCTGTGGTGTACGCTTTTAAACACATTTGTACCTAAGGGTGAAATTAACGTAAACAGATATGATGCCCTCAAAGACCTATTCGTTAAAAAGCAGTTTCTGCGGCTTAGAGTAATGCAGTAGATGTGTTTAAAGAAAAGAAACTACCTGACTTTGATGAAGTGGCGACTCCAGCTGATTTGTTGCTCAAGCCTATATGAGACAACACGGCGATCGATTCACACAGCAACACTTCGGGTTATGGAATCCCAGGAACCAGCAACAGGAGAGGGACAAATGACGAATAACAAATAATAATGACATTGTAACTAAAGTCTTAATTTCTCAGCGTTCTCTTCAACGGATCAGCTTCTGGATACCTTGTATAATAATCTACCAACGTTAAATGTATCAGTGGACTGTTTTGAAGATGGCTCTATTAGTCCGACAGAATACAGTCACATGTTTAAAAGGGACATACATCATTGTCATTATCTACCACTGTAACCTTCTGTTGTGTTCCTTTGTTCACCATTTTTCTGGCATACATCACACGAGTGATAGCCTACTGTCTGGTCACTCGCTCGTGTGTTTCTGGCCAATAAAACGTGCTACTTTCCTTATCTCTGGTCTTCTTTATTCCAAGGTACCTTCAGTATTTGTATCATGAACTAGGTGACATTACGTACCTTCTCAAGATTTTTTCGGAGAGCGAGATATCCGTGTGATAGTCCTTCTGCAGATCGCATCATTTTAGACCGGGTATACAGCCTCTTTCCTCGAAGAACGATGTTCTTCCCGAAAATTTTTAAACCTTGCTGCCCCGCCTTTTTTCTAAATGGCTTCGTCGTCTTGCTGGAACTGGATCTCTTCCCCCGATCAAATCCTGTGTTCTTCGGCGCATCCTACGGTATCCTATGTGGTTTATGCTTGACCTTCTGATTTGCTTGGCCCTTTCTTGACACAACACCAAGATGGATCTTGGGCACCCAGAACATTTCCCACGTAAAATGTGGCTTCCGGTATTCATAACAGTTTCATTTTTCAGGATAAGTTGTCTTAACTTACACCTGGATCACCAACAATCAACCCACGACGCACCTCGGCGGCTTCAAAATCTGTGTCAATTGCCTGGTCTCCATCTAAGTCCTTGGCGATCATAAGGTTTATCTCCCTAGTCAACTTTCTACCACCACAAGCTCCATAATCCACAATACTTAGAACTGTCTTTCTACTTGCCAATCCGTCTTCAATTTTGGGTGTAATGTCAAAGTTGATGTCCATCGTTTTTCCATCCTCTCCAAATGTTGGTTTCTTGAGTTTCCATAACTCACACTGGTGCCGGTTCTTTTCGCTTATAGGAATTTTCCTTTTTTGCTACACAACTTCAGCGTCCAACAGTCCTTCCTTCTGTGAGCACCTCTTCACAATGATAACAAGCTTTGCCATAACCTATTTCAATTGCCACTTCATTTCTCAAATTATGCGTGGAATGACCAGGCTTCCTACAGATGCGATTTACAAGAGGCAGACCACAAGAATAATAGTTACGAGTAGATGTAGAATTTTAGGTATTTTCCCGCAGTGATTAGAAGTAGGTTTTTTTTATAGTAAAGATGGCTGAAAAACGATTGCACTTTGTGGAGATAGAATCATCAACTAAGTCTTGTAGATGCATTGCCACTCTTCAACTAATCAGGCATAATTATGAGTTTTTCTTCTGTCTTGAAAGTAGGAGTCTTGCTATGTGGACTACATACACCTCTTTATAGTCGATCGCATTGATGTCTCCTGTAGGCCTTGAGGGACAGCTTAGCTGGTGTCGCCGATTCATAAAGGTCAGCTAGATTCATTAAACATAAAATACGCGGGTACCGTAACTCAAAGCCGCCGAAACGGATTTTTAACACATGAGTTTTTGAGGCCTTCATAGTTTTGCTGCCAATGCACCAATGACTACAACAATAATTATGTTAATAATGCGGACACCAAACATGCTAGGAGTTTCTCCCTCCTTTAGTATAGAAGTTAGTGCCGAATAGCTGCCTATTGTAAAAGAGATTCAGCAAAAAGCTAATCCATTTTGTTGGAAAACATTGTAGACACCTGATTATATACTTTTCTACTAGATTTTTTTTTCTTCTTCAGTTTGCGCACTTAATGTTCTATTTAAAATTCTAAAATTAAACGCACCAATTAGCATTTCCTACAACTCCAGTGTCCTTCGTTGCACCAATGATGAAAGCAATGCGCGCCAATCTTTCTCGGATCATTATCTGCGTGTGGGGGCGAATTGCTCGAATCGAAGTAATCAGGAGTCGATCTCAAAATCGTCTTGACTGTCCAAAGGTTATTACCGCCAATTGAAGCATCTTGGCTTTGGAATGTCTCAATCCAGTCTAATACAATGTTTTGTACCACTAGGTTAGAGTGATGTGGGATAGTGATATTGTAAGGGACATGGCTAGCCTTAGGCTTAGAGAGATGGTTAAAGACAGGGTTATGATATGTATTGGATTACTAAAGGTTATGTTTAGGGTTAAGCTCAATGTTTTGGGTTAAAGATACTGTTAGCGTTTGCGGTTAGTTTGGAGTTAGGCATTAATTATTTAGATATAGGTTTAGGTTTAGGGTTTGTACTAGGGATATGGTTAAGGGTAGGTTTACACAGGAACAATCATCGTTGATATAGAATCAAGCTAACCAATAAATCTAAACTATATCACTTGCATCCGATCTTAAGAAACCCCTGCCAACAGACTGTAACAAAAGTGCCAAGTATAAGACACTTTATCTGTTGCACTTTCTTTTACTCCACACTAATGTACTGACAAGTAACTTTTCCGCAAACTAATGGGTCCGACCTCTCTCTCACGAAAGTCACGTGATGCTTGTAAGCCGGCTCATGTAAAAAGATATATCAAAATAGGGCTATGCTCAGCAGATTGTTTACAAAAAAAGTACGTTTTTTGAGAAAAAGAGATCAGTCTCATTAAAAGATGTAGAATTTTTGGAAAGACAAAAATGGAAATGGGCAGGGCATGTTACTAGAAAAGCGGACAACAGACAGAAAAAACAACAACACAACCCATCGGCAATCAAACATTGGCTAGAGGCAGGCAACAAACCAGAGGGCGAGACACCATTGTGCGACACATAGGACCTCTTTGGCAAAGAGAACAACAGAATAGGCATGAATCAAAGGACTATAACCTTGTAGAAATAGTAGGTAGATAAGTAGGCATATTAATTTGCCGATAGCCATGTAACACGTAGGGAATTGTTCGCAATGATTAATTAGTAATCGAATTGCCCACCAACGGTGCAGGAATTAATTTAATCTCGTTGTCATGTCAACTTCTCACGTAATTATAACGATCTTCGATCTACAATCTTGATCCTGAAAATCTATTATACGGAGCTTTAAAAAGGTTTTGGTTTGTGTGTTGGTCGTAAATTAATTCAGATGTAGGTTCGCAACGCATTCTTTGGGCACTTAAGGGAATGCTGAACCAAATTAGATTAAATGAGATCTATATTATGAGAAATAAGTACATGTCTTAGAAAATTGGTTGCTTTAGGCCTACATCGATAAAAACGAGTAGATCTAACTTTGAGCGGCGGAGTAACTTTCAACACGCCGAGAACATGTTATAAACGCTGCGCTATGTTGAGAATAGTGGAATTGGTCCCGACAATTTTTTTTAATGATTTGTTGTCCCGATTTGTTTAATATTCTTGTTTTTAATGCGACATTTTACCTCGGACGCGCAAAGTGTTTGCATTATACTCATTGCTACAATTGGCTGTCTGAATACTATTATTTGCCAACAGAGAAAACTTTTGGTCCAAAGACACTTTTGTAGATCTTGGGTAAAAAGACGTACCTTACATCTTGTAATGATAATATAAGAAAAAGAAGGCTTATGGCGAGACATAAGCTACGTCATTTTTGTGCATTTGACCTTTTGTCTTTATAGGTTTTGCTTCCTACACTGATATTACCTATGAAATGCAAACGTTAAGAAAAAAATTACAAGGTTTTATTTCAAGGGTAAAATTTGCCCGTCGAATTATTGAAAAGGAATATAATTTTACTCATATCAATATGAGTTTTAAACACTTTGGTTAGCTATTGTGCTTGTTTCCAGTTTCTCATTATAGGTGATCTCAATGCTATTAGCAAATAAACACATTTGTGAGGCAAGCAGAGTTTATCGCGCGCAAGTCAGAGTTTTCTTTTTTTAGTTACTCAAAGTGAGCATTTAAAATAAATTAAAAATGTCAATATAGAACAGTTTTCCTATGCTCTATCTTAAAAAATACACAAGTCGCTCAAACCTATTTCACACTGGTTACCTCATATTTATTTAAAAAAAAGCTAATCTGTATTAAATAAGTATTAGTAAAGAAATGGACATACCTTTTTCTTTATCATTCCTCCAGTCTGAACAAAGTACCTTGATCTACACGGGACGGAGATAACAAGCATCAATCACAGACCATAAATATTACCTAGCTTGCTTTGCTCCGATCAAAGTGGGCTGCAAATTTTTTTAGGTGCCATTAAAATTAAACTTGGGTGCATCTCATCATGAAAGTGAATAGCAGATCACAAGGTGGGGTTGGCCTGGTGTCCATCCTACTGGGATTTGTTTACCTCCTGACGGTTGTCTCTGCAGAGGAGGGTGGTAAGTTGGATCATGGAGCGAGGCTTCCAAAAATAAAAGGCAGGGTTATCCTAATAAACTAAATTCATATTTGCATTTAGAACCGAAGTAAGCTTTGTCATTCAGATATTAGGTACAGTTACGACAGTTTACATTAAAAATAGACTAGATTGTCACTGGAAAGAACATATGTATCAGTGTATCTAGATTAATTTAGACAGGGGAGATCACCAACAATCAAAATAGTTCTACAAAAGACTGAATAAAAAGATCAGCAAAAGGCCTAAAGGCCTAATAGTGCTGAAAAAATATCATATCATATCATATCATATCATATTAAGCCTAGTAGGCTAGGTTGTAGACACCCACTGATAATACTAATGTATTCTGTTATATTAATATAATAGATAGATCACTAACTACAAATGTGTTTTACTCAGCGAATTTGGTGACTCTGCCTGTTATTTTGGGTAACCTTGTATCAGAAGCGTTACTATCATAACATTTAAGGGAGGGGGGGGGTGGTGGCGAACTAGCTTTAGAGCGTAAGACGTTGCTCTCCGAATCAGGAGGTCTCTGGTTCGAAACCCATGATCAGTAAAAAAAATTATAATTGTCTGATTTCGTCCCCCACTCGTTGGATCGGTGTCAGTATAATGTGAGGGGCTAAGACAGGAGTACATGTACCCCCACACTGTCTCTGTGTGGCAGCACGCATTTTAATTGTTAGACGTTAGTCTTGGGACTCGTCTACAACAAGGCCAATATCGTGCTGATGTTCGACGCGAATCAGCAAACCAACCAACCAACCAACCAACCAACCAAACGATGAACATTAAAATTGTGACAGAATAGTGTCCCACCACCTCAACTACGGCATTACGTTGGAATTGGTTTTTAGTGCGATTCCCTGTGTACACATATGGAGATCTTAAGCTGTAGGTTTTATCGTTATAACCATAACTTACAATAACTTTATTCAGTCCACTATGCATGTCATTAATTTCATTGTTATCAAAACCACTCTGCTGTTCATCACCAATATGGTTTTGACACTAGTTAAGGCTTTATTCAGTTCTATAATTGAAAGTACCATTATTATGAAGTTACTCAGTGCATAATATTGTATAGTGCTTTAAATCCAGATTTTCATTTTTAAATGGAAAGCGGCCACGGTCGATCCCACGGTCATGAACATTTATTGTCCGATTTTGCACCCAACTACTTAGGTATATGCCAATGCAGGGTGAGCAGCTGATAGCTATATCTCTTGAAACAGAAGCAGGCTAAGGCAGTGTATCTTCAACCTAACAACTTTCCAACACAATCTTCCTCGTCTTTGTCTGGATGGCTTTTCGGAGCCCAGTCCCTCAAAACAAACAACGAGCCCCTGAAAAAGACAGTGCCAACACATAGATATATAAATAGCACTATTGCTATTTATACATCTATGGGCCAACATGATCTTCACCCCAAATGACTTCCCAAGACAATCTGACGAAGTCTATCTAATCGCACTATAACCCTCCAATACACTCTCTACAGTCTTGATTCGAATGACTATGGTTGGCCCCCACCCCTCTAGTGTCCCC
>RQTK01000304.1:264177-281476 GCA_003991915.1 Elysia chlorotica
ATCCAAAAAAAAAATGCGGGCTGAAAACCTTAAAACACCATCTCTTTCTCTCTCTCTCTCTCTTTCTCTTTTTCTGTCTGTCTGTCTCTCTCTCCTCCCTGTCTTTGTCTGGACCCCAGCCCTTGAAATGAAGCGGACTAAGTATTATCCTCAGCTTAAAAAACCTTATAACAACATCTCTCTCTATCTCTCTCTCTCTCTCTCTCTCTCTCTCTCTCTCTCTCTCACTCCTAATTTTTTTCTCCGCCTTTGTTGGTATGCCTTATAACATCCAAACTCAATTTCTTCTTCATCCCCGTATCTGTACAGGGCGCCGATATCTGACGGAGTGTACGCCCGAAGAGGAAGGCAAAGCAGCATGTATCAATAAGGCAACATGCTTCACCGTAGACTGGGGCGAATATAGAAGTCCTCAGTGCCAGTAGGTGGCGTTTTGTTGTTTCTCTGTTTATGGCTTAGCGACCAATGTCAGCACTAAAAGTATAAATGTACGGCCCCCAAGATTAAATTTGCTTTGGTTTCTTGGGGTCTTAACGTCAGAAAGTATTATAATATCGCAGGCATGTCCCTTTGTTTGTTTGTTTGTTTGTTTGTTGCTTAGCGTCCAACGTTAGATCGATATAGGCCCATATTGTAGACGAGCCCCAAGACTAACGTCTGAAAATTACAGTGCTGCCACGTTTGAGAATTATAGTGCTGCCACACAGAGACAGTGCGGGGATACCGTTACTCTTGTCTCATACGGTCAAACAAGACTGACACCGACTATACCAGTAGAGAACGAAATGTGATATTATAAACTTTTGACCCATCGTAGGTTTCGAACCAGGGACCTGCCGATTGAGAAATCAACGCTCTACCAATAGCGGAAGTCCCCCCCCACCCCCGAACAACAGTAGGTTACGGATTGTAGCGCTTAGTTCTCTTTATCTTTGGTGTTATAATTAAGTGATGTCTTAATTTCTTACAGTTATATAAATTATGAGGAATTTAAACACCACCACCACCAACAACAAGAACTGCAGCAGCAACAACAACAATAACAAAAATACACCTTTACGATCTCTGTAGGTGATCAGGAAGCCAGCAAATTTAAATGCAAGCTTCAAATATACAGAGATTCTTGTTGTTTTTAGTGTAATTACAATTAAGAAAAAAATATGACGCTATATTTTGTTTAGTTCAGATCACTAGTTCACTACTACTACTACTACTACTACTACTACTACTACTACTACTACTACTACTACTACTACTACTACTACTACTACTACTACTGCTACTGTTAGTGCTAGTGCTACTGCTACTGCTAGTGCTACTGCTACTACTACTGCTACTTACTACTGCTACTACTACTACTACTACTACTACTACTACTACTACTACTACTACTACTACTACTACTACTACTACTACTACTAAAACAACAGCAAAACTTACCCCTAAAAAAACTCTCTTTTGCCTTGTCCCCATCTCCGCATTGATCTCCAGCTGTGAGAAAGGATGGACCGGAAGGCGCTGCGAGTTAGTCTACGATGAGCATTTTTATGGTAAATTTTGCTTCAATTTTGTTTGTTCGTACACTTGTTCAGTGTAAAGTGACGATGTGGCTTTCAACTCATCATCTTCGTGCGGCTTAACTGACATTTCAAGGACGTGCGTTAGCCCTGGGGTAGAACATCGGCTTCTGACCCAGGAGGTCCATGGTTCGAGCCCTTGAGATTTCGCTCCCTACTGGTTGGGTTGGTGTCTGTTTAATGCGATAGGATGAGGCGTTAGTCATGGTATCCTTGCCCTGTCTCGTGTGTGAAAGCACATAAAATTGTCAGCCGTCAGTTTTGGGCCCGTCCACAATATAGCCTATATAGTGCTGACGTCGGACGTTAAACCAAATTAACGACAACTACAATGAACATCTCAAGCAAATCGCGTCCAGATTTTTGTATTTATCCTGCTGGCTTCGTTGCTTTGGATACCATGGTCACACGGTTTTTACTTCATTTTTATTAAACGATTAAAAGATTTTGTATCGTCTATAATACAATAAAAAAGGTGCTAAAATGTATCGAAACTTTATTTTTTTGGTAATGCTCTTATGAAGTTTCTTTTTAAAACTCATGACAGCCCCCTCACCCCCTCTTTGGAAGACTTAGTGAACACAATTTCTGCCATAAACAATACACTAACCACTTTAATAATTGGTATCGTGTTTTGGGCTCGACTGGTGCGATTGCGATATTCTTAGCTAATTCTTGTACCAGCCTTTTGTCCTTTTTCGCTTTTGTTTAAATTTATAAGCTAAAAGACCACTGTCAGTTCTCTGTTTCCCGTCAAGTTAGGGTTCTTAGTGTAATGACAGTAACTCAATTTAAGAATGTTTTTTCCAGGTTTATTGACGTCATTTTCGTTTTTCTTTTTTTATTTCAGAGTATTGTAAGTATGACCTATACAGATTGCAGTTTTATTTCTATTTTTATGCCGAAGCTCACAGTCATACGTTATTTACTCAAACTTTTATGGATTATGTTTTCGCAACACATGCATTTTTTTGCTTAACTGTTTTTTCTTCTTCTTTCACATTGAGTTCGAAATCTTTTTGTTCACCTAAGTTCGCACGGAGTTTACTGACGTTAAAGATATGAGAAAATTAACTACAACGAAAATTACAATAATTATAGAGGGGGGGGGTGAGAGGGAGGGAGAGAGTGAGCGAGAGAGCAGGCGAGAGAGGGTGCGAGAGATAAAGAATAAGAGCGGATGAGATATACTACAGAGAGAGAGAGAGAGGTGGGGGGAGAGAATGAGATAGTACTCTATTCAAGCCCGTACAGTTTTAAATTTATTAGGGCTGGACTTTTTTTCGAGCTGACCTATCTATATATTTAGGGCATAAAAATCGCAGTATAGAGAAAATTATAGGCTTCTGTCCGCCTTTTTGTCTGTCTTTTACTTTCCATTTCCATCTCTCTCTACTCTTCAATAGTCGGTGATTTAGCCTTCAGTTTGTGATCAGTTAAACGTTTTCAGCGTCTTGTGAAACAAATTGAACAAAAAATACCCAAAAAACAACAACAACAAAACGCAACAAAAAGCACAAAAAACAACAATTCACAAACAAAAAACGTGCTCATTCTAAATGCCTTTACTTTAAAAAATTTATCTTGAAATAGTAAATAATGTTTTGTTTTTGTATCATGAAGGTATCCATTGCTTTTTTTGTAATATTGTAAGCTCTGCTTTTCTAGGGCACACATTAATTGTTTGTTTGCCCTACTTAATACTAGGGTACGAGTGTTAAAAGTGCATCTCAAAATCTCCGTTTTATTCCGGTTGGAATTTTTATTTGTTTTTGAAATATTGTTATCGTTGTTGCTTAACTAACAAAGGTTTTCTTGCCGTTGATTCATTTTATGTAAAAGCTTGAAATCTATACGGCTCTCTGTATTGGTAAACTGAAAATGATAATATAAACTGGGTAATAATAATAATATATAATGCATGTTATGTAAGTTCTTCTTGAATGGTAGCCGACTTATAATATCATCACAATAGTTATCTTTTCTTAACAATGAATAAAAGCTAATCGATTTGTTAGTCACTCTACTTGTCTTGAAATACGTATCTTAAGACTGCACCATAAAATTGTGTTTGTTAAAGAAACGCATATATTTTTAAATAATAAAATCATTACAATTAAATGTACCTCTAAAATCTGTATATATTTACCTGTTGAATTTTATTCTCTAGATTATCGTAATTTGTATCAGCCAGATAAAAAAAAGTTTAGATAATGAAAAAGTGTCATATCTGACTTAATTGTGAGAAAGCTATATATCTGATTTTCAAATTAATTTTGATTCATAGCATATTATTTTTAAAATTTGCATCAGTTTGACAACAGTACCGGATTTAAGGCGGGACACGCAAATCCCCCACCAGAAGCGATCCCCATTTAAAACGCTCTGCATTAATATGCCTCCTAGAACAATCATAAAGGAGTCATCAATAAACTTATTGCACAAAAATGTTTTTTCTCTGGCCAATTCGTTGACTTGGCTTGTCATCCAGCAAACCTTTGGTATTGATCCTATTGATTGATTGTGCTTGTCACGACACTAAAGACTTTTTCCCTCCCCACAGATAAAACTAAAGAAGTCGCACTGATCGTTGTTGGGGTTGTCGCTGGTCTGATTACTGTCTGTGCCTTGGCGATTCTCGCTTACATTGTCCTCACTAAAGGGTAGGTTATATTTTGTTCACTTTTATAATAATAATAATAATAATAATAATAATAATAATAATAATAATAATAATAATAATAATAATAATAATAATAATAAGGTCGGGCATCCCCCCGCCCCCGCCCGCCACCATGAGCAGCGACAAGGCCTCCTCGCGTACCTGGCACATTGCGAGTGGGAGTGCAGCATTGGCGGGCAGTTAGCGTGGGTGTGGGTAGGTCAAACACAATGCGCAAACTGACTCTTCTTTGATCAATGATTTATTATTATTATTATTATTATTATTATTATCATCATTATAATTTTTATTATTATTATCATTATTATTATTATAATTATTAATATCATTATGATATACAGGATTCTCACACACTGATCATTATCCTCATTATTATCATTAACATGATTATCACAACCACCTCCACCACCAGTACCAGCACCAGCACTACCAGCACCATCATCACCATCACTATTATCACCATTCCTATTGAGACATCATCATATTTTAAAATCCATCCTTTCATTTTTCAGACAAGGCAGGGTTGGAAGCTCGTAATTTCACGGTTATGTGACGTGAAGAGCTCTGAAACCAGAACAAAGTTACACAGGTATTCTTAGGCCTCGCATTAGTTGAAAAACAAACAACTAACACGAGCTTTTTGTGGTGCAAGAGAATAGGTCGTATCTTCTCATAGGAAGGTAGAAGTAAAATCCCCGTTTCTCTCACTGAGGTTTTTTCCACGCTGTTGTCAGTATAATATGACTGGCTCTATAAGTCACGCAATTAAATCTTATTGGGGAAAACAGGAAACGTTATACGTTTTGTTTTCTCCGACCCAGCATAAGGAAAATACTATAGAGCAGCTGGTCTTTATTCCTAACGTTCAGTTTATACCCGGAATAAATTTTATTTTGTAACATAAATTATACATTTTTGTCGCGATGACTGGTTAATAATTTATACTAGACCTACCGAACACAAGAGCCGCCCCTCTTCAGTGTTAACAACTTAATGTAAAAACAATCCACGACTGTCGAGGCTTTTTCCAAGTTTTTCCTTTATGTTTATATAATAATATGTTTGCGACTATTTCAACTTGTATGATTTAAACCAACATTTGTGCCCGAAAGTCTTTTTATGTTAAGAATTGTGAGTTGACAAAAAGTTTCAAAACGAATTAAGAAGACAATAACTCTAATTAAGGGTCACGTTGCTGAACATCTCTCATGCTTCCAAAAAAGTGAAATGTTTTTTTTAATTTGTTTTTTAGAATTCTCACGTCTAATAGACACATTTCCTTTCATGTTTTCTTTTCTTTTAAGGAAACGCAGTTAAATAGACTGAGGCTTTTAACTTAAATGAAGTTTAAGGATAGTATTAATGTTAAAGATATAACGTTCGTGGGAAGGTAAACATGAATCTGATTTTTTTTCTTCAACGTTGAGGAATATTGACACCATGCTTCATATAATTGCGGGTGATTGGTTTCATTTATATTTATTAAACTTTATGGAAAATGTGAATCTTGATTTTGTTGTACTATGATTAATGTTGGACATGGGTTTCCACTATTTTATTTCTTTTTTCCCCATAGCGTATTTTTTAATATCGCCCACTAATTTACCTAATAGTGTTTTACTAGCATTACAGAATTTGAAATAGTGAAAGGTTTCACGTGGATTATCTTTGCGTATGTGGGTCGCTATAAATAACGCGGTTGCTTCCTATTCTAAACCTTAGTAAAAACTATGAAGATTGACCAATAGCCTAAATTTCAATAAAGAAATATAGTGAGCACGCGTCACACTAGCTCTCCGTATTAAAAGCACCGTGAGCTCTTTTTTGAATCATACTATAGTCTCTAATAGCCTCTTTTGGATCCTTTGGTCACGGGTTGGGTTGGGTTGGGTTGGTTTGACGTCCATTAGCAGCACTATATAGGCTATATTGTGGACGGGCCCCAAGACAGATGTCTGACAATTTTATGTGCTGCTACACACGAGACAGGGCGGGGATAACATGACTCCTGTCTCAGCCGGTCACATTATACTGACACCGACCCAACCAGTAGGGGACGCAAACAGCCAGGATTCGAACTAGGGACCTTTTGAATCGGAAGCCGATGTTCTACCCCTGTACCACCGCCCCCCCCCCCTTTTTTTTGGTCACGAGTTCAAAAACTAAATCAATGTCTTTTTCAAGTGATTTTTGCATGCCTATTAGTATAGTTTTTGTGCGGGTTTCTTTTCTCTCTCGGAAAGTTGATTTATAGTTATTATTTGAGATAATTTTATTCTCTAGAACTTATAACAGACATAATAAATAAACACTTCCTTTTTCTTCGCTCTCCAGAACAACGGGTTGACCGAGCTTCAAGAATGCACAGACGTATGACCTGTTACAGGCGCGGCATATGTTTTTGTTCCTCACCCCCATACAGCCGCTCTAACATAATTTCATAAATTACTAACAACTATGCATCAATGCATTATCAACCATCGCAGTGTTCATTTTCATTGGCCTCTAGACAATACACAGAATGATTATTACATATGAAATTTGAATCTCCGTAATATTTTTTAATATGCACTTCATTTCTTTAAATCTAACCTGCTTTAAAAAACTATTTATTTAATAATTATATGTAAATCATAAAAAGACATTTTTGTAATCTAAGGCTCTTACGCTTTCAAAAAGAAACGTTTCATACTGCAACGGTGATACAAAACTTTAAGACTTAGCATAGTGACTATCTTTGCACACACATTTTTCAGTTTTGATAATTTTGTATTTATTAGTATTACCATTAATTTTTGTTTTATATGGTAAGAATGTTATCATTTCCTCTTTTTACTGCTTTTTTAAATGAGAGATGAACAACGACTTTGTTATTATAACAAAACAGATGATGGATGAGAAGAGAATGATGTTTTTTTTTTCAACAGCTATACCCAACATGTTACCACTGTTATAAAACAAACTTCTCCGTTAGGATTGACTGACACACAAAGGCATATATATTTATTTACATATGTATATATCTAAATAATTTTGTATATAATATCTTCCTTGTATCCACCTTGGGGATATAGGAAACCGACACCAGGAGAGAGGAAACATTTGGATCCTTTATAGAAGAAATAAAACATGACTTTAACGCCATGTTACTCAAATGAAATGGACTGTTTTGAAAAAGTGGGCATGTATTTAGCATTTTTGTGAGCAAGGTCGAAAGCAAATGTCTAGAGAAAAAGAAGATGGTGAAAATATTAATTTGAAGCTTTGTTTATTTCCTTTGGTTGTTACATTAATTCTAATTAATAATTAATAATTATTCAATTTTGTTGTTTTGATTAATATATGGAGCATGAAGCCATTAAAGGTATTATTTTGCACCGCTTTTCGTTGTCTTGAATTTTCTTTTACAGGCAAATCGAGCTAATTGTAATGGAATGCTTAAAGGCAACGAAAATTTGTTTATCATCATTATTATGTTGGCTTGTCCGTTGTATCAGGCGTAGCTTCTTGCACAGTTCGTCATTCACACTTCTTGTGGGGGCAGGAATTTCATACAGGTTTTAAATGAGTAAGAATAGCCAAGTTGTTTTATACTTATAGCTAATGCCATATGTCTCTCCTTTGTTTGCGTGAATAATTTTTTTTTATGTAGGATTAGAAATTAAAAAAAAACACGGGTTGATAATGGGCGTGAATCAGTTTCCTGGTAATAGTATAAGATACTAGGAGAAGAGGGACGTTGCTTTACTTCGATTTGCTTTTCCTTCCGACACACACTCTCTCTAGGCTATTAGTATTGCTGACAGCTCGAAGATTCCAAGAATAATGGGCAGGGCCGACAATTATATAATTTGCATTTATAACCAAAGTGAGCTTTATCATTAATACACTATGCACAGTTAGAACAGTTTACATCTTCAGTCTAGAGGCCGTGTAGGCCAAACAAAATATACTAACTGAGTATCTTTCTGTCCAAACTATGTTACTAATATAAAATAAATAGATCACCATAACACGCGGGCAAAAATGTGTTATTATATTTGTTATTTTAGACAGCCCCGTGACAGCTGCGTAGTCTTGGGAACAAAACTTTTACTAGTTTTACCCGCAAGAAGATCCTGAAAGTTTCACTAGATTGGGTGTTGCAAAAGCACTGGAGTTTAATAGCTGATGCTCAATATTTTATTTCATTTAATCCGAGGTAAATTCTTATGGGAATGAACAATACTTAATTGATATGAATTTTGCTGATACTGATCTATCTATCTATCGCTGTGCCGTCCCGTCTCCGAGGTGGGCTGTCATTCGGCGCCATCTTTCACGGTCCAAGGCTGCTTCACAGGCTACACTCAGTCGTAACTGGGATGTCTCCTGTATGTTGGCAAGCCACGACTGCCTCTTCCTTCCTCTACCACGCTTCCCTTCAACCTTGCCTTCCACAACTCTTTTCTGGATGCTGCAGTGTCTTCTTATATGGCCATAGTATGCCAGTTTTCTTTTTTGGATTAATTGCAGCAGTTCTAGTTTCTGCATGCCAACTTTATCCAAGACCTCCTTATTTGACACCTTATCTTTCCAAGAAATTCTGTTCATTCTCCTATACATCCACATTTCCAAGGCATCTATTCTCTTCTCTATAGATAATTAATATAATGATACTGATAATTAATAGCAAAAAGGTCTTTGGTGGCTCATTTTTTTCCATATTCATTCCTTGCGACTTATGCGTACAGGAAATGAAAGCAACTGCCTGGGTTTTACTTTTAGGGTAGAACTTGATCAATGAGATCCTGCAATACAATTTGATAGCCTTAGACGATACAAGTTACAAACATCGCATTATAAACAATGTTGCACCTGGATTACGGTGCATACGAAATGAAGCGAATAAAAATGTTAAAACGAATGGAGCGTCAATCAAGTTGAGGCTTCTCCTCAGTTACAATACTTGTTTATTATCATACAACTTAAGATGCTAATCAAAGAGTGTTAGATCTCTTCGTGATTCCAAGTTGCAAATCACACACCCTTAGAGCAAACACATACATTCACTCTAGAACTTTTGTAGAGGGAATGACATTGGAGGAACGTATTTTTTATATATAAATTCAGTGTTCTCCAGGAGATTTCGTTGTGCACGAAAGTAAGCGGTTATTCCTTGCAAAAAAAAAATCGAATAATTTACATGCAGAGAACAAGGCCGTAGATAGGGAAAACAAGACAGTTAAGTTGTTGAAAACCCTCATTTTCGTTGTAGGTTGTACGGACCAGAAACTAGCGGGAGTTATTGAAGAATTATTTTGAGTTCAAGTACCTGAACTAGCTTGGATCAATCTAGCGCACCACTAGCATTATTGTGTATTGACTTAACTGACTTATTGCCGTGTCGCGTCCCAGTTCTTCGTCTGTGTCGCTTCGGCAGCCTTCTCGATCTGTGATGTTAATTCCCTCCAACGTTTCCGATCCTGTGCTAGGTTCGTGATCTCGGCTAGGTCTTTGTTTGAATGTAGTCTGATTGGGTGTTGAATGAGAGCGATATCTCTGTTAAACACTATTGGCAAAAAAATATTGTGTATGCATAAGTTAAATTTCCCAATGAAGTTGGTGCTCTCCTTTCAATTACTTGAAGATACGAAGGATAGTGATGACCTTATGATTTTTTTTTACAGTCAAGACATCGAGTATCCAGCTGCAGCCCGAAGTGTGTGTGTGATAGTCAAAATAGTCCAGGACCAGTATGACAAGAAGCTGAAGTACATGATCGAGCGAGTAATAAGGCTATCAACATTCTGTACTTGGTCACATCAGTAAAAATCAAATATACGTACCCTTGTTTGGTCGATCAAGACCTTGATCTCCGTCTAAAACAAAGCGAACCATTACATCACTCAAAAGGGACTACTATTAATATTGTTCCAAGGTAAATGTACATTGCTACTCAATCCCACAGAGGAGGTTTGGACAGGTTCGTCAAACATGTTCGGAAAACTTCTGTTTAGGACAACATTTAAACTGTTCGAATGCCTGAAAAGGTCCTGCACAACGTGTGAAGAGACTTCCTTGTTTGACGTTCTTATGTTGACGGGCACAATAGATTGTGCTGCTGTCATAAATGTGCTGAAATCCATCGGTGCGACACATTTTCTAATGTTCATCGAATGTACAACGTGGATTGCTATCTTGTGAAAGGAAGCAGGAAACAAACAAAAAAATTGATTAAGTTGTTGGAGTAGATGGACATATATCGTTATTATAATCTGAACTACTCAACACCGAAGCTGAATCAATGAAGTCAAAGCAGTTTACAATTGTTTACATGTTTATTAATTTTTTTACATTGCAACAATGCGGAACAGACAAAATATGAAAGTGAGTGGTGGGTCCAGCCACAAGCGGCAAAGTCCGAACCAGATACACGTCACAGGATTCAAAAACATTCAGTGGACATAAATCATCATGCACTTCTTTAGTCTTAGACCATCGATCTCTATACCACCACGAGTTAGAGCCTAAATCGCTAACAGTTCCAAACTTTAATCCCTCTTTGTTAAGACAAGCGGTTAGACCCTTACATCAATGGCTAAAACTCCGGATGGTACAGAAGTCGATGATTAAGACACATCTCATTCATCCGGCAATTTATAGCTATGTTAAGATAATTTAATGTTTACAAGTAAGGATCTTCAACAGTAAGTTGACATCGTTCTAAAAATTGTCCAAGCGTCAAAAGCAATTCATATCGCTTGAGATTTGTGAAATTATTTGTTTGTTTAATTGTTTACGACAGTTATTCCTGGTATGCTTTTCTTTTTTTCCACGAATCGCAAGCAATACAAATTGCTATTTGTGTCGTCAAACACTCTGTGGAATCAAACTGCCAGTTGCAAATTAATGACTTACATTCAAAGTATCAGCTGGATCTGAGATTAAACTGCGTATACTGGTGATCTTTAACATTTTTGCACAAGGTTAGGAAACAAATACACATAAAATTATATTCGCAGAAAGCTCATATATAGAAAAATGAAGCAAAATTAATGTACAAATCTACTCATCGAAGTATGGTCATTCGTTTTTGTAATGTTATGCAGTATCTAACCCTACACTATGCCTCCTTTTACCTAAGTTTTTCCCCATTAGTTTGTCTCTTGCGTCTATACATAGAATTTTACTCTGTAAATATTCACTTATATTTCGTGACTATAACCGTTGTATTGAAAACAAATTCAACGATGTTGTTTAGAACGTTGTTGATAACTCGTAGATTAACACAATCGTCTAGAGTAATGGGTTTTGTAACTAAATAAAGTGGATTTATGCATTTATTTATCATAGAATAATAAGGCTGATCTAGTGCCATCTCGAATTATTCCCTGTATTTAAAAGAATCCTAATACTGTGAATTGAACCGCACACACTCAAATCTTCAAGCCCAAGCACTGAACAACTAATCCAACTACTATTGCCCTCGGTGTATTTAAATGCAGTGAAAATTATTAGATTACTCATTAATGGTGATTTATCTGTGGAGTCAACATTTAAAGAGTTGAGATGAAATGAAAAAAAGTTAACACCATAAATCACTTTCATTTAAGTTGCTCATGACTTTCATCTAAAAATACATCATGCGAAAAAATTATTAGAACCATTGTAAGACATGTGATTCCAATTAAAAAAAAAATAAAGAAAAATGTTATAAAACATTCAACTTTCAAGGCATAGGCACAGGAGTATTATACTTTAAAATTTCTACCATAAGTCTTACAGCAATAGAAGAAAAACATGATCGTGACAATGTGATGCCAAATTAAGATTAACATTACAAAAGGTAACGATTTAGGAATACTATTTTAAACTTGGTCCATGTTATTCACAGATAATAAATACACATAAAGCCTTTCCGTTGGTACGAAAAAATTCATATATACACACAGCGTAACTCACAGTTGTCGAAAAATTCTCAAGACTTAAAAAGCAAGAAAAGGGCAAATTATTCGATGTCATGGACACCACGCTTTCTAATCAGAACTTTCCTACCATGTACTCATGGACAAATGTTTAAAGCATAATAAGTTTGCCATAAGTAATTGGCCAATCGTTGAAAATAAACTAAAGCCATGTTTAAAATAAATTTTAATCACTTATAAAAAAATGTTGAATACTCACATAATTTCACTATTATCCCATGTTTCTAAACTGTGTTGCCTATAATATCAACAGGCAAGGAGAAGCTATTTTAAGAACCATTAAAATTTGTATTTGGACTAGATTTAGCCTACAGATAATATGGAAATAACGAATTAAAGAACTGTTAAAATGACTTTTAAAGCTTCTCTGTCGGTTCGAGGGTTCTCATGATAATAAAAATACCAATATTAATGTGCCCACGGCAATAAAAAAAACCCACAATACATTGATAATGTACAATCATTATTGCATCATATTGTAAAGTTCCGCAAAGCAATACAAGATAGATCAAAATGATTATTTTCCATTCTGAAACGCAGGCATAGCAAAACTTAAACAACACGATCACTTATCACATGCACTCTTATTGTGTGAGAATACGTTTACCGTTTGTGTTACATACTCATTTTTTAATTCATGTCAATGTCAGCAAATGACACATAAAAATGTCAAGTACAATGATATGTGAATGGAATATTTATTTGGATTACATAAAAAACATATACAAAAAATAGCAACCACATAATTATTTACATCCTAGTTTTCACAAGCTCATTAGCACTGAAGACATTCATTTCTGGATAACTAAGAATTTCTATGTATCAAGCCCTTTCAACCAGAAACTATTACAACAAATACAACGTTGCAACTTAATTTCA
Source organism: Elysia chlorotica (assembly GCA_003991915.1). Classification (NCBI taxonomy): domain Eukaryota; kingdom Metazoa; phylum Mollusca; class Gastropoda; family Plakobranchidae; genus Elysia; species Elysia chlorotica. The sequence goes on from RQTK01000304.1 coordinate 277,284, forward strand.
TAAAAAAATTATATAAGTTGTATAAACGTACCAAACTATTAGACATACCTGGTCGAGAGTAAATCTAACCTAGTACCAACACAATTATAACACTGATATTTTTCTTAAAGAGCTTTACTGCTTTTTGTGTATCTATCAGCATATCTCTGCTAAAAATTGATGATTGATTTCGTTAACGAAAATTGTTATACAAAAAAAGAACAATCAGTTTATAAATTGATGGAGAGTTTTTTAAATTTCTTTTTTACACAAATTGGTTTAGCACTTCTTCTCATGTCCATTACATTTAACACGATTCCATTGAGATTTCCGAGTTATATATGAGGACGGAGAGCGCACAGAAATTTTGTTAAAAGTTTGCGGTTTTCTAAAAATTCGCAATCATTTGCCACCAAAGATCAATGATGAATGATTATTGTCCCAGCTACTGGTGGTAGGGTCAAGGAATTCATTTAATCCAAATTGTTGTCCAAATTAAAACTCACATCACCACGTGATTTTGTTTCAAAGCAATAATGATTAATAATTATTAAGCCGCATACTGGCCGCAAAATAAACCAAATTAATTAATCAACTGATAAATATAGTTAAATTCATTACGCTATTCATTGGCTTTTTACCTATATGCCTTAGATGTAACGTCGAAATGAAAACATAGGACATTTAATAGACACATTGTAACATTGTATCTGCTGTTAACAAATACATGTACATACATTAAAAAAATACGAAGAAAAGTAAACCTTCAAATTGGCTGCCACTTTCTCTCTCTCGTTCTATACTTTCACTTTCAAACTCCATCACACAAACACTCAATACGTTCATTAAAAACACCCTAAAAGTCTGATATCACTAATACAATGTATACGTCGTTTCCATTTTTGTTTTGTCTTTGAGGGAACCATTTTTGGATTATTTCCTTGTAAGCCATTTCAGCTGACTAAACGATTAATGTTGGAGCTTTATGTCATTTATTAATTCATAAAGAAGCACTTATTTTGTTTCGAAAAAAAATTGGGATTGAATGTTTTGCATTTTATGCAGATGATAATAACCCTTTGCTTTCTTTCATTGCCTGCTGGATAGAGTGTTGTAAATCACAGGAGCATACATGCAGGATACACAGTCAGTTTCCATATTTGATTTGAATAGGCTTTTATAATCACAAAAATATACATGTACATAAATCTTAAAGGTAACAGCAGCGTTGCCGAGGCTTTTGCATAAGATTATTTAAAATGCATTTAATACAGTTTGCTTCATATTTAAAATAACAGACAAAATGTTTACAATACGATCAAATTTTACGGGAAAAATAACATTCTTCCACAATATATGCTATAAATAAACGGGCAGTATTCAAATATTACCTTTAAGAAGCAGTTATTTTTAATTAATGGGTGGCTTTTCAAGAAGCACAGACTATTCATTATTTTCTATTCTATGTGATGAAGGAAATTCAGAAATGAATAAACTTGAGTGCCTCCTATGCATAACGACTGTCAACATAATCCTAGGTCTTTGGATGTATTTTTCCTTAAGTAAAAAAATCAATGTTGTAATAAAGCAGCTGAAATTTTAAAACACTGTCTGAAGTATATCATCCCGTATCATCTCTCTATTATTTGAACGAGGCGAACGAGACAAAAAGGTGATGTAATACAATCACTTCATTCTGGTAACGTTGTGTCCCGTTTGCCGAATCTGAGAGAAATTGAAAAGTCTCTTGGAATGAATATACAATCATAATTATCTAACTTTTTTGCTTGAAGATTCCCCAACAAACATAATTATCTTAAAATCTACCGAAACATTTTGTGATTGTCAAAAAAGTGTTTTTTTCCAGAAAGGAAGTCAATTTCGCGTTGCTTCAATAGGCGTCCACCTGCCAATACTTGCCGAAGCAAATGTCCAGTTATAGCTCCTTGAGGACACTGCAGCTAGTTCGTGGCAATTGATTGTGTGGAAATCAATGGCAAGGAGAGAATTAGCACTGCGAAGATTGTTATTGCATTGATGCATAATTGTAAAGTATGAAATGATGGTAGTGCGTCTGTATGGGGATGAAATAGAAAAAGACACGTTGCGCTTACTGCAGGTCATACGTCTGTGCATTTCTGAAGTTCGTCCAACTCGTTGTTCTGAGGAGCGAAAAAAGGAAATGCATATTCAGGGCGTTTGTTTCAACTTCTATACAATATATCCTAAATATAATTTATAAACAGCATCATGAAACAGAAATAAAACATTTTCGAAACATGAACTCAAAATATACATAATATCTCTAATATGAACACTCATCTCATTTATGACTCAACTTACTGTTATGTCTGATTAAGTGATACCAACCCTCCGTGCAAGACACCAACCCTCGACCCTCCCCCATCTCTATCATTCTACATATACATTGGGATAATTCATTCTACTTGCTAACCCGATTTTAGGTAAATTTAGCGAATCACATAGTTTTGGAAAACTAACTGATTTTTCTTGGGCATGATGCATAAAGATTCAAATCTTCCGTTTATCTTATTTGTCTGTATCAATAGATTTAGGCTCCACAAAGTGAGAAAAATCATATTTTAGACTCTTACGTTCAATACAAATAAATGAACGTCACGCTTTCGTCAATTTGTGAAATAGGATAACATGAGTTACCAAGGCTAAGTTGGAAAAACACATCATTGACAAAGTAAATAGGATAACATGAGTTACCAAGGCTAAGTTGGAAAAACACACATCATTGACGAAGTATGATAATTATAGCATTGGTAAATAACCTTGAATAAAGTATGGACGACCATGAAAGTTTCAATACTTAACATCTACTTATGACTTATGTTACTTATTAGATGTAACAAATAAATAGTGCATGAGTCTAAACGCACTATATATAGTATTTCCGTCGACCTGTTGCTATACGCACTATATATCGTTCTCCTGAACAGAAGCGTTGTATAGCTAAATATTTTTACTTCACACTGTAATATTATGATCTTCCCTGAGATCCAGAAAATGTTAACGTAAAGAGAGTTTCGTTTTCTTCAGCTGCTTTACCAAAAATAATTTTAGTGGTGAAAAACCACATAGAGTGGGCTCTAGCCAAATTTGGAGAAAAAACACTATTAATATAGTGCGTATGGCCAAAATTGTGTGTAGCTATAATTATTATACACGATATATCGTGCGTATAGACACTCATCAACTCTAGTACCTCTTTATCTTTTTCTGTTATCAAAGCCCTGCCCGCTGCACAACCATTGGTCGACAGTACTACCCCGCCCTGGCCTCGGTTCCTCCGTTGTTGTTTTCTGAAAAACCGAAGGAAAAGTAATTCATGTTCTACAAAAAATAGTAATGAACACACACAGTCATAGTGATCTAAATCGTGAAAGCACCGTGTTCGTTAAAAAGCTTATGGCTTTTATATTTATAGTAGAGAAAATCTTGAAATTATGGTTCATGTATTGCGAAAAAAAATGACTGAAACAAATCAGCATCGGCATATCTATATGTAAAACTACCTGCAGTAGTAGTAGAAGTAGTAGTAGTAGTAGTAGTAGTAGTAGGTGGTGATGATGATGTTATTTATGAAAATATTCTTGTGTTCTTGATTATGATAGCAATGCTAATATTATAACTACTTTAAAAGTGAACAACAGCGCCCACTCCCCCCACACACATACACACATACACACTAAACAACAACCATAAAACATATAAACTCAACTTACTTCTTTTTGAGGACAAGGCAAACTATAATAATTGTGGCGATGATGCAAACAAAAAACACGCCCGCCGCCACACTGGCCGCTATGACATGTTGAGCTTGCAAGACTGTGGAAAGAGGAATAATCACTGGTGTCAGAATACAAATCAACAGTGCATGTAACTATGTAGTATGCAAGGAGCAATATCGTCACGGGGATACGATGCGATCATGGCATATTGCGTTGTTGATGAGCTTCCGACGTAAGCACTATGTTTGCTATATTGTGGACGGGACTCAAGATGAACGTCTGAAAATTTACGTGCTGCATCACAGAGACAGTGCTGGGATACCATTACTCTCCGCTCAGCTCCTCAAATTATGCTGACATCGACCCAAACAGTAGGGGGTGAATCGCCAGAGCGGGGCCCAAACCACAGACCGCCTGCGTTGAAAGCCAATGTTCTATCTCAGGGCTACCTTG
>RQTK01000304.1:281820-301080 GCA_003991915.1 Elysia chlorotica
TAGTAGTAGTAGTAGTAGTAGTAGTAGTAGTAGTAGTAGTAGTAGTAGTAGTAGTAGTAGTAGTAGTAGTAGTAGTAGTAGTAGTAGTAGTAGCCCCCCCCCCTGATTATGTCATAAGAAATCCGAGTGATATATCGTTGAAAAGATGAAAATGAGATCTATCTAAATTAACAAATGACTTCAAATTAATTACAAAAAATAATTTTGTAAATCTTAAGAAATTCTTAGAAATAAGACCATTTTACAACTAAAGAGAACATCGACATCATTCATAGCTATTTTATTGAAGTTTTGCGATGGCTTTGCAAAACCTGCTGTGAAAACTATTGTAAGCATATGAATAGTAGAGAGTTTTAGAAGGTAAAACTACACTTTTATAGGGTCAAATCATTTGTTAAGAGTTATTTATTGTAATGCATAATACTTTCTAGAGTATGGATAACTTTATAGTATAGAATTTCGATAACTAGTTTACGATAAGTAGAGAAACAAAAAAAATAAGGAAAAAGAGATTAGCTATTTATGACTACTAAGAAAGACTTGTGAGTGGTATTACGATTACCATTTCAGAAGAACTATAAAAATGTGCAAATAATTATGCCCAGACCACATTGATTAATTTTACAATACAGATAGCTGCATAAATTTTAAGCACCTACATTGCATAAATCAGCGGGAAAAAAGTTTGTTAGTTGAGCGAAAATAATAATAACAATAAGGAATTGAAAAGTGCAACTTGTAAAATAAAAACTTTGAGTTGCACTTAAAACACTGGTAGCATACTAAGACGCGCAACCAATGTTTAAGACAATTACAGGTTTAGAGAAGCAGAGCTTGGGAATCCTTTTAAAATAAAAACTCTGTATAATTCTATAAACAATATATGTTTAATTAGTATTTCAAAATGATGTGTTAAAATGGAGATGGGTGGGGTTAGAAAAGAAAATTTTAACCTTGACGTATCAAATCATAGGACGATATTTCTAAAGATTACAAACTAAAATAAATGCTAGCTGGAACAACATTGGTCCTACTCGTCAAACCATTCTTACTGTTCAAGAGTAAATGAGAGAGAGAGAGAGAGAGAGAGAGAGAGAGAGAGAGAGAGAGAGAGAGAGAGAGAGAGAAGAAAGAAAGAGAGAGAGAAAAAGCGAGAGAGCGAGGAGACGATAGATGAAATGAGAGATAAAAATTAACTGATGAAGATGGAGGGAGGAAAAGACAAACAAAAGCCTTTTAAAATTATCCCTTTTTATCTTGAAATAAAATAAACAATGCCTTAAATTATAATTAGGTTCGGCCAATGTACCCTCAAAGCGGCATGGGTTAGAAGGGGTGGGGAGAGGATGAATGAAAAAAAAGTCCAAAATCTAAGTAACTCTGTATCAACAAACATTATTTTTTTAACCAACGCGAAGAACTTAATTTGTCTAATTTAAACTTGATGATGACACCAAAAATATATACACCCCTTCATAAAATTTGAAAATAAAGAAAGTATTCAGAAAATAAACTATTATAACAAGCTGCAGCATGCTTTACGCCTCAAGTACAAAACTTTCTTTTGTTAGCTTATTATTTACGAAGATTTTAATTGTACTATCCAAAAGCATTTGGCTGGTTTTTATATTTTTTTGAGACGTCAAAACTTCCTTCCTGAAAACTCATATTTATTATAAGATTCTTCTTTATGGGTTGCTTTATTGTCTTGAAATAAGTAAGTATACTGTTCCCATTTAATCTAGTCCTATTGTTATTTAATTCTACAATATAGATCTTTTACGCACTTTTTGCTATTTCTTAAATAAAATATTTTTAGTTCAATTCAATTAAACTTCAATCTGCATTTTGCAGATTTTTTCCTATGCATTATCAGCAAAATGAAACCAGCAAACAACGTTTGTTTTTCATGCCAAATTTAAGAGAAAGGCAGTTAAAAGCTCCTTCTTACAACCTAATTGCACAAGTAACAACAACTGCAATATAATTTTAAGCAGTAGTTGATAAATAAATCATATAAATGAGATTCATTATTTGCAACATTTACCCCTTTGGGATCAGTTTGTATTGTTGAAAATGTTATATCGTTTGAAAACTAAATCAAATGTACGTATCTTCTGTTATGATGATATGGATACTACGTTAACAAATAGGTTTGTTTATAAACAATTTTCAAAAGAATAAAAAATGAACTTGATTCTTACACTAAGCTGAAATGCTGACACTTTTTGGTAAAATTTAACAGATTGCATCCTATTCCTATAAAGCACTGGAAATATTTTTTTAATAAAATCAAGGCTCTATTTTTGGACTCCTTGAATAAGATAAATGAGGTAATATTGTGCTGAGATTTTGATAATTGGGACTTTTTAGTGCAGCAAAGAGATTCACATAGTGGGTATTGAAAAAACAAATAAACAAAAAACAAAACAAAAAAACAAGGAAATTTTACTTAATAATTATGTGGGGTATGTGTTCTTAATGTTTATAAGGGGTAAATTGAGTTAGTTTCAAAAATTCTAAAATTTAAGCGTTGGTGAGAGTTAAGTAATGCAGTAGTTAACATTGGAAGTTCCTTTGAATTAATAAACATTATCAGTAATAAAAAGTAAGGTCTATTTTACCGTAAATATAAATATTATTAGATCTTGTTTACTACTCTAAAAGGTAAGGTAGAAATGTTTTGTTGAGAGGTGAATCGATATGTTTTTACATTAGTAGACATCCATAAAATATAATTATACATTGGTAGCTAAACTAGTGCTTCCTAAAACTAAAATAATTCTTTGTTAGATATATGTACAAAGTGGTAAGAAAGATGGAGCTAGATGGTGAAATTGATAAATATTCAGATATAAAGATTGATATTGCGATACATACTTAGAGAGAGAGAGGGAGAAAGAAAGAGAGAGAGAGAGAGAGAGAGAGAGAGAGAGAGAGAGAGAGAGAGAGAGAGAGAGAGAGAAAAGAGAGAATAGAGTCCAAACCGTAGGTACAACTAATGCCATTAAAGTACTTTTACTTCCTTTCATTCAAAATATTGTTTTCTTATTTAATTTTTTCAAATCTGTCTCTTTGTACTACTTGAACGGTTTAAAAGAAACAATGTCATTAAATAATTATGATTTAATGATTTGAAGAGGTAGAGATTCTTTTACCAAATTTCTAATGTAAATTTACACAAGACTAACATCATCAATACTAGTTTTCCATGGATGAAAAACAATATACCTTCTAGTCGTGTGCTCAAATTGTCCACTCACTAACATAGAAAGCAACATTTTTTGCCTTGCCACAAAAAGAACCAGCAGCCTAAGTCATCGACTTATGTATTAGTAGGACTTATCTAAGATGAACTTGTTAGCATAGCTACTAACAGGCTATAGCAAAAAATCCTGAACATTTTTCTGAGTTCGAGTGAATCCATTGAGACATTTTTTAAATTTAAAACTTTTTATAAGGATTTTCCCGAAAACAAACAAAGTCTATGAGTGGTAAGTTCAACATCTCGAAAAGCTTAAAATTCGTCTTAGGATAATCAATGCGAATAAGAAGCGTCAAAACGAGTTGAAAGCTACTTTTGAAGTTTCGTTTACAACCATTTCAGCTTAAAAGGATTTGTCCTGATTTATTTTAAAATTCAGCATCTCTGTATTATTTTTGTTAGGGTCTATATAGACCTACTCATTTCTCCAATATGCCGGGCCAAAGATAAACGGCTTACACAAAGCTAACGGAATTGAGTAACCAGTCCTGCTAATATGGAAGTCTATGGCTTAAATTAAAGCCTAAAAGCCGAGCGGTTCTGAGTGAACTAAAAATAATGTGGAATTTGAACCCAGTGCAGAAATGATATATTATATAACAATAATAGAGTAGTATATAGGCCAAAAGATATAATCCCCCAAAAAATTGAGAAAATAAAAGATTGACTGGAAGCTTGGGCAGATAAATAAATAAATAAAAATATAGCTAAGCAGTTTAGGTGGAGCTTACCTCTGCCTGAAAAGGAGAAATAAAATAAAGCAAATGTCGATAAAGCTGGAAGATACTTTGTGATCAAGTTACGTTTTTAACACTGATGTCATGTCACTGACCAAAAGGGGAAGTGCTCAGGCCTTATGTTTTAAGCAACAGCAACAAATTAGATATGATGGGTCGTAAAAACAACGTCGCGGTTAGCGTATGACTCGTCTTAAGGTATACGAATCGGACGACTTTCCACTCGCATCAATGGACACTCCGTTGATTTGTAGGTCTAGGTTAGTTGCATCAACGGAGACTCCGTTGATTGGTAGGTCAAGGTTAGTTGCATCAACGGAGACTCCGTTGATTGGTAGGAGATCCAATCAACGTAGAACGGAAACTCCGTTGATTGGTAAGTCAAAGTTAGTCGCATCAACGAACACTCCTTTGATTGAAAGGTCAAAGTTAGTCGCATCAACGGAAACTCCGTTGATTGGTAAGTCAAGGTTAGTCGCATCAACGAACACTCCGTTGATTGAAAGGTCAAGGTTAGTCGCGTCAACGGAGACTCCGTTGATTGGTAGGTCAAGGTTAGTCGCATTAATGGAGACTCCGTTGATTTGTAGGTCTAGGTTAGTTGCATCACCGGAGACTCCGTTGATTGGTAGGTCAAGATTAGTCGCATGAACAGAGGCTTCGTTGATCGGTGCGGTCATTTTTTTTAATCGAAAGTGAATCATAACAACAAATTACACCGCCAATTCAAAGAGATTTATAAGAGATGTTCCTGGAAAGTGTACGCAATTCAGTTTTCAGTGATTCCAAAATCTATTTTGTGGGTTATATACTTTTTCAATAATTCCATTTTTAGTGAACACACTTCGTTTTTTTCTTCAAGGCACGGTAGGTAAGCTTGCGATTGAGTGGGGAAAACCCCTGCGATAGAGTGGGAAATAAGCTTGCGAGTGCAAAGAGTTAAAGACGAGTTGTTATCTACTGCGACGTTTTAATGACGACCCAATGTGTAATATTGAAAAAAGCTGATGCAAGGATAAATTATTTTAGTGCACCCAACGTTTTTAGCCCCTTCCAAAAAGATATCAGTGTTTTGTTGTTGGTGGTTATTTTTTTTCTTATTTTTTTAACGACAATTCAATTCATATCATATGGGAAAAGTCAGAATTTAAATATATTAAAAATGACGTTTTGAAAAGAATTGATGAGTCAGACCGGATATTTTCCTCGAGCTATTTTAATAGTGTGATGACAGAATACAATGAATGTATTTAGGAATGAAAAGTATGAAATTCATAAAAGAAATATTCAAGCAGTGAATGAAAAGATGAAAACAGCGAAACAAATACAAAACGAAGACTTTCACAGTTGATTAAAAACAACAACAGAAATAAAAAAAATATGGACGTAAACAACGTGACGAAGGTTGCATACTTACCGGTTTAGACCAACAACTGACCAATTGTACATTAAATTATACATTATTTCCTATTGCTTCTTGATTTGGGTTAATATCTGTATACTTCTCGTTTTCTGCGTAAGGCATTTCTATTAACTAGGCGCATACAACTCGGAGACGTAGCCATTAAGTGAAAAGTAGATTTTTGTTTGTTTGAAGTTTTACCAACCGCGCCACACTTCAGGGTGGTACGAAGATCTAAACATTATCTAGTCGACCCAGCACTGATAAAAATGATAGGTTCCGATAAATTTTGCAACCGGTTCTGGTTTTTTAAAAGATAATATAAACTGTTACAAACGTTTAGCGAAAAAATTTAAAATTATTAGTAGTCGAAATAAATCGATAAATCCAAAATTTAGTTAAGTCAAACTGACAAGAAGCTAGAAAATACGCCAAGAAATGTATAAGAAAGTATTTTATGGACAGGTGCTTTGAAGGAAGAGGCGTGTATTCATGGTATCCAAAAGTGTTGTTCAAAGCACCGGAGTCAGCAGGATAAAAATTGAAACTTTGAAAAAATCTGCTAAAGTTGTCAGTAAAGCCGCACGAAGATAATGTGTTGAAAGCCACAACGTCACGCTGAAAGGAACAGGTGTACAAACAAACAAGAAAATGGACATTACATTCACCGAAATATTCTTCGTCCACTCTCTCGCAGCGCTTCCCTGTCCATCCTGCCTCACAGCTGGGGATGTAGGAGGGGGGGGGGTTGTGATAGAGAGAAACACTTGTTTCATATGTATTCTAGATAAATGTGTAACATATGAAGAGAGACAGGGAGAGATAGAGAGAGAGAGAGAGAGAGAGAGAGAGAGAGAGAGAGAGAGAAAGAGAGAGAGAGGGAGGGAGGGAGAGCGATCAATAGTTTTCTCTCTCTCTCTCTCTCTCTCTCTCTCTCCCTCTCTCTTTTTCTCCATCTGTCTCTCACATTCTGGGTTTAGCGTCCCCTAGTCATGTAAGGGAGAAAACTGGTTATTTATAGGCAGGAAAAAATATGTGTACTATTAATGTCCCTTTTACAATCCCTGTAAGTAGTATCATCCAAACCTAATGCAGTCTATCATTTCATAGAAAGTATGTAAAAACTCACCAGGAAGCTAGATAACAGAAATATAGTATTCAAAGAATAATCTATATCCTTATAGAAAATGGTAGGATTATATGATGATGATGATGATGATGATGATGATGATGATGATGATGATGATGATGATGATGATGATGATGATGATGATGATGATGATGATGATGATGATGATGATGATGATGATTTATTCTCCTACGACAACTTCAAAGAATTGAAGCTAGATAACAGAAATATAGTATTCAAAGAATAGCCTATATCCTTATAGAAAATGGTAGGATTATATGATGATGATGATGATGATGATGATGATGATGATGATGATGATGATGATGATGATGATGATGATGATGATGATGATGATGATGATGATGATGATGATGATGAAGAGGATAATGATGAGGATTGATGAGGATGATGATGGTGGTGATGATGATGATGATGATAATGAGGAGAAGAAGACGAAGAAGAAGGAGGAGGAGGAGGAGGAGGAGGAGGAGGAGGAGGAGGAGGAGGAGGAGGAGGAGGAGGAGGAAGAAGGAGGAGGAGGAGGAGGAGGAGAAAGAAAAGGAATTTGAGGTAGAGGGGGAAGAATATGAAGCCAACGATGAGAAGAAATAACTCAAGAATGAAAAATAACAGAATAAAACATAAAACACAGTTACAACCAATGACAACAAACAACATTAACATAACACTGCATGCAGTCCATCACATACTGGCAATGGGCAGATCTGGTATCGAGCAGGTCGAGGGCGAAGCACTCTCCCCCATGGAGACAGGCGGCCTTGCTGACCTCCGCCGGAGTACACTCCAGCTGGACGCTAAGTCCCGTGCCGCCGGGGTCGGCGGTTGTGGTCCGTACGCCATCGGGAGAGGGCGTTGTTGATGTGGGTTTTGTGCGGGCTGGGGTTCGACCACAGCCATCTGGGTGGAGATGGGGAGAGAAAGAGAGAGAGAGGTTGTTAGGCTGAGGATACGCTTTCGGAGGCTGGTGTCCGACCACAGCCATCTGGGTGGAGATGGGGAAGAGGAGAGAGAGAGAGAGAGAGGGGTTGTTAGGCTGAGGATACGCTTTCGGAGGCTGGAGTCCGACCACAGCCATCTGGGTGGAGATGGGGAAGAGGAAGAGAAACAGAGAAAGGTTGAGATGGGTTGTTAGGTTAGGATACACTTTAAGGGACTGGAGTCCGGCCAAAGCTATCTGGATGGAGGTGAGGATTGTTAGGCTGAGGATACGCTTTCGGAGGCTGGTGTCCGAACACAGGCATTTGGGTTGAGATGGGGAGAGAAAGAGAGAGAGAGGTTGTTAGGCTGAGGATATGCTTTCGGAGGCTGAAGTCCGACCACAGCCATATGGGTGGAGATGGGAAAGAGGAAGAGAAAGAGAGATAAAGGTTGAGATGGGTTGTTAGGTTAGGATACACTTTCAGGGACTGGAGTCCGGCCAAAGCTATCTGGATGGAGATAGGGCCATGGGTCAAACCTCAGGTATGTGGGCAAAGGCGTTATCCCAGTTCTATTTGTTAAGGCAAATACAGCCATTAGTATATAATTTTCGCCTCGTTACTGGCCCAAAAAGAAAAGTATCAAATAAAGGGTAAAGATTCGGGTTAACACTCCCGCACGTGTAAACGTTGATGTCCATCCACTTGTCAGAAAACTGAAGAAAGTAAAAAGGACAAAAAAGGTAAGATTTTCCTTTTTCAAATTCCTAAACTAACTAGTGAGAAGAAAAGCATGCTAACTTGGAACAGACTTCAAGGTTTGGGTATAAACATAGATGTGTGTATGTGTGTGTGTGCGTGTGTGTGTGTGTGTTTATGATTACAAGTTTGAAAATGTTAGGTATCATAGAATTCGCTGAAATCAACTCCGAGCCTTAAAGCCGCTTTTTATTGTTTAGAACCTATGCGTTCTACAATCTCTTACAGTTCTGTGAACAGTAATGAAGTTGGTATCCACAAAGATAAAGACTGTTAATTTTCCAAGAATGCTGAGGAGAATAACACAGCAGGTATGATAATACGGAAAATTAGACAATTCCATAATCGAGTGGATAAAGATTTCGTTCTAGGGTTATATCAATGAAATACACCTGAAATTAAACATGGGCTCTTTCAACTTTCGTATACAATATGATTGTGTGTAATAAAAAAAACTTACCGAAGACAATTACCTATTTCAACTGCGTTAGGGAAGCCTTAAGCTTGATCAATTATGTTATCACCATCCGGACACAACTTACCAAATCCACACATGTTGGAATCTTCATCCCATTCAGAATTTTTTTTGTCAACATGATTATTTTTCTCTTCTTTATCCTTGTCATCATCATACCCAGAGTGCTGGAGGGTGCCACAGGGGCCTGCGACCACGAGCTTCATAAGGAGGCCACACCCCAGTAGGATTGGAACCACACCAGCCTCAGGGTGCGGCATGCTCTTTACTCTCATGCTGAGATGTACCAATCTAAATTTCGGTCCGCTTCAAATGCGGAGGATTTGGTTATGTTTATTGTTCAAATTTTGTGCTCATAACAACATTGTCCCATAAAGAACAAGGGTTTACCACAAAAATGTATTAATATTACATTGAGGAGATAATCGAAAAAATATGCTGATTCCTTCAATAATATTTACACTATATAGACCATATAAAGTCTTTTCAGTGTTAAAGCATTTATATCTCTTATTTTGATGGACTGGAACTCTTATAAAGAATTAACGAATAAATAATGTTGCACTTGGTATAAATGAGATGTGCTTAGGAGGAAACAGAAAAAGGTCAACAATTTCACGTGAAAAAATAATCATTGCCAAATTTCATTGACGATCACTTCTTTAATATAGATAGGGATTTCACTTACTTTATGTCACTATATAATAACAGAATAATAATTATGCACTCAAACTTCCATATTGATTATACCCTTTGGCGACATCGTATTTTAAACCTAACAATCCCATTCGACAATTCCGTGGCTTCTTCTCACGCAGTAAGGCCTTAAGATCCAGTCTTCAAGACTCTACTACTTGGCCAGCTTGGCATTTTCATGTTTGTATTCCATGAAAATAAACTCCTCTCACAGCGCATTCCCCTGCTCCACAATAATAGGTCCTTGTTTTCCTTCTCCATCTTAAACCAAATGAATAGAGCTCTTCCTGCGCTCTCTCAGAGATATTAAACATTAAGTGTGAAAAAAGGTGATAACTTGTCTGCAAAATATGATGAGGCTTAGTAGAAATCGTCTTGGATAGTGACGTCAGTGAGAGCATCGCGCGAGATAATCCAATCGACAGACAGGAACTCTGCTGGAGTTGAGCGATTTGAGCGTGTTTTGAGCCAGATGCTCCGAGGTTACTGGTCAGGTCTGATAAAGATGTGAACAGCAGGCCGAAATAATCTGAACAAAGTTATCAATGCAAGTACACCCTGGCTATAACTACACAGAGGTGTTGAGTTAAACCTGCGTTGTGGAAGTTATTCACTTTCTAGCCTCTGCAACAGCACAAACGCCGATGGTGTAAAGTAATGTAATTATGTGCAGTGCACGACTTAAGTTTAAAGTCTAAGAAAAGTGTTAAACCTTCTAAAAATTAATGAATAGGAACTACTTCAACCAAAGAAAAAATAAATACATATAATATATATCGGTTAAAACTCGAATTACATTTTTATTAGTTTAGATAATTAAATGCAGCTTTTTTGTTCATCATTATAAAGCCACGGTCAATGTCATTACTTTTTATGAATATCGACACAATGCATTCTCCACACCTTGAAGCAGGGTCAAGCTTTACAGCAACTCATAAATACATAATCACACACTCAAAAAATCTTATGAAAGAAAATGAAACGTCCACTTAAAAATTGAATACACTGCAGTCCCTTAAACTTTTAATGCAAATCAATAAGTAACGTTGGATAAAACACGGTACACTTTACAGTTACACTGTTACCAACCGCAGCAACAATGATAGGCAAACGAAACCGCTTAACACTTTTATTTCACTCTCAGGTCGTATGCCAGAAATGATGTCAGTTTAATAAAGTGAAGTGATGAAGAAGCTTTGTTTATCCCACAGAATGCATATCTATCGTTACTTGCACTCAGTCTTTCGAAAAAGGTAGGCCTAATAATCGGTTATCACATTAAATCCTGCCCCTATTGAAGTGTGGAAAGAGTCAGTGTTTCAACTAGATCTAGAACTAGGAGGCTCGCACGTGCGTTTAGAGAGAACGAACTCGGTGTTCTTACCTTTATCTTCCACATCGTGAGGGAATTTCAAGCTAGCGAGCAGTGCTAGTGGTTTAGCCCATAGGTTTACCTGATATCTCGGGAGTTTGATGTGGATTGAAAATCTTCAGACACTGTTGCCGCGGCCGTTCTTTTTATCAGACTATCAGCCGCAAAGTTGATTCTTCTCCCCCCTCCCCCTTTCTCTCTCTCTCTCTCTCTCTCTCTCTCCCTCTCTCTCTCTCTCTCTATTTATAAACAAAAAAACAAAAAAAAAAAAAAAAAAAACAAAAACAAACAAAAAAACAAATAAAAACAACAACAAACAAAACAAAACAACAACAACAAACAAACAAAAAACCCCACAAAACACACCAAAAACAACAACAACAACAACAAAAATAACCCACTGTATACAAGCGTTTCGCCATTTTCAATTTACATTCAACCTATTGAAACCTCATGTATCAAAATCACCTTCTAGCTTCTCTTAAAAAAAAGAAAACGAATGCTCGCCATAACTCCACCAACACGCTTTTAATAAAAGTTATGGAAAGCATTCGTTTTCGTTTTCGTTTTCGTTTTATAATTATGAGTTCACATAGACCTAGATTGCGGTGTTGGTCTACTTTCTGTGACAAACACTGTAAAGATCGTTTTGACTTGCCATTTTTTTTATCTCTACATAAGAATACATTCTCTTAAGGTATGTTTACACAGAACAGTGATTGGCAGCTAGCGCAAGTTTTCCAATATTCCATATAATTCTATGACATCATATACAGTGGTTCGTGCTGCTGGAGATTTGTGGAAAACATGATGGAATTGGGTGTTTCCAGTGCTGTTGTTTGTAGAATTAATTTGGTGAAAGCTAAATGCGCCTAGAACGAGAAAAAGTAAAATTAATGTTAAAATGCTCGCAAAAATGATTTTTTTTAAAGACTTTGTAAACTAATATGGTGAAGTTATTCCGCTTTAAAAAATAATATGATACCACTTTCTCTGAACTCTCTGATCTGAATAAAAAAAAGGTTCTTATGTTATTTTATAAAGCACATTTTTAAAGAAACAAAAACCCTATCAGTGTAGAGATAAACTATTAAAGATACCACCAAACATTGGGAAAATTGGGTTCCTAACGCAAATACGTTCTACCTTGAAATTACTACTTCCAAACGTACCGTAAATTGGCGAGAGCATCGTAATGCCTTCTATTTCACCATGCAGTGCTTTAATGATAGATGTAGTGCCTGTTACTGAGATAGGCCCTACAGGCTATACCATCTGTTGATGTCCGTCTACCTAAACACGGAACCTTAATGCATTTAACGCTCCCCTGTTTGACCAGGTCGGGGAGAGTCACGTGTTTTCGTAACATTGTTGGAATCTAGTAATAGTAGAAGGCCCCATCCTTCCCTCTCTTTTTCTTTTTTTAGTGCGGGATAATCTCGTGCAACTGAATACTTACTACTTTAAAAAAATACCACGACAGAACTGCTGTTCGTAACCTTGCTCAGGTGCCTGGTAGCTTTTGTGTTTTTTAGCGTCCCCAATTCAGAAGTATATACGTTTTATAGTGGACAGTCCAGAGACTAACTTTTGACAAACTTACGCACTGTCACTGTAGGAAGACCAATGCTCTACCACTTGCGCCAATTCGCCCTTCCCCAACCCCCAACCCCCTTCTCTCATTAGTATCTAGTTGGCTTCAAAGACAGAGCCCATATTTATCAAAACCTTACTTGGACTACCATGTTGTATTGCGGGATCTCATTGATCAAGTTTTACCCTACAACCCAAGCAGTTGCTTTCATTTGCTGTACTTAATAATTGCCAGGTACTTCACAAACTTTCATGTAGATTACAAAGGTTTTTCAACACGTGCAGGTCTAATATTCCCTTTTTTATCTTGTATTTAAGCTAGTTCTAGGTAACCCATTCCTAATTTAGACCATTGCCATTCCTCTTTTATACCAAAAAATATATATTAAATTGTCATATGTGAAATCTCAAACAAATTGTTTATACTTTCAGCGTTTTATAGCCAGTCTGAATGCCAATACGTTCATGATGGTATTGCTTTCGTTCAACCACCCCCACTTCCATTTGCGTTTAATCAAATGTTCGTTCCTTTTCAGAGCAATTTACGTTGTGCACATCTCTTTACCACCGCTTCTATCCCTCTCTCTCTGCCTCTCTGTATCTTGTTTCCTTTCTTATTTTTCTTTAATCTTGTATACTAAACAGAATCACCAGGTACAAATTCAATTCTCCGTTCAATTCTTCTCTCTCTGTACGTCTATCTCGACCTTCCCTTCAGAGTTTCAAAGCAATCTAGGTCTATGTGAACTCATAATTATAAAACGAAAACGAAAACGAAAACGAATGCTCTCCATAACTTTTATTAAAAGCGTGTTGGTGGAGTTATGGCGAGCATTCGTTTTCTTTTTTTTTTAAGAGAAGCTAGAAGGTGATTTTGATACATGAGGTTTCAATAGGTTGAACAACAACAACAAAAATAACCAAGCGTTTCGCCATTTTCAATTTACATTCAACCTATTGAAACCTCATGTATCAAAATCACCTTCTAGCTTCTCTTAAAAAAAAAAGAAAACGAATGCTCGCCATAACTCCACCAACACGCTTTTAAAAAAAGGTATGGAGAGCATTCGTTTTCGTTTTCGTTTTCGTTTTATAATTATGATTTCACACAGACCTAGATTGCGGTGTTGGTCTACTTTCTGTGACATACACTGTAAAGATCGTCTTGACTTGTCATTTTTTTTTATCTCTACATAAGAATACATTCTCTTAAAGTATGTTTACACAGAACAGTGATTAGCAGCCAGCGCAAGTTTTCCAATATTCCATATAATTCTATGACATGAGATGCAGTGGTTCGTGCTGCTGGAGATTTGTGGAAAACATGATGGAATTTGATGTTTCCAGTGCTGTTGTAATTAATTTGGTGAAAGCTTAAATGCGCCTAGAACGAGAAAAAGTAAAGTTAATGTTAAAATGCTCGGAAAAATGATTTTTTTAAAAGACTTTGTAAAATAATATGGCGAAGTTATTCCGCTTTAAAAAATAATATGATACCACTTTCTCTGAACTCTCTGATCTGAATAAAAAAAAGGTTCTTATGTTATTTTATAAAGCACATTTTTAAAGAAACAAACAAAAAACCCCATCAGTGTAGAGAAAAGCTATTAAAGATACCACCAAACATTGGGGAAATTGGTGTTTCTAACGCAAATACGCTCTACCTTGAAATCACTACTTCCAAACGTACCGTAAATTGGCAAGAGCATCTTAATGCCTTCTATTTCACCATGCAAGGCTTTAATGATAGAAGTAGTGCCTGTTACCAAGATAGGCCCTACAGGCTATACCGTCTGTTGATGTCCGTCTACCTAAACACGAAACCTTAATGCATTTAACGCTCTTACTGTTTGACCAGGTGAGATTTACGTGTTTTCGTAACATTGTTGGAATCTAGTAATAGTAGAAGGCCCCATCCTTCCCTCTCTTTTCCTTTTTTTAGTGCGGGATAATCTCGTGCAACTGAATACTTGCTACTTTAAAAAAATACCACGAGAGAACTGATGTTCGTAACCTTACTCAGGTGCCTGGTAGCTTTTGTGTTTTTTAGCGTCCCCAATTCAGAATTATATACGTTTTATAGTGGACAGTCGAGAGACTAACTTCTGACAAACTTACGCACTGTCACACAGACAGTGCGTGTGCATTACGGCTCCTGTCTCAGCCTGTTACATTTTATTGACGACTCAACCAGTAGGAGAAAAAATCGGACAATTACATCGAACGCGGGTTTCAAACTAGGGACTTTTCCATAGGGAGACCAACGCTCTACCACTTGCGCCAATTCGCCCTTCCCCAACCCCTTCTCTCATTAGTATCTAGTTGGCTTCAAAGACAGAGCCCATATTTATCAAAACCTTACTTGGACTATCATGTTGTATTGCGGGATCTCATTGATCAAGTTTTACCCTACAACCCAAGCAGTTGCTTTCATTTGCTGTACTCAATAGTTGCCAGGTACTGAAATGGAAAATAACGCATCAGAAACTTCTTTTTCTGATATGAAAATATTTTACTCAGTTTCACGAATGGTTATTTTTACTATGATCATTGACCTTCGATAGAATGAATTGATTTTTGGACAGCCTATTGCCTTTCATAACAGTAATACCGGCCCATAAAAGTTACACGATCTATCATAGGCATGTGTTAGATACGCGTTTTTTTGTTGTTGTTTTATAAAGTGTATATCTTAAAACAAAATCAAAGCAATTGGTTTACATCCTCACAATCTTCCATGTAGGTTACAAAGGTTGGATTTTAACACGTGCAGGTCTAGTATTACAATTTTCCCTTTTTATCTTGTATTTAAGCTAGTTCTAGATAACCCATTCCTAATTTAGACCATTGCCATTCCTTTTTTAAACAAAAAAATATGTTAAGTTGTCACATGTGAAATCTAAAAAAAAGTGTTTATCCTTTCAGCGTTTTATAGCCAGTCTGAATGCCAATACGTTCATGATGGTATTGCTTTCGTTCAACCACCCCCACTTCCATTTGCGTTTAATCAAATGTTGGTTCATTTTCAGAGCAATTTATGTTGTGAACATCTCTCTACCACCGCTTCTATCCCTCTCTCTCTCTCTCTCTGCCTCTCTGTATCTTGTTTCCTTTCTTATTTTTCTTTAATCTTGTATACTAAACAGAATCACCAGGTACAAATTCAATTCTCCGTTGAATTCATCTCTCTCTTTACGCATATCTCCACATTTTCCTTCAGAGTTTCAACGTAAATTACGTGTTCCATCTAATCGCACCTCTCGACTATGCTCCTCAATCTTCTAGTTTGTTCCGATCCAAAATAAACAAACACGTTTTGTATTTAAAATTCCCAAACGTCATCGTGTCTTACAAAAACGCTGGGGGTGCAACCGGTATAGTCTTCGGAGAGGGCAGTGTGAAAACTTTAAATTAATGCTAGATATTCATTTTATATAATTATCAGCTAAAAAATCTAATAAAAATGTGTGTAACCTCTGTTTTCAAGTGAAATAAAGCAGCTGAACATTTGTGTATTGAAGATTTTTCTAATATGCACCTGGTTTACTTAAATTAAAAACAAGTTTTACGTTTAATCAATCTACTATACTGAGCATAAGTTTGAGTCAGTTTTTCTGTAATTAATTGTTTGACAGCGGTTGAGACCACGGGATCAAACGCTTATCTTATAGAAACATCTGTTGCTGTATATATCTAGCTTTGACAGGTGAGGGAGGATCGTCTTGACCTGATTGGGTAAGAACAGTAGGGTTCTAGTTATATTACCAGGATTAAGAACGAATAAGATAAAATATCGTAAGGCTGTGCGATAAAATCCACCTTAAAGGATGACACAAAAGTAGATAATTATTATATGCCTAAGAATGAGAAAAAGAGGCGGAGGAGAGAGAGTGTCTGAAAAAAGAGAGAGAGGGAGAGACAGAAAGAGAGGGGAAGATTGAAGGAGGAAGGAGGAAGGAGAAAGAGAGAGAGAGTGAGTGAAAAGGGATAGAGGGAGGGGTAAGAGAAGAAGGGAGAGAGAGACAGAGAAAGATGTAGAGGAACAGATAGGGACAGATAGAGGGAGATGTAAGGAGGAAGAGTGAGATAGAGAAAGAGAGAGAGAGAGAGAGAGAGAGAGAGAGAGAGAGAGAAAGAGAAAGAGAGTAAGAGGGGGAGAGAAGGGGAGATACAGGCAGACAGACAGAGACTGAGACAGGCAGACAGAGAGAAAGACGGACAGAGACAGAGAGAAATGCAGGATAATAATAATAAACGAGAGTAATAAACGACCAAACAGTCACTCAGCATTCAAAATATAGACAAACAAGTTTTGAGACAAGTTTTTATCACCGTCTCCAGCCCACAGTCGGCAGCAACTCCCTGTCTATAAACTTCCATTTCCTTCATCATTCACGTTACGTGGTGAGTACCGTTTACTGATTGAGAAGATAGCAGTGTGAGCAGAACTAAAGGACCTCCCGTTTACCTGAGGACTAATGGGGGCCTTGCGCTCATAGAGTCCATAGCAATAACGGAGACGGTACATGAGGGAATCTGTGTGGGTGATAATCGTAGAGAGAAAAAGAAAAGAGAGAGAGAGAGAGAGAGAGAGAGAGACAGAGAGAGGGGGAGAGGGGGAGAGAGACAGAGAAAGATGGACAGGAAAAGAGAGAGATAGATAGATAGAGAGTGAGAGAGAGAGGGGAGAATGGAAGATAGAGACAGAAAGATGGACAGGAAAAGAGCGACAAAAAGAGAGGGGGGGGGGGGGGGGGGAGGGGGGGAGGAGGGGAGGGGGGGAGGGGGGGGAAAGGAGGAGGAGAGATAGTGAGAGAAAAAAAGAGAGGGGGATAATCATGGGAGAGGGAGAGAGAAAGATGGACAGGAAAAGAGAGGCATTGAGAAAGGGAGAGAGAGAGCGAGGGATCAAACAGACAGACAGACATACAGACACACAGACACACAGGCAGTCAGAGTTATCGTCTAGAGGATCGCAAAACCTGTAAAACTCACCCAGCGTGGCGCCCCTAAGACTGATAATAGGACCGGTGGCGTTCAGTAAAACTCCAGGTTAGAAATAGCCTGGAACCAGCCCAAAGCCTGATTATCTCTCTAATTTACTTAATGCAGGCAGAAAGGGTCAAGAGTTTGCCTATTACAAGAGTAACGTTATGCCAGGTAAGCATAGACCTGAAGTCCACCAATTTCTATTTTTATTTTCTTATGCAAGAAGCCTGCTCTGAAGAAAAGCAGTAAATTGCATCAGGCAGTGTTGTTATTGTTCTTAAAGAACAATAATTGGTTTCCTATAAATATACCGAACCCAATATAAGTCGGAGTTGAGAATGTGATGTTAGAGGTTGGGGTCTATATGGAACATGTTATGATAAAAAGAAACTCTATATCCAAGTAGGTGCACTGTCCTAACCCCACACACAGAAAACAAACAAACAACAAACAAGTAAACAAATACAACAAATAAAACTAAATAGAAAAAACAACAACAAACAACAGGAAATCCACACAGGTATTATGAAAAACTGCACCAAAAGACACAAACATGTACAATAAAGTAAAACAAAATAATGAGTCGTTAGCATCTAACCGTTTTACATTGATTACACTCTTAAATCTTATTCCAAAAGCTTGTACTGAGTGAGAATAGATTGTAATTTCTTTTCTTCATTTTTTTTTGCTTTCGGTTCACTGTAAGCACCATGTATTTATAGTTATCGAATTTGCCTATTTCGTATTAACAAAGGTAAAATAATTATTGGTAGTACAGTAATCATTACACTTAGTGTAAAAAAAACAACAACAATAAAGCAACGGATCAATTTATTGATTTTTTTATATTGATATGTTTTGTTGATCTGTGGTGCGCCAACCGCCATCTTGACTTGACGATGAGTGAAGTGAATATCTTATAGAAAATTGTATTGCTTCGATCACATTCTCTAACTTTTACCAATCCAGGAGTATTAGCTGGCCCAGTTGTTTTCAGAGAAAGCAAAGAGAAAAAAAAGAAAACAACGAAGAAAAGGTTTTAATTCGTTCTTTTTTGAGGAGTGAAGGGAGGCAAATCCAATTATACTGGCTCTTGGCTTCTTTTACCCTCGCCTACCTCCCTTGAGAATTTTCAGGGCACACGGGCGTTGTTCTTTCAAATCTACATAACAGTTGTTTTTTACGCTTGTATATTGACTGTTTAACCATAATTTCATACTTGGGGTTGTATGATTGAACAAGACACTGTCACTCTATGACACAGGCACCGTTTAGAAAATTGTTAGAAAGATTGTAATGTTAGCACCGAATCTAAGAAATATGATGTTAAATAAAAATTTACTTTTTTGTTTGTTGTTTGCTTTTGTGTGTGTGTGTGTGCTATTTTCAGATTTGTGTAACATACGAAGGATAAGGTTTACTGAATATTTGAGTAGAATATTTAAACAATAATGTGAATTTTAGGGAATGACTTGAGAGATAGAGAGAAAAGCAGACAGATTGAAGGGTTAGTACTAAAGCAGAATGGCACAATGAAAACTGAATAGAGAGAGATATTGATAGTTAAATAGATGGATATATATATATAGATAGATAGATAGATAGATAGATAGATAGATAGATAGATAGATAGATAGATAGATAGATAGAAAAAAAGATAGATAGATAGATAGATAGAAAGATAAATATATAGATAGATAGATAGGTAGATAGATAGATAGATAGATAGATAGATAGATAGATAGATAGATAGATAGATAGATAGATAGATAGATACAAATGGACAGACCGACTGCGAGAGACAAACTAACAGACAGATAGAGAGAGAGAGAGACAGAGAGAGAGAGAGAGACAGAGAGAGAGAGAGAGAGAGAGAGAGAGAGAGAGAGAGAGAGAGAGAGA
>RQTK01000304.1:359575-377785 GCA_003991915.1 Elysia chlorotica
TTTTCTTCTCTCTCTCTCTTTCTCTTTTCTCCTTCTTTCTCGTTTTCTCACACACACACGCGTTCGCTCTTTCTGTTTATCTTTCTCTCTTTCTTCCCCATCTTTCTTTTCATCTCTCCTCTCTCTATCACAATCTGTCCCTCCCTTTCATTCTCTTTCTGTCGGTCTTCTTCTTCTCTCTCTCTCTCCATCTACTTCTCCCTCTCTCTTTCGCTCTCTCTCTTCTCTCCATCTTCTCTACTGCCTCTCCCCCCAAGAAGCACACTTCCTTTTCCCTCTCCACTCTCCTTCTCCTCTTTCCCCCGAAGAAGAAGAAGAAGAAGAAGACTTCAGTAAATAAAGAAAAGATAAACAGCATTCTTTAATAAACTTAAAAATTACAAATATAATGCTAAACTTGTAAAGAAAACAAGAAATAAAAGAAAAAAAGAAAACGAAAACGCCTTAACAATGACACCGAGAAAAGACGAGAACCAACAGTTCTGAAATAATAGTATTTTGACTTCTATCTGGATCTAACTAGTCGGTTTCTAAAAAGAGCAAGGCTAAGCCTTAACGCTATTCGCTGTGTAAAAGAGGATTTTTTTTTTTTTTACAGTTGACTCGCGCCCAGTTAAATTTAGATAGTTGATGCAACTGGTCCAGCTGTAATGATTGCAGAGGAGTCGTGGGGTATTTGCATCTCTTCAAGTATTTGAGCACAGACTGAGCTGAGAGATGCGCAAACACTAGACCAAAAGAGCGAAGTATTTTACCCCTACTTTCGTTTCTAACTACTAAAGAAAAATAAAGGGAGGAGCTATGTGTTTTTCTTCTTTAAAGAGTTCATGATCGTGTGCATCGTATTAACTCTTAGCAACTAAATCTATGATAACTGAATTTTCTTTGTGTGTCAAATGAGTTCGAAATTAGGGATATAGAGAGCTATGTGAAATTTAGGAGGTTGTGGTATTGAATACCTAAAATTAGGGGGCCTATAGTTAAATAGCGGGCTAACTAAGAACAATAATTAGACAATTTATTTTTATGTTGTTTTAATTGAGACGACAGACATTGAACGATTAAACATCGATTCCTGGTCTCTTTCCAGTTGATTGGTGCAATCTGTTTAATGAATAAATCGATAGTGTTTTCTAGGGAAATATGGCATATTTGGATTATCGTATTTGCACAAAACTACCCAAGAAATTATCAAGATGTTAAACCGCTATGCTTTTTTCAAGGTGAATAGACATTTTTAGAATATCGATACTGCAATAGCAGACCAAATTCATGGCGTGTTTCGAAATAAATAGCTGAGAAGTAGCATAGAATTGGTGTTTGATCCCCCCAATGTATTTTCACACCAAAATGTAATGAAAAAATACACATGGATTCAAGACATCACACACTATTGTTAAAGAGTGGGCCTACAAGAGAAAAATTTTCTTAGTTTATTAGAATGCCTATTATTTTGTCGACTTTCTGTACTGTTGTTGTATCTCAGTTATAGAATAATGTTTTGCTAAGCTTACATCTTTATTTGAAAGCTCGGTTAAGTCTTTTAGTTTGCTTTGCTGGGTAAAACCTTATTCAAACAAAATATTGTCAAGGTGTGCCGCCTACATTATTCACACCGATCGATGTTAAAGTTGTTTTCTTTAAAGACCGTATCGATTTCTGCATATTTTGGACTAGGTTTGTTATATAACTTTGTTTCACACCCCTCAGGCAGCCCAAGGTATATTACTCACGACATAAACAGTGCATGAATTATTTTTAATATTGTTGTTGTTGTTGTTTTAGTCCATTGTTAGCTACACGGCTATCTTCAACACCCAACGCAGCCTTTTAAAATTTTGTTGCTACCATACAGAGGTAGAATTAGGGGAGGAGGCGAAGAAGAGCGGTGAAACCTTTATTTCTGAAGTTTAAGATTAACGGTTTTATTATTGAAAATGAAGTTTTGAGGACTATTCCAGATTCCCCAAACAACGACAGGTTTTGAGTTTAGAACCTACATGTACCATAGTTATAATTATCAGTCCTCCGCATTAACGACTAGGTTTGGCAATTTGCTGTTTTATTTATTTCAATCGTCACACATGGATTTTCAGTATCCATATGATATTTACTCCTTGACTCCATTGAAAATTTTTACAAGGGAAACCATCACCAGATATAGTCAACCTGAGAATATTGGCTGCCGGTATAGAAGGAATATTGATGCATTTTAGCAATGCAAATTAGTTGAAAATATTGATACCTTCGTGCTGTTCTTAAAATGAGCAGAAAAATATCTTGGCATTGCATGCCCTTTGTATTATGCCACATAGTGATAGTAATTAGCTATAAGAGGCATAAATGCTCCATTTGCTTCTGCGAAGCTTATTTTTACCGTGTGCTACGTTTCTACTTCATGTTTCAAATATTGACTGCTCTCATAGCATGTCAGCGTGTCATAAATCTAAAATTTACTCCTCATAATGTTCATTAGTCTGATGAAGCCAATAAAGGCGAAACGTTTATAAGTAAGTTTCTACCTCTAAGTGCGTTTGATTTATTGTGTCCCTCAGTTGCTTTATTATTACTCTTCATAGGGCATACTCAGGCATCATATCGGACTGCATTCATAAGAAAAGAAATTAGGCATCCGGTAGAGCACACAAGACCTCACTTCAAAACAGCTTTGGTGTATATATCTCCAATAGAAATAGGAAGGAGATAGAACAGCACGCCTCTACTTCGACGAATAGCCAGCTTCATCAGTAACATTCTATTACTCTGTTATCAAGTATCAAATATAGAAGCGCCAGTTTTATAGACAACATGTCTTGGTCTAGAACTAGATCTGAGATTCAAGTCAACATATTGATCGCAGTAAAATGTGATGTAAATTCAAAATAGTAATAAAGATTTTATAATGAACGATGGAACAATGGGGCTTAAAGAAAGGCATCTAAAGTTGAATAGAATCAAAGCACAGTGATCTGTAGTAAAGTAGCAAACAAGGCATAAAGACAAAGGTTCTACCAACTTGCGGGAACTTAGTCTACTGTGGGAACAAAAACGCCACCTGGAGAGCAAGCCCATTTCGATTTGACAAATCTTTGCCATTAGATCTAGTTTCTTTTTACGCCGTATCTGCTTTCCACGCACAGAATAGGATATATGTTTTTTTTTTTAATCTGGATTTCCAAGTGTATCTGGGGAAAACAATACTCTCTAATACTCTCTCATAATACATTGTTTTAAGACTCAGTGTTAAAATCGAACGGCTGTGTTAACATAGGCGAGGCATCTTACTCTTTAACTGATAATATTGGTGTGAGGAGTCTCAGCTGACTGGTCTAAGTAGAGGTACATACATCCACACAATGAAATGTCTGCACAAGATAAAAGTGTAGCTCTTTGCTAGAGTTGTTATTTTTTGGTCCTTCGATGAGTCGGCTCTGTCATAATTTTGTCCAGCTCCTGTACTAGACATAGAAACGGATACTCTTTTATTTAAATTTGTAATGCCTGATAGAAGAAAGCGAATCTCTGTTCTAGGTTCCCTAGGTACTAAGCGAAGATTCTATATGGCGACCTGTATCCTGAAGCGGGATTCTTGGCCTTTGGCGGGTCATAATGTTATAAATTCTAACACCGATTATACCATTAGAAGACCGGCTGGGACATGAGTCATGGTATCCCCGCCCTGTCTCGTATGTGGCAGCATATTTAATAGTCAGACGTCAATTTTGTAGCTCGTCTACGATATATATTATATCGTGCTGATGTTGGACGTTAAACAAACTCAAATACAAATACAAATACCACCGGTAGAAAAAAATAAAGGAGGCCTAAACGGCAATCGACCCGCAACCTTCTGATAAAAAACCGCACACTCTTCTATACCAAATCGTACTCTTGTCTCATATCTTACTAATTTGAAAACCCATCTGTTTCTTGTAGTGTTTTATATATAATTATATATAGTAAAAGAGAGAGAGAGAGAGAGAGAGAGAGAGAGAGAGAGAGAGAGAGAGGAGAGAGAGAGAGAGAGAGAGAGAGAGAGAGAGAGAGAGAGAGAGAGAGAGAGAGAAAGATTCCACCTTTTGATTGTTGATGCTGCCCTTAAGAATTTAAATCTAGACTCGTGTTCAATTTTATCTAAAAGTAAGACAACTTTTACAAACATTTACTTGATACCAAAGCTGGCACCTCCCCCAAAAATAGTTATAACATCGGAGGTCTAGATCTGAATATGAATAGCTATATTTTTCATGGTTTTACGAATCCTTGCAGTATTTATGAAAGAATGAAACAAGTCGTATTAAAAAATAGAAAACAATGTTTTATTAAATTGTTTCAGGGAGAGAAAGCAGATTCGGTTTACGAATTTGGTGAAATAGCCGGGACTATTAAGGTCTATACAATATTCAAACTTTCATATAAACTAATGTAAATAAATCCTCTTATCTTTGCTTTGCACTGGAAACAAAATGCTAATCCTAATTCAGTGGCACACGCTGTTAAAACGAATTGCTTTTTCTTTGTGCCATCCATTGCAATTGTTATTGACGCAAGACCTAAATTTATAACTGCTATGCTGAACATACGTAAAATCATCTAACTCATCGCTGAAAACTGCTAAAATCAAGTCTTCCCATCCCCTTTATAATGGAGCCGGGGCGAACTACTTAAGTGGTAGAGCGTTGGTATTCAAATCGGAAGGTCTGCGGTTCGAATCCCATGATCAGCTAATTTATTTGTCCAACTTCGTCCCCTGCAACTAGTTGGAAAGTTGTCAGTATAATATGACCGGCTGAGACAGTTTCAGTATCCATATGATATTTACTCCTTGACTCCATTGAAAATTTTTACAAGGGAAACCATCACCAGATATAGTCAACCTGAGAATATTGGCTGCCGGTATAGAAGGAATATTGATGCATTTTAGCAATGCAAATTAGTTGAAAATATTGATACCTTCGTGCTGTTCTTAAAATGAGCAGAAAAATATCTTGGCATTGCATGCCCTTTGTATTATGCCACATAGTGATAGTAATTAGCTATAAGAGGCATAAATGCTCCATTTGCTTCTGCGAAGCTTATTTTTACCGTGTGCTACGTTTCTACTTCATGTTTCAAATATTGACTGCTCTCATAGCATGTCAGCGTGTCATAAATCTAAAATTTACTCCTCATAATGTTCATTAGTCTGATGAAGCCAATAAAGGCGAAACGTTTATAAGTATTTTCTAACCTCTAAGTGCGTTTGATTTATTGTGTCCCTCAGTTGCTTTATTATTACTCTTCATAGGGCATACTCAGGCATCATATCGGACTGCATTCATAAGAAAAGAAATTAGGCATCCGGTAGAGCACACAAGACCTCACTTCAAAACAGCTTTGGTGTATATATCTCCAATAGAAATAGGAAGGAGATAGAACAGCACGCCTCTACTTCGACGAATAGCCAGCTTCATCAGTAACATTCTATTACTCTGTTATCAAGTATCAAATATAGAAGCGCCAGTTTTATAGACAACATGTCTTGGTCTAGAACTAGATCTGAGATTCAAGTCAACATATTGATCGCAGTAAAATGTGATGTAAATTCAAAATAGTAATAAAGATTTTATAATGAACGATGGAACAATGGGGCTTAAAGAAAGGCATCTAAAGTTGAATAGAATCAAAGCACAGTGATCTGTAGTAAAGTAGCAAACAAGGCATAAAGACAAAGGTTCTACCAACTTGCGGGAACTTAGTCTACTGTGGGAACAAAAACGCCACCTGGAGAGCAAGCCCATTTCGATTTGACAAATCTTTGCCATTAGATCTATCTCTCTCTTTCTCTTTCTCTCTCTCTTTCTCTTTCTCTCTCTCTCTCTCTCATTGGAAGCAATGCCTTGTATCGCCTTTAGGTTAAATCTGTACTGGCTGAACCTCTGAAACAACCCGTGGTACTAAGTTTCTATGTACAATGTGGAAGCAGATTTAGACGCTCGATCCACCATGACTTGTAGACCCCGTAGGCGGGCGCCTTAACCTACTCTCTAACCCTATGCTGTACAAGACCACGCACAGAGCAGCAACCGTCAATTCAATGCACGCCCTAAGGACAGGTAAAGAAGAAAGAGATCGATATTCGATTTTGCTCTTGATCCAGCGATTGATTCTGTGTTCATTATTCAAGACAAAGATCTTGAGGAGAGGAGCTAGGGGCGAGTGTTATTATTTACTCTGAGTGAGCAGCGTCAGGAGTTTTTCAATATTCAGTGCAGTTTCTTAGCTTGAGCAGTTGTAATATTTCATATGGGGTACATGTGGGAGTGGGGTGGGGGAGGGCGTGTAGGGGTGAGAAAGGAAAAAAGAGAGTGAGGGGGAGAGAGGAGAACGAGAGACCATTAATGAGTGTTTGTTTTTTCATTTCTATAATTTTTTAGCTTAAACAATTTTGACATCTCATAAGAGGTTGTGGAGAGGGTAAGGGGAAAAGTAGGAAAAGGGAAAATTAAAAAGTGAGAGAGCGAGAGGGAGAGGGAGAGAGGGAGAGACATAGGGAGAAATATAGAAAGAGGGACACAAAGAAAAACAAATTAAATGAGGTTTGTATATTTCTCATCAGTGTAGTTTCTTAGCTTGAACAAATTTTAAGTTACTTATGAACTATGAAGAGAGAAGAATGTAGAAGGAGATCAACGAAAAAGGTAATGCGAGAGATAAGAATCAAAACCACAATGGAAATATCTTTACAAATGAAAGTAATTATTGATTTTCTGAGGAGAAAAAAAATCCATTTTTGTTGTTGTTAAATGATATATCTAATACTTTTATCTTTTATACAAACTATTTGCTCCCCGTCGCTTTGCCCACCGAATCTATCCTATTTTCTGTTCTAAAGTCATGTATTACAAAGTTTGTGTGTGTCTGTATTTCTAAATCTCTCTCTCTCTCTCTCTCTCTCTCTCTCTCTCTCTATCTCTCTCTTTCTTTCTCCTCTTTCTCTCTCTCTCTGTCTATCCATGAAAGTATATTCTCTTCCTGAATAACGCTCTAATTTTTATTAAATGCTATTTTACCTTGGTATTTTTTTTAATTATACCCAATGTCTTCCCTTCAACCTAGTTTAAAATAACCTTTCTCTGAGTTACAGTTTTACTGTTTTACATGTTTTCAAAGTATTTTCCCTTCAAAACCAGATACTAGTCTTTATTTCTTTTACGTTACGTTCCCCTAACCAATATTGACAGCATAAACAAAACAAGGAACGATCTCAGTAAGATAAAAAGCGCTTCATATCGTATCAATAACATAGTCGATTGTATGAACTTTGATAGCCTTTCCAACAAGCCTGGATCGAGGACTTCAGTAGAAAGTTCACGTGTAAAGACGATACTGTACATGTATAGAACCAAATCACGGAGATATTGTATCGAAATAATATACGAGAGAGAGAGA
Organism: Elysia chlorotica; assembly: GCA_003991915.1. Taxonomy (NCBI): domain Eukaryota; kingdom Metazoa; phylum Mollusca; class Gastropoda; family Plakobranchidae; genus Elysia; species Elysia chlorotica. The sequence goes on from RQTK01000304.1 coordinate 367,007, forward strand.
GAGAGAGAGAGAGAGAGAGAGATGGAGAGTGGGGAAAGAGAGAGATAGGGGAGGCAAGTGAGGAGATAAAGAGTGGCTGAAACTTTAATACAGATAGGAGTAAAAAAAACCCAAAAAATAGTTATGAACATTATTTTATTGTATAAAATAAAGAAGGACCGACAAAATAGAAAGATAGATATCTATCTATCTATTTATCTATCTATCTATCTATCTATCTATCTATCTATCTATCTATCTATCTATCTATCTATCTATCTATCTATCTATCTATCTATCTATCTATCTATCTATCTATCTATCCGACTATATATTTTTCTATCTGTTTATATATCTATCTATCTATCTATCTATCTAATTGACCATCTATAGATAAATAGAAATATAGATATGCTGGATTATCAGCATTGTCGATAGAGTGCTCAGCAAAAGCAGCGTGAAATAATTTAAAAAAAAGGTAATTCCTCTAACTCTAGAGTTTCGAGCTACGTTCCACCCTGGTCAGGCGACTTCTGTTTTGTTACCTAATGCTTCTATTGCTATCCTCATCCGAACAGCCACAATTTTTGTTTTTGCTGTTGCTAAGCTTTGTGTATACATTTTAAATCATTATTTAATGATTTTCACAGCAATGATGCATCAAACGAGTTCTGTTGTTTTTTTTCTTCGATCACTATAGGTTTGTTTTGTTGTTGATAAATGGCACATACAAAGAAGCACATTTTTAGTAAAAGACTAAGGCATTTATAAATTGTAAGCTATTCCGTCCACTGGCCTGCAGTAATCTTGGGGTAGAACACCGGCTTCTGAGGCAGGAGGTCCGTGGTTCGAGCCCTGGCGATTTCGCTCCCTACTCTTTGGGTCGGTGTCCGTCTAATGTGACAGGCTGAGACAGGAGTCATGATATCCCCGTCCTGTCTCGTGTGTGGCAGAATGTAAAATTATCAGACGCCTGTCTTGGGACACGTCCACAATATAGCCTATATAGTGCTAATGTTGAATCATCCCGAATTTTTCTTGGTAGCAGTTTGCCATAGAGCATAATGTAAAGCAACCAGGGGAGTTTCAGGCTTGCGTCGATAATATTTTTCTAGAAGTTTTGAGCTCTCTTAACACGGAGAAACTATTTCATAATTACTTTTTCGTTTAAAAATAAAAATCAGTGGTTCTAGAAATGATAGACCTGTTAAATCGCCTTTTATGTTTATTTGCATACTTTTAATTACCACAAGAGCCGACATTCTGACAAGTGAGTGCTTAATTCAACCTGAATTCCTCACATTATCGCACAATGACACGCCAAAAAAAACAACCAACGAAACATACAAAACAAGACCCAAGGATCCCTCTTGAAATTTTTTGGAGAAAAACTACTCCAAGGAAACACCAGCTATTTCTTCTAGTGCACTACTTGGCCGTCATACAATCGATTTGTTCTCATGAAGGAATCGATCATTAGGCAATGTAAACACTAGAGATTATTGGTGGCATGATTTGTCATCTTAGTGACGCAGGGTTGACAGCTGAGGAGTCGCTTGATTGTAGGGCGTCTTTCACATAAATCAGGGGTCATTGTGTTTTCTGACGTTGATCCTGAGGATTGAAGACTTTAATACGGCGGTGTCCTGAATTTTAACCAATATGGCAACTCTATTGCTAATTGTTTATCCGAAATAAAGTTAAAGATATTTTAATAAAGATAATGGCCATCAAATGTGGTCGGCGCATTTAAATTAAGTGTACGTATAATTATGATGCCGTTATTAATCTTTACCACATCCACAACCAAGAATAGCATCCCTATCCTAATCATCATCATCACATTAATATTTGTCGTCATTATTATCATCATCATCATCATCATCATCATCATCATCATCATCATCATCATCATCATCATCATCATCATCGTCATCATCTTCATCATCATCATCATCATCATGTTAATCATCCTCGTCTGTGAAATCGATTATCCCTCCTCTTCTCTCCTCCCAACGTTCATAGCCTTTTCTTCTTCTCTTTTCTTCTTTTCTCCTTTACAACTTCATCTACCACTAAAATAATATACCAGTTCTTTCTTTGTCTTTTGAATTCGCTGCACCTCTAATTATCTTTGTATAGGCGACTCATGCGATTATTGCGAGCAGCCTGGTCGTAATACAATCGATCTGCTCTCATGGAGGGATCGATCAATGGGTAATGTAAACACTAGAGATTATTGATGGGATGATTTGTCATACTCGTGACGCAAGTTTGGCAGCCGAGGAGTCGTTGGATTGTGTAGCACATCTCACACAAGAGAACTCTTGTATCAAAGTGTTTTCTGGCATTGATCTATGAGATTTGTGCCGATAATTAGAATGGGTTTTAAGAATCTTTTAACTTCTTTTGCAAGTGCGTTTCTTTTTTTGGGGGCTGGAAAAGTTTAGGTAGATTTGGAGACAATGGATGCCAATTTTGCTAGGATTTATTTACCAACTTCTTCAATATCTTTTTAACGGGATGTTTTTTAGTCACATAATATTAAACGATGCATAACGCCCCATCCTCTTTATTAAAATAGATATTTTGGAAAACCACGATTGTGCTATCTGTACTCACTTTAATGTTACTTGTTAATATTATTATTGTTCTTTGCGCTTTGAGAACAATAAATCTTCAAAGTTAAATTTTTCTGGCTGTTTGCATTTCTTCGAACTTTTTTTTTACAAAAATAATTTCATTAGTGCAATGTTTGAGATCAATTCCTAAGCGTCCAACTGTATTTACATTACATATTGTAAAAAAAAAAACGAAGTGTTTAAATGAACCAATATTGTATACTTGTCCCAGATTGCAACTATCAGATATCCTGAATACTTTGCTATCTGTTTTTTTAATCCCCTAAAGTCCTCTACCCCCAAGTCCAAACTGGTTGGGTCGGTGTCAGTATGGTGTGATCGGCTGAGACAGGAGTCATGGTATCCCCGCCCTGTGTGTGGCAGCACATAGAATTCTCAGACGTCTTGGGACCCGATCACAATATAGCCTTTAGAGTACTGACTTTGGACATAAAACCAACTCAACTCAACTCCCCCAAGTCCTTGATCTCCAAATCTGATTGCTAATCGTTAATTCTTACACTAGACGCATTGTGGAAACAAACCCCATAGCTACAACGGAGACGATAGGAACGGGAATCTCTACCGTCGTCCAATCATAGCCATATCATTAACATAGATAGCCAATCAGCGATTAGAAAACCCAAAGACAAGAGGCTTGATTACGTCATCCATTAGCGTCTAGAGGATCACAAAGCCTATACTATCGATGTCTTGGGACCTAACCGGGCGGATTTCTCGCTGGGCCCTTGTAAAGCTGGAGGAAATCGGGCCACTCCTCGGCTGGTAATGGCCAGTCTGGTGTGATCAGTTTCTCGTTCATTGTCTCGCAGTCGGCACGGACAGATCGGGTAGAGACGCTGATGGGAATTAGATGACTTTGTACGCCCGAAACATATCGTGGTGAGAGTCCGAAAAGAAGGAAAGGGTAAATAGAGTAGAGCATACGGGGGGAAAGAGAGAGAGAGAGAGAGAGAGAGGGAGAGAGAGAGAGTAGAAGAGAAAAACAGGGGGGGGGAGACAAGGATATTTAGAGATAAAATAACAGATTTTGAGATAGATACGGGTTTATAGAGGAAAAAAGGTATATTAAGATACTTTGAAAGTAAGAAAAAAGGGAAAAGCAATGTTATTAGAGAGAGAGAGAGAGAGAGAGAGAGAGAGAGAGAGTGTGTGTGTGTGTGTGTGTGTCTGTGAGTGAGGGAGGGAGTGAAAGAGAAAGAGAGAGAGAGGATACGAGAGATGTGGGGAGTAGGGAGGGATGAGTTGATTCAATGTCCGACGTCAGCACTATATAGGCTACACTGTGAACAGGCCCCAAGACTAACCACTTACAATTTTCGGTGCTATCATAACTCCTGCCTCAGCCAGTCACAGTAGACTTACACCGACCCCACCAGTTACAGGGGACGAAATTGGACAAATAAATATTCCGATCATGGGATTCGAACCGCGGACTCAATTGAGCCAGTTTGCGTAGCGAGGGTAGGGAAAAGGGTGCTTTGAAAGGAGAAGAGAGCCAAAAAAAAAAAAAACACTCACAGAAAGAGAACACAAAGGAATGATACAGGTTGACAAAAGTATCAATGAAAGTTGGTGGACATTACAAAAGCTAAGTTATCGTGAGAGACAATACATGTAGAAGTGAGAGAAGAGGAAAGCAATAGATATATAGACATTAAAAAAAGAAAGGGAGGTAGGGAATAAAATTGCATTGAACAAACTTTGAGAGTGGTTTCAAAAGTACTTATGCCAAAAAGTAAAGAGTATATTCTTTCACCTCTTTACAATCTTTTATCAATATTTCTTCTCTCTCTCTCCCTCCGTCATAAAATGGTTTCAAAAGTACCTATGCCAAAAACTAAAGATTATATGCTTCCACCTTTTTACAATCTTTTGGCATTTTCTTTTTTCTCTCCCTCCGTCATAAAACCAATAATTTCGTAGCAATCTATACGTCGGTTACAGCGGCGGGTACGTTTAAACATCTCTATGTTTGAACTTCTTATCTACATATAACCTAAATTTATATTATGAGATACGGCTGCCCAGCAATTCGAAATATACTTTAATGATACTCTACCCTATCATCCCCTCCACATAACTACTGGTTGGGTCGCTGTCAGTTTAATGTGACTGGCTGAGACAGAAATCATGGTATCCCCGCCCCTGTCTCGTGTGTGGCAGCACATATTATTGTCAGACGTCAGTCTTGGGGCCTATCATCAATATAATCTATATAGTGCTGACATTGGACGTTAAACCAATCCAACCCAAACCAACCACTCCACATAAATACAAGAAGACACACACACACACACACACGCAAACATGCACACTTTTCTCCCATAAAATGAATTGCAGCCTACCATACAGCAAATATCTAATAGGTATTGATGTTTAAATTTAGTACCGCATATAACAGGTTTTATTTCCGGTAATTATTATCCGTGTTTGATAGTATGCTGCTTCTACATAATAACAGGGTCTATTATCTACAGTAATCTATAATAGATTAAACAGTAGATCTATTAAAACCAATCCTTTTTCCTCACGAGCAGTTTGCAAACTTGAATGATGTGCACAGTACAGTTTTTTTTATGCTTTGGGAGGTTTAATCCTTGCGTATTTCCATTTGATTGCAGTACTTATTTTTCCTTTTCCATGTAGAATCAATGCTTGTATTGAAAAGCACTTCTATTACACAGTTTGAAAAGGTAGATTATTGTATGTATACATCAACCCACCTCCTATTGAAACCTTCTAAACGCATCATTTCTCCACGTAGCATCTTTTTTTCTTTTATCTTCCTCTGTTTTTACTCCTTTGAGATATAGCAATAACAATAAAGTTTCAATACCTTTCCAAAAAAACTTAAAAAACTATTGATACTTCTGAAATATTCTTGAAGCTTTGTTAGTTATTAACTATTGATACTTCTGAAATATTCCTGAAGCTTTGTTATATAAACTAACAAGGAAGACAATAACATCATCAGCAACAAAAATTATAAAACCAACAGAGAATAGAATGGATATCAACGTTCTAGGAAAGAACATGTTACATGTTGAAGCAACAACATAAAAACGCCTGACATCTCCCATGACAGCACATACCAAAATAGGATGGGGTTGAGTTGAGTTGAGTTGGTTTTAACGACCAACATAAGCAATATATAAGCTATATTGTGGACGGACCCCAAGACTGATGTCTGACAATTTTATGTGCTGCCACACACGAGACAGGGCGGGGATGCCATAATACCTGTCTCAGCCGGTCACATTAAACTGGCACCGACCCAACCAGTAGGGCGCGAAATCACCAGGGCTCGAACCCGGACCTTTTGCGTCGGAAGCCAATGTTCTACCCCAGGGCCACCGCTTCCCCTCCCCCCCATACACACCTCCCCAAGTACGATAGATATCAACGTTATAGGAAGGAACATGTTGAAGCAACAACGTAAAAAAGCATGACATTTCCCATGACAGCTCGGAGATCCAGCGAAATCATACTGGCAAAAGGTGGCACCGGCTCCTGCTGTGAGAATGACGGACGTTACAAATCAAATCGATTTTGTCATTACCGTCGCTGCAGTGCACGAGATCGAAGATTTGTGTTCACCACACAAATCTACAAGATTAATGATCATATCGATTGTCGGATGACATGCTGCGCTATGTTTTGTATCGACTTCTGCTATCGACAGGTCGATATTTTTTGTTATCGGAAAACTCTTTGAGCGTATTATTATTAGTTTTACTTTTTTGAGGTTAGATTTGGATTCGGTTGAAAACCTGACACGATCACGTATACAATATTTTTTTTTAAAACGGTAGTTATTTAAACATTATAAATTCGTATAAAACTGAGGAAGAAGGTTGTAAGGGATACGATTTGAATAGCGTGATATAGGGGGAAAATCCAAAATGTATGAGCCTTTACATCTAACTGATATAAATGTGAACATGCAGATTCGCAACATAACTTGTCGTGTAAGATCTTTCATGGCGAAATAAGGCACGTAAAAGTTAGGAGAGAAAGAGAGAGATAGAGAGAGAGAGAAAGAAAGAGAGAGAGAGAGAGAGAGAGAGAGAGAGAGAAGAGAGAGTGAGTGAGAGAGAGATAGGAGAGAGAGAGAGTGAGTGAGAGAGAGACAGAGAGAGAGAGAGAAAGAATGAAAGAAAGAAAGATTCTGCCCAACAAAGCGCGTAAATGTCTTCCCCATAACCATGGGAAACTTCGGTTGTTCAAAAGTGAAACATCCCCGGCATCTTTGCTCTGAAAAATTATGTTCCTAGATTAGTTAAATTAAATGTAGTGTAATGAAAATAAATAAGATCATAAATGATGTGACAGGAAAAAAGGTGGCGTAGCACACGATTCCTATTCAAGAGGTGACAGGTTCTCTCAACTACGAGTACATGTGGACAAAATAAATACTCCAGAGATACAGCGTCAGTGTTGTTTTAATGAACTTTACCAAAGTTAATATCGTGCTGTTGCTGTTTTCTAGAATGTGGATTTAAAGGCTAATAAAGAATTCTAGGGAAATTGTGGACGTTTTGAAGATGGTCAAACGTGAGTAATAAAAATTATTGATACCTCCGGGTGTTGAACGAAATCACGAAATGAAAGAAAATAATATACTTTTAATGATCAAACACGTAACGATGTGCCTGTTCGGTCTGTTTTGGGAATGTTGCTCGGCAACGTAGCAAAAGTGTCAAATTTTCATTATGTTATCATGGCAACCATGCCAAGAACAGTGACATTTTTTACAGCCGCACTAATATAGAAAACACCATGCTCGGGCAATCTGGCAACTCATTTCGTCAAAGGTGTGACAAATATTGAAGCACTCACGGACCTTGGATTGTATTGGTTCAGGATGTGCGCAGAGAGATGGGTGCAGTATTTACTGAAACATTTTTACAGACCTACGAGTGTATTCTTTAATGTTGCTTAAAATTGGTCGCGTTTTGAAGAAAAGTGTCGTAAAGGATCGATTGTACTCAGCAGAGGAAGAGAGAGATAGAGAGAGAAGGAGAGAGTGAGAGAGAGAGCGACGGAGAAAGAAAGAGGGGAATATAATGGAAATTGAGAGGCAGAAAGAAAAAGGGAGGCCAATTTTTTTTTGACTGAGGCAAGATTCTAGGTCTCCTCGCACTGTGTGGCATTACAGTAAACTTTCACACGTCAGTCTTGGGACATGTCCACAATATACCCTATGAAATGCTGACGTTGGGCGTTAGGCAACCATCCTAAATCCACAAATGGCTCAACCGAAAATTAAATCTGGTGCGGTAATAAATAAACAAAACAAAACATCTTTACATTCACAATAACTATTTGTAGACCCAAATATTCAACAACATTATTAATTCGAAACAATCACATTCAAAGATTAAATGTTACTTATATTTCCAAAATGGCATAACGGTATCTTCAACCTGTAGCGGAAAAAAGGGCAAAAACTTTAGATTGACAATAACCTTTAGTAGCTAAAAAGTAAGTATTCAAGACGTTCTTAACCCGAAGTTATCACATTCAATTCTAAAGAGCAGAGATCAAGTAGCTAGATCAGACAAAATTAGTTCAATCATCAGGCTGTGTCTAGCAATAAAATTACAGGTGTTCGATAGGCTTGACAATGATATACCTAATAAACTATCACCTTATGATTAAAAAATGCCTTAAGTAAAAAGGAAGTCAATTATCCATAACTTGTATGTATTTGGCATCTTTTAGACATAAAAACCCAATCGCAAATAACAAGTAAGAGAAAGCAGTTAATATGAATTTAAGATTATCAAAATTATTTAAGTGCTCTCTATTATTTCAAAGCTTTTTCAAGTGTTAATTTTCCATGATTTTATAGACATTTTGCGCGTTTTAATACCGAACTCAAAAGTCATCAGATGTAATCAAATACCATAGTTTTGTTGGACATATGTAAATGTATAAGCATTAATGGATATGAGTAGACATTCAGTACAGTGAAGGTAATAGTATTCATGAAATATATCGACATTGGATTTAAATACAATGGAGGTAATAGTATATACGAAATATTTCTACATTGGTTGTCTATTCTTTCAGTTAAATAGGAAACTGAAAATCTTTGAAGCTAAAACCTTTCAGCATCATTGGTTAACTATAATAATTGAGACTTAAAAGGAGAGCCCGAGCAACAATCCTTTTCGGAAACCTTTTTATTTAGCATAGAACACGCTCAATCAGTAAGCATTAACCTCTGGCATAAATAAAACTAAAGCTCGGAATTATAGACTTAGATTAAGGATTTGTGTATTTTTTGTCCAATTTGTTTTAACAATTAAACCTACTATAGAACTACTTGGCATTAAATTTATGAATCTGAAAATATCTATTACACCAAAAGCAACAGAAGAAAACAATCCCCGTTTTTATCCTACGTTTAACATTTTTAATCATTACATTTTTAGACTGCAGTTAGTAAACGGAAATTATCCCGTTAATATGATATGCGCTTGCTGTGGTGCTAAACTGCATTGAACTCTGCTCGTCCACAGTCTCATACGTTCGCAACGTACATTCTTGTTTGTGCGTATTCATTTTTAAAACATACATCGTACTTTGTACTATCGTCTCATGGCCTTTGTGTTCAATCCCCATATTGAGGAAAGCTCTGAATAAAATCGCATTTACACAGTCATAAAGAAAAACTTGTAATTTAATACGTCTCAAATCTAACGTCAAGTAGCATTTAGCTATAAAGATGTATTAACTTATGATCGATTAACATGCGATCCCAAACTCATATATCACGGGCTTATCAGTCCAGTATTGCCTTTCAGTCTCTCACCAGGGGAATTTTCCATCAGTAAGTTGAGATAAGTGTCCGATTACCCCAGACTCGAATGACCATTCTGTGCATAAGATAAGTCCACATCGCGGATCTGGAGGCAAAGTATTGTAACTTATCTCTTAAACTCTGTGTACTTACAATACTATGCCTCTAAACCTTCGATACAGACTGAATGAAGTCGAAATAGGTACCTAGGTCTATAAAACTGTATTTAGCAAAGTAGAAGGTGACAGCCTGTGTAGTGTGACTGTAAAATGAATCGCAATGTAAGTTAGTACCGTTGATTTATGAGTTTATCGCAGGTTGAAATGGGTTTGGTTTATCATCTCATGCACAGAATGTGAATGATTATTATTTATTGTCTTTGTTTCCTTTTAGGGAACAGACAAAGTATATTGATTCCTGGGAACTGATTAAGTCGAGAGAGAAATGTTTTTTTTTTTTAGATTGAACGATTGTTCTAGTTTGCATTGTGATGGTATAGTATTGGGAATATTCACATACAAGTAGATAGCAAACTTCAAAACTTAAGAAAACTCAAAAGAGAAAAGTGAAAAGTAAGACTAAAAGTTTATAGAACTAGGAGATCAAACGGCAAAGTAAGTTGTATTTTAACCTCCAACGTCAGAAAGGCTATATTGTAACGGGTCCCACGCAGCACCCACTAAACGTCAGACTGAGACAAAAGAGTGTGGTCATTAAAAAAAAAAAGAAAAACTACCAAAACTACAAACAGGTTAAACTTTTAAGTAACAAAAATTAAAAAAATATTAAAACATGCTCTTTTAGCGGAATCAACTAATTCACTTAAAAAAAAACTAATCCGCACTGGTCGACACTCGTATTAAAGAAACCTAATATTTATATTTAAGTCCGTGAAACAAGACTTTTACTGGCATGGGTGTTGGTCGATGATGGTAAAAAGATTGTACGCATTGATGAACTCGGACCATTAACAGTAAATTATCACTTCTTACGTTTCTTTAGCCTTGGCGATTAATTTTCTGCGAGATAGATCAGTAAACTATAGAGCTATAGACTGGATTCTTAAAATACAGGCTTTGCGATTTACGCTACGATAAACGGTAAACATAATCAGGCCCTCTTAGGCATAGTCACTTATTGCATCCGTAAGTCTAGGATAGAGAATTAACTGGATTCCCGTGGTGCAGGTTCCCTAACCTATCGTTTTTTTTTGTTTTTTTTTTTGCTATAGGTCCAGGTATCGCAAGACCTGTAATAGAAAAATCATGAAAGGAAAATGGTGCGCACGTCACTTGGTATTGTGATCAAAAGCAGCATGTGCTCTTCGCCCCCCCCCCCCCCCCCCCC
>RQTK01000304.1:387615-398119 GCA_003991915.1 Elysia chlorotica
GAAGAAGAAGAAGAAGAAGAAGAAGAAGAAGAAGAAGAAGAAGAAGAAGAAGAAGAAGAAGAAGAAGAAGAAGAAGAAGAAGAAGAAGAGGAAGAAGAAGAAGAAGAAGAAGAAGAAGAAGAAGAAGAAGAAGAATATTAATAATAATGCTGTCACACAGAGACACGCAGGGATACCACAGGGTCCATCAGATTATAAAAAATTACACCGATTCAACCTGCAGGGGAAAGGGTGTGGCAAACGAATTTGCCGAAATTCAGATTGATCTTGGGACCCACCGGGTAGAAACCCTGCAATCAACATATTAAACTCACTGTCTTGTTCGTTGGAACAGAGAAAGCATTTCAATAAAGATAGAAGTGATTGATCAGAGACGAAACAACACTATAGCTGCAACTAGCGAATAAGACTCATTGTTATATATTGAGACAAAAAGAATATGTTGCTCTGAAGCTGGTCTTGCCTTTCATATCCAGTTAATAGAACACAGAGGTACGGGTCAAACCCGGTCCATATCATGAATTTGATTTTGTCTTGTTCTCGTTACTTCTCTTTTTATGACTCATTGTAATTGCCTCTTCCAACTCTTCTCGGAGAGATCAAAACATTCTCTCTCTCTATCACTCTTACCCCCTTTCTCTCTCTCTCCATCTCTATCTCTCTGTCTCTCTTTCATGTTGATGTTTTAAGGCCTTCGCTCTTTCCATTCTTTTTTTTTTATCTTAAAGTTTAGCAACGCCCACCCTAGCCTCTATCCTTATGATAGATTGACTTCCTACATGTTCATATCTCATCACTTCAAATATCTTTTACTGAATGTTGCTGCACCGTTTTTTCCAAAAACGATCCTGATAGATATCTGACTAGCTCCATCTTCTGGTAAAACATGCTGCAGTTGACTAGGGTCTTCTGACAGCGGCGATCCATTTTGTTTATCTCTCTCTCTCTTTAAGGGCTCTCAATCTCTTCCTATTTTATCCTCCTCTCTATCTCTCTTTCTCTCTCTCTCTCTCTCTCTCTCTCTCTCTCTCTCTCTTTTTCTCTTTGGGTCCATGTCAATATTTTTTGTCCCTGTCAGCCTGTCTGTATCTCTCATTATCTGTCTCTCCAATTATGCCCCACTCACTCTCTTCTTTTTATACAACATTGCTACGGCTACTACCACTACTACTACTACTACTACTTCTACTACTACTACTACTACTACTACTACTACTACTACTACTACTACTACTACTACTACTACAACCAAAGCTTCTACTTTTTGGCTTTTTAGTCGTTGCTTTAATCGTAGCCTTCGATGTCACTTTTACCAAAAATCTTATTTTTCAACATCCCTCGTTTCCATTTTTTCTCGTTTATCATTCTTTTTGAATCTTACTATTTTAATCGGTTATTGCTTATATAATATTAATACCGATGTATCCATCGCACGATTATATGCTTTCCTGATAATGTTTTTCTCCTAGAGGCAATTTAACCTTTGAGAATAATGTTTATTCAGACATCTCATTTTTGTAACGTTTTAATTGTATCGAGAGGTTTCTGTTATGATTATTATTTTTCAACAGGAAATGAAAGTGACAGTGGACAATTTTGAAAATAATTGAACTGATTTTATTTTTGGATTTGTATTGTATTATTTTATGACAGGATATTTATTGATTAATCTTTCTGATACAAAAAAAAAAATTGTATAACATAGCTTGAGGTAGACTCAGGGTTACCAACACATCATATTGACTAACGATACTTATGCTCAAACATACTCTGGAAAAGGTATAAGGTTTAAACAGTTTGTTGACTAAAAAGTAATGAAAAAAACATATACATACCTAACAGAGTAACACGTTTTAATCTGTCTGTGTCAAGTAATAAATGTGTTTATGGAAACTACAGCAATGATGTGGACAAATTAATTTTTGTAATTAGTAGAGCAACACAAAAAGGCTAAGAGGTAGTTTATTTAGTTCTCTAAATTCGAACGAAATACATAATAGTTTACTTTTAGAGATGAATTTATCGATATTTCAAGGAGGGTAAACTGGCTCAAGTGGCAGAGCGTTGGTTTCCAGTTCAGGAGGTCCTCGCATCTAATCCCACGATCGGCAGATTTATTTGTCCGATTTTCTTCCCCTGTAACTGGTTGGGTCAGTGTTGCCCTGTTTCATGTGTGGCAGCACATACAATTTTCAGACGTTAGTCTTAGGGCCCGTCGACAATATAGTCTATATAGAGCTGACGTTCAACGTTAAACCAACTCAGCAACCACCGATATTTACGCAACGTAGTTAGTAAACATTAACTCTTCTAAATTAAGTTAAAGTTAACCCATAGCACACTGGTCAACGGTAAGACAGCTTTATGCGGAATCTTATTCCTGATAGTCATACACTTTGTGAATATTTTGCACCACATAATAGCACAATGAGTACCGTTGAGGACTGACAAACGGTAGATTTGGTTTCGTCCATCAGTTTTTTTTGGAACTGGGGTAGAACATCGGCTTTCGAAGCAAAAGGTCCGTGGTTCGAGCATTGGCGATTACGCTCCTTCCTGGTTGGATATGTGTCAGTTTAATGTGAACATGACAAGAGTCATGGTATCCCCGCCCTGACTCGTGTGTGGTGCAGCACATAAATATGTCAAACGCCTGTCTTGGTTCCCGTCCACAATAAAGCCTATATAGTGCTGATGTTGGACGTTAAACCAACTACTGCAACTACGCCCTTCTTTGGCAACTACCCTAGACTAACGTTTAAAAATATGTACGGCTGCTTTACAGAGACAGGGGGAGAGCGAAAGAGAGATAGAGAGAGAAACAGAGAAAGAGAAATATAGAAGGAGAGACGGATTAATCTAAAAACATAATTAAAAGTTTAATATAAGACAGTATAATGAAATTATTGAAAAAATATTCATGGCTCTTTGAGAGCTATTTCGTGACACGATTTATGGCTTCGATGCCAATTTTGCACGTTTTTTATGATGGTATGAGTAATTGAAATGTAGAGAAGTAAAAAAGCTAAAGATAGCGAGTTGGGTTGAGACAGAAATGTATGATAACTGAAAGGTAGAATTATATGCAAAGAAGCTTGAATCTGAGGTGTAAAGAGAAAGAGAAAGTAAGAGATATAGATAGAGAGAGAGACAGAGAGACAGAGAGAGAGAGAGAGAGAGAGAGAGAGAGAGAGAGAGATAAAAAGAAATAGGGAGGAAAAAAAGAAGAAAAGAGCGGTATGAAGATGAAAGTAGAGAAAGAGAGCAGTAGAGATGAGAGAGAGAGAGAGAGAGAGAGAGAGAGAGAGAGAGAGAGAAGAAAGGAGAAACCGAGAGAAACAAAGTGATTGAGAGAGAGAGTGAAAGAAAGAAAGAGAGAGAGAGCCGGCAACATGTATTATGTTTTCATTCTACTACACAAATCATCAAGTTTCATAATGGATCTGGAAAGGAGTATGGGTAAGAACGGGAAACACTCACATCATGAACATCATGACGTCTAGTGCGTCTTTTCATGGTCCATAAAATCATGTTCAGGAACTCTTGCTCTTAGAGAAAACAATAAAATCCTTTTCAATGTTCATCTTGCATGAATGCAATGCATTGTGTGTTTCGGGAGGAAAAAATGTGAGTTGGAATCGACATGAAAATAATGATACAGGTTGTGTTAGAAAAAAAAAAATAAAACAGAAGTGAAACTAACGTAGATGTGTCAGCTAAACATGTGAATACAAACTCCCCAAGTTGTAGACTGAAAGTATTATGACAGGAATGTCGTTGAGAGTGGTGTAAACAAAAGAATATAATATGATACATGTTGCCACACTGATAGACAGCCGAGTTAAAGAAACAGAGAAAGAGGCATGCAGAAAAAAAGCAGAAAAACATCATAGAGTCCAAAAATGAGTTAATAGATCGACAGGCGAAGAGACAAACAGGCATGTTTGTTGTGTTTTTGTCTGTTTGTCAAAGAGACCTTCAGTTGTTGCATCTGACACACAGGTACATTCATCCGACACATTGATATCTTTAGGAGTAAAATAGAATTTTCTGTGTCTCTTAGGTCTGTCGTCGTATAGGATCCCCAGGGGAACCTAGGAGACGTTAAACCCGAGAATTCTCTCCCTCCCTCTATAGAGAACATGTGTCTCTTAGGCTAAAAAAATATAAATAAAGTTGACGCTGTGTGCATGTGCAGCTAGCAACTTGTGATCTATTTAGCAAAGGAGATTGGGGCGGTGCTGAATGGAGCAGAGCATAGGCCTCTGCTGGTAATCAGATTCTAGCTCAAGTTTGTCCATCTTTTGTCACGCGATCTTCTCATTGCAACGAGCGGGTCGGTACGTTGCAAGTCTTGTGTCCTCCTAGCTTGACATAGACCAGTTCGACCCATACTAGAGTTGAGTTGGTTTAACGTTCTATAAAGTCAGCACAATTTGGGCTATATTGCGGACTGGATCAAAGACTGAAGTCTGACAAATTTATGTGCTGCCGCGCTCGCGACAGGGCGGCGAGATATGGACTTTTGTCTTAGTCAGCCGCATTATACTGACACCGACCCAAACAGTCACATGGGTCGGAAATTGGATAATTAACTTTTTGTCCGTTCATGGGATTCGAATCGCGGACGTCCCGGTGTGGAGACCAGCGCTCTACGACTTGAGTTAGTTCACCCCCCTCGACTAAGAAAATGGTTCAGTCATATGTTCAAATACATGCTTTGCATTCCACACGAAGATACTGATGGCATAACTTGGAAGTTTGATGTGGTGGCAATGGTACTAATGTATAGCACAGTGAAGAACCATTTCTCAATCAAATCCTTCATTGTTGATAAATTGTGTTCTCTCTACGTGATTGCAGGTGTTTCTCCAATCTCCCTCTGGATACATAGTTTCGCTTTTCTTTCAATAATTAAAACTCTATCTAAGTGTAATATTATAATTGATCATAGTATAATGACGTAAGGTATCTTTCCTACAACCGATCAAATCGACGGTCTCTAAAAATATTGGGAAAGTACAGACCCACCTACAAACAAAACAAACAAAACAGCCCCAGCTTTAAAAATGTGGATCTATATTTACGTATCATTCTTGATGTCCTATGATCTCTTTGCGTCCGATACGGTCAGGTTCAGTGTGCATTCAGAGCATAGCTATGATTTTGGCCAAGCCATTGTTTAAGTCTTTAAACACATCTACACAATTTGAAACATTTTGCCCTTATCAATACTCGTTGCAAGCCCTTAAGCAATACGAGTAACTGAAATGTGAGATCTTTTGATATTCCACTATCCTTTTTAGCCTTTCTCTGTACATAAAGAGATGAGTGGAGAAGTAATACATGCATTAAATACGATAAGATTGTGTAGTCAGTTGCCCATCCACAGAACCCCCGTCTTCTAGCAGCTACCAACCAAATTATCCGTTAAAGTGTACACATTTAGAAACCAAAGGTGTAAACATATATACGTACAATTACATTTTTTTACGTACAGTTAAAAGCTCGGTACTTAAACTTCAAGCTCCATAGCCTTCTCTCCAGAGCTTTCCCATCATGCAGCACTGAAGCCATCCAGATACCGCAAGAGCAGTCCAGGTAATTTGTTCTGCTGATTGTAACATTGCGTGACTCCACACATTGTCTCTCCCTGAACTCTAGATCTTATATGATTAACTTCAAAATCCTGGTCAGATTTTCTGATAAAACTGAACTTTAAATAATAATAATAATAATAATAATAATAATAATAATAATCATAATAATCATTACGGCGGGATCTAGGGCTTTTTGAGGAAGACTGATTTTTAATGGAATGCTAAGTGGTACGCAAGAGGAATGGAATTTAAACTGAGGTCTGAGCCAAGAAAATCTTGGGTTGGGAAGACCTGCATACTATTTTACAGAAATATCAAGTTGTTTTATTAGAAATGCCGCGGGGGTTGCGGTAGTCCTGTGGTAGAGCATCATCTTCCGACGCATGGCTCTTTGGATCGAGTCCCGCTTTTTCCCTACTGGTTTGGTTGGTAGCAGTATAATTTTACCGACTAAGTCCCAAATATCCCGCTCTGAGGTTTCGTCACTGTACAACAGAACCTTTCTTAAAACCTCGAAGACAATGAACCCTTTCTCTAAACTAAGATTTTTTTTTAGAAAATGCCGTCAAACTTTAATTAGCCAGAGAGATTGTGAATAAAGCCGGCCTATCCATTTTCGAAATTGCAAAGATCTTTGTCTCCTGTTTAAAAACCTCAAGAGACGGGCGGATCAGCTGATTTCAGTGGTTTGAACCGCCGGGGCTTTTACTCGCCGATATGAATTTAGAGGATTAGCCGACTGAGCATTAAGATATATTAAGATAACAATGGTTTTATTTATTAATCCTTATTCACGAAATTGAGATTGACATACCTATTTAGATTGGAAATTGATAATACATAATTATGAACCAAAAAATACAATATTGTATATAAAATAATTATAATTAAAAAAGATTGAAAATATATCACTTTTATATATAAAAAAGCTCACAAATCAAACTCTATTTTACTACGTGTAGAATGAGGGTTTGCTAGTGTAAATAATATTTCAAATATGCTAATGTAAGTACGAGGAAAAAAAACACATTCTACATTGAATATGATGAGAATGTTGCACTTGTTCTTAAGTAAAGTATTTTGAAATATCCAAACATGCATCAATGACTATATTTATCACACACACACACACACACACACACAGACACACACATACTATAGCGCCTAATAATATAGCACAATTTGGACAAAATTACTATATCATATAGAACGTGTAGCAAAGTTGGACAGAAACACTAGATCTATAGTGCAAAATAATAATATAGCACAATGTGGACATAATTATTTATCATATAGAACGTGTAGCAAAGGTAGACAGAAACAATATAATTTATACGGCTACAGCAAAACTTGGACAGAAGCACCGTATTGACTCGTCTGAGCGAACCACTTTGCACCACGCCGCGACAAGCTTTCTTTCTAATCTTATTAGGTGCGCAAACCTCCCCTCACATGCCTGTGCAGTCAATTCAAGCCTACTTAGCTCGCTTCGCTCCCCTTTCAATAGCTTTCCCATCGACCCGATTCATTTCATCCGATGCCGAGGCGCCTGCCAGGACAAAATGGATGATAGGCCTTAGTGGATTTTGTTTTCAGTGGGCAATTTTTGGGCCAAAATAATTATTAGGAGGTAGCGTGTGCTTGTTCTTTGTTGTTGTTTTTTTTTGCTTTTTTGCTGTTGTGTCGCTCATCCACTATCTCATATTTTTGGTGCCCTGTCTCTGTTGTCTTCTTAATAATTTTCATATTATTAAATCTCTCTCTCTCTCTCTCTCTCTCTCTCTCTCTCTCTCTCTCTCTCTCTCTCTCTCTCTCTCTTTCTCTCTCTCTTTCTGTTTGTCTGTGTCTGTCTCTCTCTCTTCTCTCTCTCTCTCTCTCTCTCTCTCTCTCTCTCTCTCTCTCTCTTTCTCTCTCTCTCTCTCTCTCTCTCTGTCCCTATCTGTCTTTATATCTGACTGTCTGGAATTCTATCTCTGTCTGTCAGTCTCTGTATGTCTCTCTCTGTCTCTCTCTCCCTTTATCTCTCTCTGCTCACCCTCCTTCTTTAGTGTGTAGCTTAAAAAAGAAAAGAGGGGGAGTAAGGATGTCATAAAAGTAAAGGGTTTTAAAAATAGACGAGAACAATAAAGATAATAAACCAAGGCTTCCAAAAATAGAATTCTATTTTGGACGCCTTGTAATAAACGCATATACTCGTATTTATTTAATATAAAGAATATAGAAATACTTATAAAATATAATACAGATTGAAACTTTAACAAGGAAAAAAAGAAAACATCACAGAATCATACGCTCGAGTGCACAAGGTCGTTATAAATTTGATCGATTTCAAACTTAACACAAGAGGAAGTAAAAAAAAAAAAAGAAAAGAAAAGAAATAAATAAAAAGAAAACGAGCTCTAATAATAATAACAATATTGTTTTTCACTCCTCACCGCTGAATGCCCATGGCTTAAAGTGTTCGTTAAATAATGTATTACCAAAGCCACAATGTGAAAGCAATACACTAGCGGGAAGTCATTAGTATAGGTTTTTGCGTCCGTCGTTGTTATGTATAACAATAGAACTTTCAGTTTTTGCTGTCTTTGATCTTGAACAGTGATATGAGGCCTACCCATAGATGACCGCTGAAACAAGAAGGCCCATTCATTAACAAACACGAATTATATATTGATGAACTGTCAAACCTCAACGACTAATGACGGTGACGATAAGTGATAAAGAAACCAATCGATAATTTATGGAAGTCTTTTGTTTAATTTTCAACATGTAAATCAACTGTGAGATGAAGATTGAAGATAATTTTATGCTTAGTTCACTCGCTTGCCAACTCGATGCGGTTGAAAAGTACATATAAGTACACTACGTTCTCTCTGTGCTGCCTCCATATTTCAACGCAGCTAAAAAGGCTGTTTATACTTGTAAAGATAGTAATGTTATTTTCTTTTTGTTGATGTGTGTGTAAGTGAGTAAATGTACCTGCACAATTAAAGATAATGTTTCGTTATGAATTAAATACGCCAATAGTAGCAATTTCTTACACGCTGGATCCGCATTAGTATAATTTACAGAATCTATTATATAGCAATTGTTTTTATATTATGGCTATATAAAGTTGTTTTACCGTACACCCATTTCCAATATTAAACTATCGATGATAAAATCGTGGTTCTTCAAAAAATAGGCAATACATTGCACCACTAAAAGCCGTTAGTATATCTTTTTTATTCCTTAACTCGTTACATTTACTTTTAATTATGAAAACCTTAAAAGCTGCCTGGAAAAACTCACCATTTTATTTAGGGAGAGACTCATGTCTGGTTTGATACTTTGATACATGTATTTTTGTTAGTAGCGTTTTTCCATAGCTTATTTTTCAAAATTTAATGCGAAAAAAAACGCTCTTATATTAACAGAAAACAAAAAGTCATTGTTTTTCGGAAGATATTTTAATACCTGGTTCTTTTATGTGTCTAGTTGAGAGGAAATCAATAGCTTATCGTCACTACAGCCTGTGTCTTTGATTTATGGCGTACACCGGTGTAGTGATATCCTTGTGAGAGTATAGTGATATCCTTGTGAGAGGGTACCACAAAGAAGTAAAGTCGTAAAAGGAAGCCAGCTCGTGACTTTGTATCCATACCCCCCACCCCTTTCCTTAACACAAAAACGCTCGTATACAAACAGAAAACAAAAAGTCATTGTTTTTCGGAAGACATTTTAATACCTGGTTCTTTTATGTGTCTAGTTGAGAGGAAATCAATAGCTTATCGTCACTACAGCCTGTGTCTTTGATTTACAGTGTACTCCGGTATAGTGATATCCTTGTGAGAGTATAGTGATATCCTTGTGAGAGGGTACCACAAAGAAGTTAAGTCGTAAAAGGAAGCCAGCTCGTGAGTTTGTGTCCATGCCCCTCCCCCCTCCTCCCCCAGATTCTTTTATGTTTCTTCCACCTTTCCTTAACACAAAACCCGGCAATAGTTAAACGTTCCAACAAGTATCTTTGAGACTGAAACAAAAGCACGCTGAAACAATAATGTCTTTCACCTTTGCAGAGAATAAAACGCATTACTACTACTACTACTACTACTACTACTACTACTACTACTACTACTACTACTACTACTACTACTACTACTACTACTACTACTACTACTACTGCTGCTACTACTACTACTGCTACTACTATTAATTTTGAACAATATTATTCTTTATCTTTCTTAATCTGTATGTAAAAGAATTATTATCCAATTTAACATTTAGATGACTGGTGTTTATGGGGCTTGGATATATCACTCTTCTTTATCTTGCAACGTCCTTAGTTTTCTCTATTTGTCCTTTACGTATTTACTGATTAGGTTGGTTTTAGTAAAATGTGACACTGAAGTCCTAATACTGTATCCACCCTTTTGTCACTCCGCAGTGCCATGTCAAATTTATAGTCCTGTGACTCCTCTTCGATAAGATTGAGTTTTTCATAAAGAACACAGATTAGTTTCCTATCAATCTCCTTCCTACATGATTTATTTCATGTAGATATGTAATCTTGAAAAATGTCGTTTAGCCATTGGTTCATCCGTTTTTTTAAATCGTAGCGATAAAAAGTCTGATAGCTGTTATGTAAAGAGAATTTTAGTTTGTGGTAAAAGCCAATCAAAACATTACATAACTGATGTTTTATGTTCAGAAATTCAAAGAACTGGCGTTATGGATTAACGTTTCAATTTGCAACAGCTGTCGCGGGATTAGCAGACTTAGCAGAGACAGAAGATAGGCCCAGCTAGATTGACAGGTAATCAAGGCTGAAAGGGGTGGGGGAGAGAGAGAGACACAGAGAGAGAGAGAGAGAGAGAGAGAGAGAGAGAGAGAGACAAGAACAGAGAGATATATAGAGAGACAAA
>RQTK01000304.1:398197-447443 GCA_003991915.1 Elysia chlorotica
GAGAGAGAGAGAGAGAAAGCAAGAGAAATGGGAAGGTAAAAAGAGAATACAGTCTTAAAGGAGAAATAGATACATTGCGGCAGACGCAGGTAAAAGGTGAAGAGGGGTGTAAAAGGTAGAAAGAGGATGGAGAGAGAGAAAGAAAAAGACAGAAGGGCATCGTCGGATAGAAATAGACAGAGACAAAGAAAGGAAGCGAGGGAAAGAATTTTAACAATATAGAACAGTTATTTACATGTACATAAATTACGAATTGTTTGTTTTCTGGACACTGTAAGTTAAGTTTAATTGTTTTCACAACGTCAGCAGCATGGTTATATTGCGGACGGGTCGCAAAACTAACGTCTGGCAATTATACGTGCTGCCACACTAAGATGGTGCGGTTATACTATAGCTTCTGTCTCCATTGGTAACAAAATAATTATACTGACACCGACAGAATCTTACCAAGTGGACTGAAAGCTACATGTATAGTACACATATTCTTTATAGTCCAAACAGGTTTCAGAGTGAAGTACTTCTTACTTCTCATAATACTTTAAAAATATGTAAATACAAACCAAGTAATATCAACAATGTTTCGGAAGCAAAAACAAAAAAAAAGGTTTTAAACTAATTATAGTGAAGGGCAAAATTAGAACCAACGAATTCGAAAACAGTCGCGCTTTTAGTTTTTGCACCAACTACCATTCTTGGGCATACCCATTTCATTACTTCCCTCTCAAGTCTAAACTTATTGCTCACGCATCTTCATTTTTTTCTTTCTATGTCTGTCTTGTTTGCTTGATCAGCGGGCAGCACGTACAGGAAATATCATCCCAGTCGTCCTGCAACACAATCCTGGTCTCCAGTTCTCCACTTCTAGGCACGTACGCTCTGGTCCTATCGTCGGGCTGGTATCTATGGAAGGGACTTGCGATAACTGAGAGAGTTGAGTTGGGTTGAGTTGGTTTGACGTCCAACGTTAGTACTATATAGGCAATATTGTGGATGGGTCCCGAGAATGACGTCTGATAATTTTTTTGTGCTGGCACACACGAGAGAGAGAGAGAGATAGAGAGGGAGAGAGAGAGAGAGAGGGGGGGGGGATACCATGGCTCTTATCTCAGTTGATGGCGTTAAGTTGACACCGATACAACCAGCAGGGTGTAAAATCGCTTGGGCTCGAAACAAGGACCTTCTGCGTAAGAAGCCGATGTTCTACCCTAGGACTGCTGTGCCCCCTTATGGTTGTCGAATCGGCGTCATTAAAAGATCTTGAGAAAAAGAATACTATTGATCATGGAATCAGCACCTGCGTCCCATCAAAGCTCTGTCATAGACTTACGAAGCCAGTGAAGGTTGAGAGAATCCAGTGGGGAAGGGTCGTGATTATGTCATAACTTTTCGTCATTGGATCGCGAAGTCTGTAAGTGTTATTACATCCTGGACCAAGCCTCATCTTCAGAGAGTGCAACATTAAGGGGCAATTCACACACCCGACTCACCGCCCGTGCTCACTACTTAAAGGGTCGTGATTATGTCATAGCTTTTCGTCATTGGATCGCAAAGTCTGTTAGTGTTATTACATCCTGGACCAAGCCCTCATCTTCAGAGAGTGCAGTATTAAGGGGCAATTCACACACCAGACTCACCGCCCGTGCTCACTACTTAGGATTTCAAAAAATAGATTGAGGTAAAGGGGTCGGCGGGAGTGGAGCAGGGGAAAACTGCTTTTTCTCTAAAATCATGCAGGTCTACAATTTAGTCAGATTAGATTGGATGATATTCTTCATTTGGAAAATGAATACGAACACTAGATCTAATAGATAAGATTGGTTGATTTATCACGATTGCCCTACCCAATCCCAATCTCACTCTTGCACAACGATTTACATTCCTTGAATCTGTTGAGATCTTTTTCATACACGTCGGAGCCAGCCAGATACTATAGTTTTTAGTACAAAAAAAGCAAAGTGCCCAATTAATATAAGACCTGTATAATAAAATAATAGAACGGGACGAAGTTTTTTGATGAGAGGAGCGCAATGGTGCCTCTATAAACACATATGTACAGACTTCAATAACTATATAAATAAGGATCAATTGCATAAAGCACAAAAAGATGAATTCCAAACCTTATAGGCGTTGCTGACGGACCCTCATTTATCTAGATAGGCCTACCTACGTGATAATCAGGACATTGTTTCAATTACCGTGCCAATTATAAAAATTCGGCTTTTAATACAATGGGTGCGACATAGCATTTTGTGATTATGAGATGTGCCCGGCCCTTAATGTATAATTGCGCACTTAGATTAATGACTTTGAAATGTTATTAATGTATGATATATCAATGTTCTAACATATTTAATAATGTTATCTTACTATTGTTTACGATTAAACCGTAATTTAAAATTTGAGGAAGTCGGACTACGACAGCTTTGCAGGTTTGATTTTTAATGCATAACAAAGATAACAAAACCAATGCAGTCAACGACCCTGTGTGTTCTATGGAAATGTGTGTTCTATAAAGATAAACTGAATTTGACGTGATAATGGGATAATACAATAACGAAAACAAAGGAGAGATGGGCAAGACGTGAGCCAGGGACTGCTGCTTGAAAGACAACAGACGGCCAATGCGTGCAAAAGAATGCAAGTAAGAAAACGTGAAAAGTCACACGAAAGACCAAAACAAAAATAGATATAATTATGACATCGCAAAATGGCAGGGCTAGGGAGCTACATGGATGAGGAAAGAAAAGAATGGAGTGATATAGAACAATCTTGCGGATGGTTTCATATTGCAGCGCAAGTAGACAGTCTGCCTCACAAGGTACAATAACAATTATCCACAACCCTAGAAACTTCAGTAAAAGCAATCAGCGAGTCATTAACTGGGTGGAACAAGAAACGGGCAAGATTTGCGTTCTGGCTTTTAAGCTAAAGTATAGACTCAGAGTAAAACTCATGGGCCGATGTTTGATTTCAACGAAAAAAGTTTGCATTATGATACGCATGATTGTATTATTGTTCTACACAAAGAATACTTTTTACGACTTCATAAAAATACTGTCGTCCAAATTTACATCAAGGTAAATTTATTCTTAGCATTACCAGTAAAGCAAGACGTCCAAAAAAAAAACAACTAACCTTTATTTTTTAAAAACATTTTCGCATCATGCTGCACAACTATTATTTAGCAACAATAGATACTAAATGCCATTTTAATCATCTATAAATAAATAAAAATAATCGTCCAAAACTGCAGGATAAGCAATGAAATCTCAAGAGAGCCACTAACTGGGTGAAAAGAAACAGGTTGGATTTGAGTTCAGACTCTGATATAAAACTTTTTGACCGATGTTTAATCTCACCTGAAAAAAACGGTTTTACCATGATATTCGTCATGTATTATTACTCGACACTAAAAATGCTATCTATGGCTGCCTGAAAATTATCACCATTAACATTTTCACCAAGTACATGTAGTTATTATCCTAAACCCTAGCAAAAGCCTAACCAGTAAAGGCAATCAGCAAGTCATTAACTGCCTGCAACAAGAGACGGGTAGGATTTGAATTCTGACTTCTGAGCTGGAGTTCTGGTTCCTGAGTCCAGAACAGCCAAAACATCCAACATCCAAAGTGTGCTAGTATTGGAAGAATAAAAGTGTAAGAAAACTGGTGCAATTACGCTTTTTTGGCGAAAGGTCTGCAGCTCAGATTGTTTTACTGCTGGACGGATGTTTCCTTTCACCTGTCGCTGATTGCAGATCCTAAAAGATAACAGCAATGTTCCCGAACTAAGATCCTAAAAGATATCAGCAATGTTCCCGAACTATATCATGGTAGCCAGATCCCCCATGGCCCAATATACGACTTACGCAGCAGGGTACAATAACAGAGGGCGCTTGCTGAGCTATATTCATATCTTACCCGTTTGCTCTTAAAAAGATTTACGCAACGAGTTTTGAGAGAGTGGTTGGGTCGATGTCAGAATAATGTGACCAGGTTTGACAGAAGTCATAGTATCCCCGTCCGGTCTCGTTTGTGGCAACATATACAATTGTCAGACGCCAGATGTATGGCCCGTCGCCGTATATGATCCTAAAGGCGAACCTAGGAGACGTTAAACCCGGAGAGAGGGAGAGCATTCTCTCCCTTGCTCTATAGAGAATCAGAGTGAAGGAGTGAATTCGCTTCCTAACGTCCATCGCCATCAACAGGACTAGTATATTGTACACAAATTCAAAACGGTCAGATAGGTGTTATCGCAAAGAGACAATGCGGGGATACCATAACTCCTGACTCAGCCGCAAAAATTACCATGACATCGAGCCAAACAGTAGGGGAAAATTCGGGCATATACGCTTTGTCCAACTGGGGACTTCGAACGTGCAAATTTGCAACCATCCCTATGTTTAATCTATTTTTCTTCTCCTCAGTTGAGAGACATAGTTGAGTTGGTTTAACGCCCATCATGAACAGTATGTAGACTGACATCTGACAATTTTATGTGCTGCAACACACCAGACATGGTGGGGATACCATGACTCCTGTTTCAGCGGTCACATTATACTGACACCGACCCAAACAGTAAGGAGCGAAATTGCCAGAGCTCGAACCAAGGACCTTTTGCTTCGGAAGCCGGTGTTCTACCCCATGGCCACCGCGCCCCCGAGAGGCATAGTATTGATAGCTCTGGCTTGCCCATTCTCTCTTCTATGTTTCGTTTCCTAAGCTTTATATGGATAGTTCATGAACTTCAACACGATTTAGCTTACCGAGCTCTCTAGTGCGTTGGTCTCCAAATCCTAGTATCCCTGCACTGTGTCTATGTGCAAGCATATAAAATTGTTAGAGGTTAATCTTGGTACCCATCAACTATATGTCCTAGCTTCTAACGTTGGGTGACATGAAACCAACTCCAGTGAAACACGATCTTTTTATCCCTAGTCTTACTTTACTGTTCATTCACGCTATAGAGGCTACCGATTCTCCATCCCCCTCCACCTCCACCTCCCCCTTCCCTAAACCATGTATAATTATGCCCTGCCTTTTACTCATGGCCCACACTGGTGCCTGGTCTTGGATTGCCTGGAGGAGTTTGTCTGCCCTATCAGTTAGGTTTGTACAGTTCTCCTTCTCCTGAGGGCATAGAAAGGCACCCAAGATTTCGCTCATCACCAGACTCCGCATTCCTCTTTGGATATCTGTTCAGTTGTGTGGCTTTATAATCATACAACTCTCTATCTTAACTATTGTTGCCTTTTTTTTCCTTCAACCTCTTCCTTATTCTTTTCCTTTGACTGTCTTGTCTGCGATGTGTATCTGTCACTGTGTCTGTCTCTCCGTCTGTATGTCTGCCTGTTTGTCTGTATATTTCTTTCCATCTATCTGTCTGTCCGTCTGTCTGTACATCTGTCTGTCTGTCTGTCTGTCTGTCTCTCTCTCTCTCTCTCTCTCTCTCTCTCTCTCTCTCTCTCTCTCTCTCTCTTTCTCTTTTCTCTCTCTCTTCTTTTTAAACATTCCTGTTTCATCTCTTTCTATATCTTTTTTATCTCTGTCTTCCCTAGTTTCTTTTATTACTTGAATTTCATCTTCAAATTTTATTCTAACTCTCTATCATCGATTTTTTTTTCTGACTGTTTGTCTTCCTTTCTCTGTCTGTCTGTCTGTCTGTCTCTCTCTCTCTCTCTCTCTCTCTCTCTCTCTCTCTCTCTCTCTCTCTCTCTCTCTCTCTCTCTCTCTCTCTCTCTCTATCTCTCTATCTCTCTCTCTCTCTCTCTCTCTTTCTCTCTCTTTCTTTCTTTCCTATTCTCTCTATCCCACCTTTCTTCATCTTTCCCCCACTAACTTCCTCGCCTCTTCATTTTTCTCTACTGTTTTACATCAACCAGTCTAAGCAACCAACGCCTTTCCTTCACATTCTATCCCCCCAAAAAAGTTCTATCTAAATATCATTCATCAAGCTCTACCTATAATTCCACCCGCCAAACTCTGTTCCTCCGCCCCTCCAGCTATATAATAGTGTGATCAGGGAAGAGATAATAAAATTGAACACGGTCTACCTGTGGATGCGAAGCCGGTCTGGCCTTGCAATTACTCACACCCCCTATGTTATCATAACAAACTATGCTGTTTATATTTCACTCTTCAAAATAATTCTCGCCCTTTTAACACATCACCGGAGTCTATACCACAACAGCATGACATTTATCAACATGTTCCCGATATAGATCTCTTCCTTGCTTAGGGCAAGGCTATAAGAATCTATAAAAATTCCTTTCCATCGTGTTATTCTTCTAAGAATGAAAACTTGCACTTCTTTTTGTTTTTTATTCATAGATTACTTGTTGTCATGATACTGCTCTTAACTTCTTTATATCCTCCTCCTTTTTATCATCATCATCATCATCATCATCATCATCATCATCATCATCATCATCATCATCATCATCATCATCATCATCATTATCATCGTGATATCATTATGAGCAGCAGGAGTAGCAGCAGCACCACCACTATGACCATTAGCATCACCTTCATTACAATGTTTCTGTTATTATGTTGTTGTTTATATCCTATTTTCTCTATCCCGCCTTTTCTTCATGTATTCCTCACTAAATTATACCCTCTTCAATCTTCTATAAGGATTTATCTATTTTGTTTGTGTTTGGATACAATGTCAAATAGGAAGAGAGTTATTATAAAGCTCGAATATAGCTTTGTTGAATACTAAACCATCTACAGTAAAATATTTTCTGTTTGATGACCAATATGTGATCAATAAACATGTCGTTTTGACACTATCATTCAAAATATTCCGTCCACAGGAAACAATATGATGCATTTCATTCATGAAACGCCCAGTCTAATATTGTAGTCCTACATTCCAGTGTTTTATATAGAAGATAATGTTGGTGGTACTCAGGTAAAATCAGCGACCCACAAAAACTATAAATGCCGTCAATGGCACATTTCTGCATAGATAGCCAAGTAATATTACGATTCACCTGGCTTGATTTTACTTTAAAAGAATACAATTTTTGATTTATCCTTTATTTATTGTCATTATAAAACCAATGGCACAGATTATTTTTTTTAATTATTACAAAAAACAGGGTGTAAAAACAGGGTTTCCATTTTGAGTATACATGTACTATTTTGATCTTGAATAAAGTAGTTATAATGTACATAATTATTAAATGAAATAATTTACAGTGCCAAAATCACCTGATCAAACCATTGCGTTTTATAGCATATTTAGAAAATAAAAAGTTGTTTGAAGTATTTGATTATAAAAAGTCTTAAATATTCATGCCAACAATAAACAAAAAAATCTTTATGTAAGTTTTCATCTCAGTTAAACCAAAAATGAAAAAAGAAAGGTCATAATTATTTCGATCGATTTTTTATATCAAGCATGTACAAAGATGAACTGTTGTCAGCATACATGTTGAATCTTCATCTATTTAAGATATAAAAATCGAAGGCATATTCCATCATTACTTGTAAAAACTATGTTTCCGTTACACAGTGAGCAACCAAGGCATTTTTTGGAACTCAAGTATCCCACACAAGTGCTGAATTACGTCTTTCTCCATCACTCGCGTTTGTTATTTCCTGGCTATAATTATGCCCTTGGGCAGTTGGCCTGTACCATCAGTTTCTCTCTCTCTGTCTCTCTCTCTCTCTCTCTCTCTGTCTCTCTCTCTTTCTCTCTCTGTCTCTCTCTGTATCTCTCTCCATCTCTTCCGCTCTATCTATCTTTTATCTGCCCCCTGCCCTATCTCTAGCTCGCTCTTCCTATCTATATGTCTATCTACCTATTTATCCATCAACCGAAATATTTATATATCTATCTATTTATCTATATATCAATATTTCCCTTCCTCTTCCTGTCTGTCTCTTTTTATCTCTGCGTGTCTCTCACATTCATTGTATTTTTTCTCTGCCTCTCTCTCCCATTCACTATTGTTATTGCTGTATATTATTTAGTTCGTTTCTCTTGATCTTTGATATTCGCTTTTCTGTCCTAACATAACATGTCTAACTGCACGCCTATGTATCTCTGTATCTGTCATCTCATTGTCTATATTATAATACCGCGTTCCTCTCTTTCTGTTATTTTTATCCTTCTGTGTTGTTTTGTTAAGTATGTTTTTGCCAACTGATACCTTTTTTCTCTTTGACATTTATTACCTCTTTATTGTGACATAAATCAGTCAAAAATAAAAATGTTTGTCTCAACAACTTGAAACTTCAATTTATAGAGATAGAAAAGAAGAGAGAGAGAGAGAGAGAGAGAGAGAGAGAGAGAGAGAGAGAGAGAGAGAGAGAGAGATAGAGAGAGATACAGACAGACAGACAGACAGACAGACAGACAGACAGACAGACAGACAGACAGACAGACAGACATAGCGCGCAAGAGAGACTGGGAAAAAAAGATAGACAGGCAAAGACAGAGAGGTAAAGATAATTATGGGGATTTTATAGCAATCTAAAATGAGAATATCGACAAAAAAATCTTAGAGAGAAAAAAATTCTTAAACAAGAAGATAAAAATAGGTTGTGTGCTTACTTTATTGTGAAACAATGAAAGAGAGTCACATATCAACAAATAAAACTAAACATACTAGCAATAGCAATACAGTTGTCAGAATCTTCTATTACTATTAGTTCAACAAGTCCTCTTGTTTTCTCTCCTGTAACTAATTTATGTCATAATTACCGATATTGAACCCTTTGCTCTGCGACAAAGTATCAAGGTCTAAGATCGTAAGGACACCGCCGTGGCAACCTACAACATGTCGTAGGACTTCTTATTCACATAATATATATCTTGAGACGAATTGTAAGCTTACGGTGACGTTGTACTTGCGACGCCTCGAGAACATTTCTCTACAGAGCGAGGGAGATTCTTCTAGGCTCTCCTGGAAAGTCATATACGGCGACGGGCCCCAAGATTGAAGTCTGTCAATTTTATGTGCTGCCACACACGAGACACAGCGGGGATATCGGGACTCCTGTGTCTCAGTTGGTCACATTAGACTGACACCGACCCAAACAGTTACAGGGGACGAACAAATTAATATGCCGATCGTGGGATTAAATCCGCGGACCTCCTGATCTGGAAACCAACGCTCTACCACTGGGGGTTTATTTTGTTTTTGTTTTGTTTGAGTTTCGTTTATAAATTAATTAAAAGTGTAAAATAGACCATAGTTCGGTGATTTAATACAATTACATTGAATATACTTGCTAAAACAATACAGTCCCTATCAGACTTTCCTATCAATTTTACAAGTTCTATAGCTTTCCTCCCTGAAACTTCTGTTCTATGATTAATCTTTACCGAAATCTGAGCACTCGCCGTTTCAAAATGGCATTAGTTTGCACCATTAGCTTCAACAACATTTTTTGTAGTAGGAGTGTCTCTGTATCCATTCTGATCAGGGAGCGAACTGGCTTTAGTGGTAGAGCGTTGGTCTCCAGATCAGGAGGATCGGCTGAGACAGTAGTCATGGTATCCCCACCCTGTCTCGTGTGTGTACTTAAAATTATCAGACGTCAGTTTTCGGTCCCCTTCACAATATAACGTACATAGTGCTGACGTTGGAGATTAATTCAATTCAACTCCACTCCACTTCACATTGAACAAGACTAAGTCATATTTCGAGTGTGACTGCACTTAAAATTGTCAGACGTCAGTCTTGGGGCCCGTGCACAATATAGCCTGTATAGTGCTGACGTTGGCGGTTAAACCAACTCAATTCAACTCCACTCCACACTGAACAAGACTAAACCTGTCTCGAGTGCGACTGCAATTAAAAAATTGTCACACGTCAGTCTTGGGGCCCGTCTACAATATAGCCTATATAGTGCTGACGTTAGACGTTAAACCAACTCAACTGAACCCCACTCTATTCTGAACGATACTAAGCATCATGTGATTGGCGTGAGAAGTAAAGTTTGTGCGCTTTGGTAGACGTTAAGTGTCTTTTTTTCCCTAATTATTGAGTAGCCGATCTCCTTACCATCTCAAAGTAGGCCTCATTTAGAGATACTGTTATTACATAAAGCTGTATAATTTTATGTAAGTAAAATAAAGACAAATACTTCATAATTTATTAAAGATATAACGTACTGATATTGCTTTATTGTAATTTTATTTGTTAATTTTTCGCGTTACCGATGTTATCGATAATATTCATTATAATTGTAATTATATAAGTATTTGTATAATAACATTTTTAATATAGAAAAGCACTCTAGCCAAACGTTAATTTGTTTAAACTGAAATGGCTTGCAAAAACATTCCCTGGTAGATTCACAAGTCATTTAGTTTTCTCCTCTGACACCTTTTAATTTACATACCAACATAAGACAAAACTCGTAGACATGCCCAAAGGCCAATAGTTATACCTGCATCAACAGCATCAAGAGATACTTCTAGTCTTGTCTTCTCATTCGATTTTGTGTGTGTGGGGGGGGGGGGGGGGGGCTCAAGTAGTAGAGGATTGGTGTCCAGATCTGAAGCTCCGCGAATGGGATCCTATAATCGGTCAAAATTTTTTTGTCCTATTTCGTCTCATACTGGTGGAGTCGATGATAGTTTAATTTTACCGGCTGTAACAGGAGTCCAGGTCTCCCCGCCTTGTCTCGTGTGTGGCAGCACGGCATTGTCAGCCGTCAGTCTCGGGGTCCGTCCATAATATAACAGATGTACCGGTAGTGCTCACTTTGGACGTTAAGCTATAAAACAAACATACAATCCAAACCACATTCGGTGGGTATAGTTTGCTTTAAGCAGCAGCCTACAGTATAGGAAAATATTTTCGAAGAGAAAACCAAAGATATGATCGATAATATCAAAGATGCGACGTATGAACTGTTCATTTTACTTACAATTCATGAATATTAATGTTTTGTTTGTTCCATTGGTTATAACAATGATGCAATAAGTGCATGTACTTCCTGATTTGTTTCATATGGAATTGTTGAAAATAAAATTTTTTTAAAATAAAACATCCGATTTAAAAATAACTGATGGGTTTACTGGTCTTTCAGTTTTCTCCTGTGATGTCATGTGTACTAAGGATAGTCATTACTGAAGAGTGAAGACTCGCCAGTTTGACAAGACATCTGAATAAAGAGCACCTAGATCAGGAAACAGATCAGATCAGACAAATTTTCTAGTACCAACAAATTATAACACTCCACTGACATGTGCCACTTAGCATAGTATAACAGACGCGAAGAGTAAAGTTTACGTCGTGTTAGTGGACTTTAAGTATCTTCTCTAGTTCTAATTAGGCTGAAATCGGCGTACAACACAATGTTAGCAATGAGGGATTGTGCCTATATAATTTGAAGAGATGCGCATTTTTTTTAGTAAACAAGCGGGAACGATAATAATTATGTATTAAGCGTTTTATAGATTATGAGAAGTATACAGTCGTAATCGTATTGGTTGATTCAAAACAGGAAAACATCCACGTTACTAAGAATAGGATAATTAAAATTTGAATTACTGAAATTAAAACTGCAGACGTAAACTTTTTTCTGACCACTTATTCATCTATTTTTCTGTCGGTGTGAGTATAACTTGACCGGCTGAGACAGGCGTTACACCCACTGTCTTTGTGTGGCAGCATATACAATTGTAAAACGTAAGTCTTGAAAACCGTTCACAATATAGCCTGTGTAGTGCTGCCATTGGACGCTAAGCAACAAACAAATATACAAAAATAGTTATCTAATTTATTTCTCTGATATCATCTGTGCGCAAATTGGTCATTGTAGAAACCTTAAGCCTCTCCAGAGTACAAGAAATCTGTATTACCAGCATCCAGAGATAAATCTGGGCATAATTTATTTAGGAATTTAAGGATATATTTCTTTTTTGGAACACCTAGTCCTAGTGGCATCATTCAATGGGCGTGAAGAGTAACGTTTGTGTCGTGTTGTCTGACTTCAAGTGTTTCTCCAGTCCTAATTGGATAGCAGCTGGTGTACTTGCAGTCTCAACGTGATGGTCGCAGCTGAAGCTTAGAAGCAGTTTAGATTTTTCAAGAAAAAACGAATACAAGCACTATTAATTTAGCAGTCGATGATTATATGGTAGTTTGTCTCAGGACTTCGATTACATCGAGTACATGTAGGTGATTCCCTGAGTTGTCATTTATCAGATTTTGTTCGCCTACGTATTGTTCCCAGTATAGTTGTTATAACCCAGTGGCAGTGACAATAATAAATGCGTATTCGTTTCTTTTTTTTATTCCATTCAAATATCTGCGAGATGGAGATGTCAATTGATGAAATCAGGGTTTACTCTTATCTACAGGAAGTTATAAACATTTCGCTTGTTTTCCAATGAGTAATAGAAAATCCCCGTGCTTTTCATGTTCGTTTAATTCCATATGTAGGTTTTCATTTATATAGCAATGTGTAATATGAACATTTGAAATACAACGACAATAGACGTAAATGCGAGAAACAGGGACATGTAGATAGAGATAGGGAATGAGATACAGAGAAAGAGAGACAGAGACACAGGTTGTCAGAGGAATATATAGGGATATATAGATAGAAACTGAGGGCGAGAGAGAGACAGTGAGAAAGAGGTGGACAAACAAAGAGAAGCAGAGAGGAATAGACAGAGACAGAGATAAAGAAAGAGAGAGAGCGATGAAGAGAAAGAGAGGCGTAAACATTAAAAGATAGAGACAGAGACGGAGACAGAGACAGACAGACACAGAGAGAAACAATAGAGACCCAGCACAGTGGAGAGTTTAAACGAGTTCAATTTGAGAGGGATCCACCCACCGGACTAACAGCTACTTTTGTACGGGGCATGAAGGGGGCTGAGTCCATCGGGGAAGCGACACGACTAAGCTTTCACGTGCGCTAATTGATTTCTATTGGAGTTGTGGTGAGTACAAGTACAGTGTACAAGAAATGGCCAGTGGCACTGTTCACTGTTAGAGACGGACCCGCTTCTGTGTGGCCACATAGATCAGGGAAACGTGCACCGGGTGCTGTTTAAGT
Organism: Elysia chlorotica; assembly: GCA_003991915.1. Classification (NCBI taxonomy): domain Eukaryota; kingdom Metazoa; phylum Mollusca; class Gastropoda; family Plakobranchidae; genus Elysia; species Elysia chlorotica. Next base: position 411,235 of record RQTK01000304.1, read on the forward strand.
GAGGTCCGATAGTCACGCTTTAAGCCTTTTTGAAAAGTTTCCGTCGTTTCCTGTTGCTGAGAATTATTGATCAGATAGACACCCGGGGTAAATAGATGAGGGAGTGGTCAATAGTAGAAAAAGATTTGATAGTCAGAGGGAATGGGAGACAGAGACAGATAGACAAGCAGACGGACAGATGTTGTCAGAAGGAGGTAAAGAGAGATAAAGATAGAGACAGAGAGGGGCGGAACCCGGAGCTTCCGATTTGGAGTTCAAGGCTCTACCACTTTAGTCTGTTCGCCCCGCTAGAGAGGCATAGACAAATAGGGCAAGCAGGCAGACATAGGCTGTGAGAGGAAGGTATAGTTAGATATAAATAGAGATAGAGGGAGAGAGAGAGAGAGAGAGAGAGAGAGAGAGAGAGAGAGAGAGAGAGAGATGCAGAGAAAGAGAGACGTAAACATTAAAAGACAGAGACAGAGACAGACAGAGAGAGAAACAATAGAAACCCAAGTTTAAACGAGTTCAATTTGAGAGGGATCCACCCACCGGACTAACAGCTACTATTGTACGGGGCATGACGGGGGCTGAGTCCATCGGGGAAGCGACACGACTAAGCTTTCACGTGCGGTAATTGATTTCTATTGGAGTTGTGGTGAGTACAAGTACAGTGTACAAGAAATGGCCAATGGCACTGTTCACTGTTAGAGACGGACCCGCTTCTGTGTGGCCACATAGATCAGGGAAACGTGCATTCGGTGCTGTTTAAGTGAGGTCCGATAGTCACGCTTTAAGCCTTTTTGAAAAGTTTCCGTCGTTTCCTGTTGCTGAGAATTATTGATCAGATAGACACCCGGGGTAAATAGATGATGGAGTGGTCAATTGTAGAAAAAGATTTGATACTACACAGTACACTTAAAGAGGCACGACTGCAAACCTGCCAACCAAACCACGTCGTGAAAAAGTACACAATTAATTTTTAAAAAGTGTAAGAATAAATGAGTATGAATGCGCTATTTTCGCGGTATGATGGTAGATATATGTCTGATAACTGGTCCTTGTAAAGCTGAGGGGATAAAGGAAAAGCATACGAGGCCTTGCGATAAAAAGATAAGATAAGAGAAGATATAACTTTATTTGTTCTTTAAAGGCACATTTGATGGTGCGTATAGCCACAAAACAAAACAGTATAGACATTACATTTTATTACATGAGTTGTTACAAACATCAATACTCTTAACAGCATCAATAACAGTAAAGGCCTTTATCCAAAACGAGACAATAGGTAAGAAAATAATTATGCGTAGTTGTCTGAGCATTACTATATTTAAGGCCTACACGGATAATTTGCGACGAGTAAACCTGCATGTCTGGAGGGCGTTTTTATGTCTTCCACCATCATCGTTTAGATCGCAAATATTCAATAAGCTTGTAGGCTGTTAAATTTAAATCTGTTAGTCACTTGCAAGAGGTAACGCGTCTGTTTTGACACAATGATTCAAATCTTCAATTAGATAGGGTGGTTTTCAAGAGGTTTTTCGTGTAAGTGAATTAAACATTAGGCATTTTTTTTCAGCAAGCACTGTGTAAATGTTTAAAATGTCTTGATGCCTATGAGATAGATGTTCATGTTTTCGAGAAGATCGCACGCTTTATGAAATCATACCACAAGAAGTCATACAGAGTTGGCGGGAGAAATAGAAAGAAAGAAAGCATGGGGAGGTAACAAAGAGAGTGAAAGCGGCAGAGAGGGAGAGAGAGAAAGAGAAAAAAGAGAGAGAGAGAGAGAGAGAGAGAGAGAGAGAGAGAGAGAGAGAGAGAGAGAGAGAGAGAGAGAGAGAGAGAGAGAGAGAGAGAGAGAGAGAGAGAGAGAGAGGCGGACAAACAAAGAGAAACAGAGAGGGAGGCAGACAGACAAAGAGAAAACGAGGCAGAGAGAGACGTAGACATAAAGAGACAGAAATAGGGCCAGACAGAGATATACCGATAGACAGAAACAAGGAGAGAAACAATAGAGACCCAAGTCACAGTGGAGAGTTTAAACGAGTTCAATTTGAGAGGGATCCACCCACCGGGCTAACAGCTACTATTGTACGGGGCATGACGGGGGCTGAGTCCATCGGGGAAGCGACACGACTAAGCTTTCACGTGCGGTAATTGATTTCTATTGGAGTTGTGGTGAGTACAAGTACAGTGTACAAGAAATGGCCAGTGGCACTGTTCACTGTTAGAGACGGACCCGCTTCTGTGTGGCCACATAGATCAGGGAAACGTGCATTCGGTGCTGTTTAAGTGAGGTCCGATAGTCACGCTTTAAGCCTTTTTGAAAAGTTTCCGTCGTTTCCTGTTGCTGAGAATTATTGATCAGATAGACACCCGGGGTAAATAGATGATGGAGTGGTCAGTTGTAGAAAAAGATTTGATACTAGACAGTATACTTAAAGAGGCACGACTGCAAACCTGCCAACTAAACCACCTCATAAAATAGTGAACATTTAATTAGAAAAGCTATTGTGAGAAGGAATGCCTTTTCCGCGTTACGTTGGTAGATAAATGACTGAGAACAAACCATTGTAAATTTTTGGCCGATTGTGGAATTCGAACCTTGGAGCTTACGACATGGAGATCAAGGCTCTTCCACTTTGGCCAGTTCGTCTCGCGATAGAGGCAGAAGGAATGGGAGACAGAGACATATAGACAGGCAGACGGACACAGGTTCTCAGGGGTAAATAGAGGGAGCTATAAAGAGATAGAGAAAGAGAAAGAGAGAGCACAGTACACAAAGAGAGACGGAAACATAAAGAGAAAGAGACAGACAGAGACTGTTTAAGTGAGGTCCGATAGTCACGCTTTAAGCCTTTTTGAAAAGTTTCCGTCGTTTCCTGTTGCTGAGAACTATTGATCAGATAGACACCCGGGGTAAATAGATGATGGAGTGGTCAATAGTAGAAAAAGATTTGATACTAGACAGTATACTTAAAGAGGCACGACTGCAAACCTGCCAACTAAACCACCTATAAAAATGGTAAACAGTTATTTAGCAAAAAATTATGAAAAGAAATGCCAAGAAATACGCCTTTTTCGCGTTACGTTGGTAGATCTATGACTGATAACTACATGGAGCTATAAATAGTTAAAGAGAGGGAGAGAGAGAAAGAGAAAGAGAGAGCGCAGTACACATAGAGAGACGGAAACATAAAGAGAAAGAGACAGACAGAGACAGAGATAAGGAAAGAGAGAGAGCGGTGAAGAGAAAGATAGGCGTAAACATTAAAAGACAGAGATAGAGACGGAGACAGAGACAGGCAGACGGGGAGAGAAACAATAGAAACCCGTGTCAATTAAATGTGACCGGTTGAGACAAGAGGCATGGTATCCTCACCCTGTTTCGTGTGTGGCAGCACATAAAATGGTCAGATGTCAGTCTTGGGGCTCGTCTACAATATAGCCTATATAGTGCGGACGTTGGACGTTAAACCGACTCCACTACAACTACTTCTCTCCGTGGAAATTTAGTGCAAACAAAATCTGCACTTTGGCTTTTTATTCCTAGAACTTGCAAAAACGGAACCCCTTCGTGGTTTCATACATTGCAAAAATCACTCCAATATTCCTAACATTAATCGTTTCGCTCCATATGATTATAAATGCGATAAAATATGTTTTATAACATTATTTCCGAGCACTTTCAAAAATCGAACCTCTTCCTGTATGTATATATTTCAATAATCAGTACAGTATTTCTTACATGGGGCTGCGATAGCCTGGGGCAGAACATCGGCTTCCGACGTAGGAGGTCCGTGGTTCAAGCCCTGGCGGTTTCGCCCCCTATTTGTTGGCTCTCGTGTGGGGCAGCACATGAAATTGTAAACAAAACGAGACAATAGGTAAGAAAATAATTATGCGTAGTTGTCTGAGCATTACTATATTTAAGGCCTACACGGATAATTTGCGATGAGTAAACCTGCATGTCTGGAGGGCGTTTTTATGTCTTCCACCATCATCGTTTAGATCGCAAATATTCAATAAGCTTGTAGGCTGTTAAATTTAAATCTGTTAGTCACTTGCAAGAGGTAACGCGTCTGTTTTGACACAATGATTCAAATCTTCAATTAGATAGGGTGGTTTTCAAGAGGTTTTTCGTGTAAGTGAATTAAACATCAGGCATTTTTTTTCAGCAAGCACTGTGTAAATGTTTAAAATGTCTTGATGCCTATGAGATAGATGTTCATGTTTTCGAGAAGATCGCACGCTTTATGAAATCATACCACAAGAAGTCATACAGAGTTGGCGGGAGAAATAGAAAGAAAGAAAGCAAGAGAGAAAGAAACAAAAGAGAGTGAAAGCGGCAGAGAGGGAGAGAGAGAAAGAGAGAAAAGAGAGAGAGAGAGAGAGAGAGAGAGAGAGAGAGAGAGAGAGAGAGAGAGAGAGAGTATACAACCTTTGCAAGCGTGGTAAAAAGATTATTTTATAATAAATTTTGAAAAAAAATGCATTCGATAAACCATAAAGCAACTATGCAGTACAGTATTCCTAACAACAATCGCTTCTTTCTCTGAGGTAGAACATCGACTTGCGACGCAGGAGGTCCGTGGTTCGAGCCCTAGCGATTTCGCCGCCTACTGGTTGGGTCGGTGTCAATTAAATGTGACCGGTTGAGACAAGAGGCATGGTATCCTCACCCTGACTCGTGTGTGGCAGCACATAAAATTGTCAGACGTCAGTCTTGGGGCCCTTCTACAATATAGCCTAGCCTATATAGTGTTAACGTTGGACGTTAACCCAACTCAAGTTTAATCATTTCTCACAACAATCGTTTCGCTACATTGGACCACAGCACGATTTTGCACGATAGCCTTTATCAATAAAACTAGCAACAGAAAACTGATCCCTATAGAAGGAGGGAGAGAAATATCTCCCTCTCTCCGGGTTTAACGTCTCCTAGGTTCCCCTGGGGGAACCTATACGGCGAAAAGCAACAGAAAACCTCATCCATTCACCTACATACACCTAACCTGGCATACTTTGTAAAGACAGGCTGACTAAACCCCAGGAACAAATGCCTTGCATACGGGTGTACACCATGTTGTTACATCCATCGCAGACTTCCCAGGTAGCAGATTTCTCAGAGCACTAACCTACTTGAAAGGCGTTGCTTTTGGACAAGTGCGGTCTAAGTTTATTTTCTTTGCTCACCACTTGTCTACCTTTCAGTAAAGTCGGGGAGGTTAGACGATAAAACAAGGCCCCACAGGGTGTTAAAGGAAAGCATACTGGAAAAGAGAGTGGTGGAAGAGGGAGAGAGATAGAGAGAGAGAGAGAGAGACAAACAGGCATAGGAATAGATATATTATAAATATCTCTCTCTCTCTCTCTCTCTCTCTCTCTCTCTATCTCTATCTATCTATCTTTCTCTATCTCTTCTCCATTCCCCCATCCTTTTTGTCATAACATCATGGTATAGCTTATATGTATATACATAAACAGAGATGAACTGTTGTGAACATACATATATCTAAGATAGAAAAGAAACAATTACCATGTCTTGCAAATAAAGACTGAATGGTATCATTCGCGGATTTATATAGACTTTTTCAATTAAAGATACAACTAGTTAAACGAAAATTATATCTTCATTACGTCTTAAAAACATAACTATGAGCCTGACAAAAATATCCAACGTCCAAGTCTGTATATAAATATATAACCCAGGGAGATTACTAAATAAGAACCGATCATTTAATACATCGGACATAACGCCCGGAATATACTATTGATTACTGTGAACACATCTTTAACTCGCTATAGTCAGACACCGTCAAGTTGGCTTTCCTGGAGAGTACATGCCAGTAGATCTGATTCACCCTAGGACTCGGACTCTCAAGAAGACTAACTAGGTTGTCAGTTGCAAAATTGAAAACATTTTAGCCGAGGGCTGCTGGCTTTGACACCATGATTACGTGCCGGGACGCGAGATTTGAGACCTCGCGAAAACCCGCCTCAAATGTGAAAACGAAGACGATGATTATAAATTAATGGACTCTGCCCAACCGTCCAATCATAGCGTTATCCTAAGTTTACGGAGCCAATGAACGATCAGAAAAACGCATGTCTATGGTCATGATTATGTAATTCATTCTTGTTTTGTGAATCACAAAGCCTGTAGTGTCAGTCGGGCCGAATCGTTTGGGGCTCTAGATCTAGTCTGATCACAGAGTTCTATTAATGTCTGTGAGTCTGATAGAAAAACGCTGTTAAGGTTCTGGGTTCTGGCGCCGTCGGGGTGAAGGTGGTTTAGAGGTAAAGGGGGGAGGGGGAGGGGGGGATGAAGGATACTATATTCAAAAGTGCAGAGAGAGGAAAAAAAGGGGTAGGGGAGATAGGATACGATATTCAAAAGTGCAGAGAGAAATAAAAAATACTTTTATTAGAAACACCTATTCACAGATAGAAAGACATAGACAGACAGAAAAGTACATACATAAAGTGTTATATAAAGAATTTAGATAGACATGTTTATAGTCAATCAACCTCAAGATTTTTTTATTGTTTGTTGTCATAAGGGGTGGCGATTTTTTTTAATGAAAAACTGTTCATAGTGCCGTTCTTTTCTTTATATGGAAACGCAATGAACATATGATATTGTTGGCAAAGAAATGTCAAATGAATATGATACCCCCCTCTCTCTTTCTTTCTCTCTCTCTCTCTCTCTCTCTCTTTCTCTTTTTTTCTTTCTCTGTCTGTCTATCTGTCTGCCTGTCTGTCTGTCTCTATGTCTGTCTGCGTATAAATATTCAAAAGTGCAGAGAGAAAAAAAAGGGGGGTGGGGGGTTACTTGTATTAGAAACACTTATTTACTTATTTACAGATAGATAGAAAGACATAGACAGAAAAGTACATGATTGTGTACATGCTTATATTATAAATACATACAGATAGACATGTTTATAGTCAATAAAGATTTTTGGTTTCTTTGTTTTCATAGGGGTTGCCAATCTTTTAATGAAACACTCTTTATAGTGCCGTTCTTTTCTTTATATCGAAACGAGATGTAAATATGATATTGTTGGCAAAAAAAGTCAAATGAATATGATATCTCTCTCTCCTTCTCTCTCTATCTCTTTTTCTCCCCCACCCCTCTCTCTCTCTCTTTCAAATTTTTTTCTCGTTCCGCCCACCAGCAGGCTAAAAGGATGACATGAGCGAAATTGGGCAGATTTTGCTTTGTCTGCTGGATTTGACACTCTGATAATATTTGAGTGGTGGAAGGTTGAGCAATCTCTATTAGATATATAAATAAAGCACATGGCTTGTGTTTAAAGGAGATGTAAATTTTCAAATAAAAAGAAAAATGGATGATAGTAACAACAAGTCATTTTAAAAGAATAACATCGGAAGGAGACAGACAAATGGAAAGACATAGAGGGAGGGAGTGAAAGAGAGAAAGAGAGAGAGAGAGAAAGGGTAAAGCGAAACGAAATTTAAATATGATATTGTTGGCAAAGAAGTGTCAAATGAATATGATGCCTCTCTGTCTTCTCTCCTCCTCCTCTCTCTCTCTCTCTCTCTCTCTCTCTCTCTCTCTCTTTCAAATTTTTTTTCTCGTTCCGCCCACCAGCAAGCTAAAAGGATGACATGAGCGAAATTGGAAAGATTTTGCTTAGGCTGTTGGATTTGACACTCTGATAATATTTGAGCCGTGGGATGTTGAGCGATCTATATTAGATATATAAATACGGCACAGGACATGGGTTTAAAGGAAACGAAATGTTTTAAATAAAAAGGAAAATGAATGATAGTAACAACAAGTCATTTTAAAAGGATAAAATCTGGAAGCACACAAAAATGGGAAATAATAGGGAGAGAGAGAGAGAGGGAGAGAGAGGGAGAGAGAAAAGGAGAGAGACAGGAGAGAGTAGAGCAAGAAAGAGAGTAATTCAGTCAGACGAATAGACAGAAATATATAGAGACAGACAGGCAGACAAACAGAGAGAAGGGCATACAAACTAAAAATGTTACAATAGAGAAAATAAATTACAAAGATATCCAAGACTGAGAGAGAACTAGTGAAACAGGGAGAGACAAAAATAGAGAAAAAGATGGAAATATGTACAGATGGAGAGAAAGTGAGAGAGAGCGAGGGGGGAGAGAGAAAAAATGTGAGAGAAAATAGGAGAAATAAGTATTATTTTTAATGTCGTTCCTGGATTTAAAAAATGTCCAACAGATGATTTGGACAAGAAAATTATGAACACAAAATAAAATAACTATATCCGTACATGTTTGGCTAGCACCGAGAGTAATATTCTCTCGTTACTCAATATGGTTTCTGAACTATAAAATAGTTTATAAATATCATTTAGTAAAACCTAAAATGACCAGTTAAATATGTTTACCTTAATTGTTCCTAAGTTTTACGCTTGAAACAGATAAGCATGAAACCTTATTTTTGATGCAAGTATCACTTTTCCGATATAGTTCCTATACAAGAAAAAGTTTTTATATATATTAAATTTGTTTCAAAAAAGGTCGTTTTAAACCTTCAGTTGATTAATTCAAATCGTACCAATTAAATATAATTCATATGACAATCCTTACAGGAAAAGGTGTGATCTCTCAATTTTCAATGTCAATTTAGAAAAAAGGTAAGCTTTTCGCAGGTGAATAATATTTGCCTCCTTATAGGACCATAGAAAATACATTGCTACAGAAAGTAATCGATGGATGGTGTACAAAAACTCCTATGCGCTATTGTTTGGTAGGTTAAGTACTTTCAACAAAACTTGATGGCTCTAGATTACATAGCGTGAAAGCGAGAAAAAACTTTAGAAACCTTTTAACCAACAGCTAAACATCCGTCGTTTTTAACTCATCGTTTTCTTAAATGCACATTTGGTACCAGGTTCAGCCAAACATTCCTGAAATGGACATTACATTTTTGCATCTTATTGAGGTTTATTACAAAAACCACGAAACTATCCTAACCATACCTTCCTCTACGACTTCCTATCATACACTACCATCCCCGTGTATTAGATAAAGTTACTCGAGCTGAAAATCCACCTCATCTGAAGTCTGAATGAGATGGTCCCTCTACAATCTTCTGACATACGATTGCAGCGCTGCCACTCTAGCTATCCGTTTCTACCCTACCGCCAACTTGTTTTTACCCTACCGCCCAGTTGTTTTTACCTTATCACCTACTTGTTTTACCTTATCGCCAACTTGTTTTTACTCTACTGCCAACTTGTTTTTAACCTACCTTACCCTACATGTGAGTTTGATTTAAATGAAGTGAGTTTGAAATAGTAAATCTATGGTTTTTGGTAGTACTGTTAGTATTTAACGACTCTTTAGTGGGTATAATTATTATAATCTAGTCATAAACATGAACAAGCTGCACATTGTCAAAACAAAGGCTTGTTTGGACAGCCAACACTTTTCACATCAAGCCAAGGGTTCTGTTTTTCCAAGTTTCTTGTGATGTCATTAATTAAGCCTATTTAATCGAACTTTCTTCTACGCAGCATCAATTTCAGTAAACCTTTGTTTTGCACGCTAGATTTAAAAATCCCCACAAATCCCTACACTTTGCGATTTAACCTGTAGGTTTACCCTACACCCTACCAATCAACATTTTACCTTATCGTAGAAGTGGCAACGCCATATGTGAGTAAGATTGGAGAAAGAGGGACACAGTTTTCCCTGGAAGCCAATAAAGGTGATAAAATATTGATGGCAAGGTACTGTACTGCCCTTCGTGGGTGTTGCCAGGGTCAGGTGATACGTTCGTATTAGCTATAGGGCTTTTGTCAAAATGATATTTTATGATGTAACTTTTAAATAAACGCATAGTGTGAATTATCAATTATAATAGACAAAATGGTCTGATATCTATAAATAGCCGGATTCTTTTAATATTAAAAAGCATTTTCAGGACTTTAGGGCTGTAGAAGACAATTTAATGATGTAAAATCTAAACTAACGTATAGAGTGAATAATTAATGTCTTATAGACACAAACTGATTTTGTATCTACAAGTAGTCGGGATTTTAGAATTTGTTATGTAATGTTTAGTTGTTTTACGTACTTTAGAAATCCCACACAAGACGCTGTAAGTGCAGCGACGCGGTAACTTATGACTCGTAGTAACAATATGTGAATAAGAAAGTCTACGACAGGTCGTAAGCTTACTCCAGCTAACTTAGTTGCTTTTGTTATTGTAAGTCTTTCACTATCCCCTAGTTTAGGTGAGTTTCTATGAACAATCTTGGCAAAGACTTCCATTTTGTCTGCATTCACCTCGTCTCCTCTCTTGATGAATCGTCCACAGAGAACTGTAAATTAATACATTACTGCAATGAACTATGAAGACAAAGAACATTAACGAAAAAGGTTTGATGGTAAAAAAACAACAACATATACTTCGACACACCTTAGGTTAATATTGAACTCTCAGCGAGTTATTTAGGATGTCAAACTCTTTATCTAACATTTATAAACGATAATCTTGTCATAGGATTTTAATCAAAGGGGTATCACGGGGGCGCAATAAGAAATCTTGGCTGACATTCTACTCGCCTGGGAGCAATCAATCCTATTATCCAAATATTTCCAATCAGTCAACACCAGCCATCTGGCACTAGTAGATTTAGCCACAGGTTCAGTGGAATGAGGGAGGAATTGCCCCCCCAATTCCGCCCTCATTCCACTGAACCTGTGGCTAAATCTACTAGTGCCAGATGGCTGGTGTTGACTGATTGGAAATATTTGGATAATAGGATTGATTGCTCCCAGCGAGTAGAATGTCAGCCAAGATTTCTTATTGCGCCCCCGTGATACCCCTTTGATTAAAATCCTATGACAAGTTATCGTTTATAAATGTTAGATAAAGAGTTTGACATCCTAAATAACTCGCTGAGAGTTCAATATTTATCCTAAGGTGTGTCGAAGTATATGTTGTTGTTGAGTCGGTGTCAGTGCAGTATATTGCAAAAGGTATAACAAGGGATCTAGTTTTGTCCGTCAGCGTGACGTAAAACGATACTTGTCAGACGTTAGTTTAAAGACAAGTCTGCAATAGAGCCTAGTTTATGACGTTAAATTTAAGAAATCAAGAAAAAGAATTAAACCTGCGATGATCTTCAAAATAGAGACCAACATAATTATGCTGACAAGCTGGGAGAGATCAAATTGTGTTTGATACAAAAATGCATTTGAACAGACACTAGAATTTTAAATACCAAATACTTCCACCAAACTTAGGTGGATATCAAACTGTCAGCAAGTAACTCAGGATACCAATCTCTTTATCGAATATTCATAAATGATAAACTTGTCATAGGATTTTTAATTAAAGGGGTGTCACGGGGATGTAAGAAGAAATCTTAGCTAACACTCTCCTCGACTGGGAACTATCAATCTTATCATTCAAATATTTCCCAATCAGTAAACACCAGCCATCTGGCATTAAAAACAAAGCGGTCTTTTTCTAACTTAGATATGACTAACCGCAGTTTCCATGGAACGAGGTGGCTCAGTCGCACAGCATGCAAATTTTGATCGTGAAGGCCATGGTTCAATCCCCAGTAGGATCGCATTGTATTCTGACATGGTGGCTAGTAATTTGATTCCTGCATCAACCCAATTATATCTCCACCGTGGTTTACATTAATAACGTTCGAGGTAACAGAGTCTCATGTTTTCTAATCCAAAATTGGCTTTATTAGAATATGGAGACTTTAAGATATGAATTTAAATGCAGTCCTTTTTTAAAATAATTTTAAAAATACCCAAGCGATGAGGGAAATTCGATTAATGCCAACGCCTGCGATAATGGTGTGAAAATTACCCATTTTAAACTACATTAGGACCGTTTTGTTTTGATAAGATTGTCACATGACAGTAGCCAATGAAATTTGACTTTCGTGCTCATGATCGTTTGTGGAGCAAAAAGCGTCAAAAGAAAAGTTAATATTTAAGTATGGTTCTGTCCTAAACTTGTCAGCACGAAAAAAAACAAGTCTGGAATTTTTAAATATATTTGTAGATTGTTTTGATAATGCATTATATACTCTAGAAACAGAAGTTATCCAGAGGTGTACTGCCTTGATGGTATTTAAATAATAATCATTTAGTGTCCTCGCAATATTATGAGATTTGAAATGATCTTTTGAGGAGAAAAAACATACATTTTAGGAAATAAGATAGCAAATACCATTGCTATTAACCTTTGCTGGGAATAAATGTAACAATTTTAAGACGAACTAACTCATACAAGTAAAATGTGAGTTCTTAACAGAAAGCATAAAAAGCAAACAATTGCTGGTTTCGTAATTCAAATATCACGGAAACTGAAGGTAACTTTTTAATAAAATGAATACATAAAAAGAAGGACAAAAGAAAGAAAAAGATAGCCGCAAATGCAGTCCTCGTACCACAGGCATAACATATATATTTTTTTTGCTACCAGAGAGATGACAAAAAACCTTATTTTAGCCAAAGCAATATTTTTACAATTACGTAAGATCAACGATAAAACGAATGTGATTCTATTACCAATGAAAAATTCATATTCTAAACGAAATTCTATCCTCTACACATTGAAGCTACATCATTTTGATTTATCGACATTGGAAAGCAGCAGCCATTGATTTGTATTGTTTGGTATCATAATACGCTTCAACTTTCAAGAGAAAATTAATTTACATTGTTTTATGTATCGGCTTAGGTTGTTCGTTTTCCATTTATAGCGAGGTTTTTATATAGACAACGTTGTTGTTTGTTTTCTAAATTTCTAAATGACAAAATAAATATTAATTTTATTTCATTATATATCGGGTGCAAATACTGAGAAAAAAAACGTTTTAAAAAGATTAGCAATAAGGATCACATAAAATTTCCCTAACTCAAGTCAGAAGTGTTAATGGATTTCATAGTGTATTAATCTTGATAAAATATAAGATGATTAAAAAAAATCCTGATCAATATTGCGAACTCGACGAGAACAAGTGGGATGGAAGGGGAAACAAAAACAGAAAGTGAGTTGAAGACATTTTCTTTCCTGACCTAGATAGTATAATCGTATTTGTGAAATGTATGGCATCCATGCAGTATGCACTAGTGTTTAGAGTAATCGTTTCTAACAGCAAATATTTGCAAGTTAGCCAGGGTGTATCTGGCACGAGTCGGAAATTTGTCTTTGTAGTGTGTTAAACAAGCATCAAATGCATTTTAAAGGGTTGGAAAATTATAACTTTGCCATTTCTAGAGCTGGAGATATTTTGGAAATGAAAACGTTCAAAATATAAAATGTTTTAAAAATTTTAGAGGGCTCTTGTTCAAAACCTATATTGGCGACTTGCGCCTAATTCACCCTCGTTGTCTCTCCCCCTTCTCTCTCTCTCTCTCTCTCTCTCTCTCTCTCTCTCTCTCTCTTTCTCTCCCTCCCTCGCTCTCTCTCTCTCTCCTCTATCTCTGTCTCTCTCTCTGTCTCTCTGTCTCTCTCTCTCTCTTTCTTGCTCTCCTTCTCTCGGTTCGCGTCTCTTTTTGTGAATACATATCTTATTTCCTTCCTTTTTGTGTCCTTTTTGTATGCATTAACATCTTACTCACTTCTTTCTTAAACGATCCCCTTTCTACTTTTATCAACTTCACCATCTTCAATTGTACGACTAAAGTATGAAAGAGTGATGTACTTGTATTTAAATTTTAAAAAAATAAAGAAATTAAGGAAATATCTAATTTTCAACTGCAAAAATCATAAATCTTATTATACTTAGAATAAATCTCCTTATCTCCCTCCACCACTCACCTCTTTCTTAAAGGACTGACATTGTCACTTAAATTATCATACCAATGACATACCCTCGCAAACTCACTGTTCTGTGTCCCTAGAATAATAATTTGGACATAAAATTGTACATAAGAGTGGGGGAAAGAGAGAGAGAGAGAGAGAGAGAGAGAGAGAGAGAGAGAGAGAGAGAGGAGAGGTAGGTGGTGGGGGGGGGGGGGGAGGGGGACAGAGACAGACAGACAGACAATCAGACTGACTGACAAGTAGACACACAGACAGAAATAGAGTACGATAGATTTACTTTACCTTCAGCATAGTAAAGGTCGGTACATTTACTCAAATTTGGCGGATTTTTTTTTCATTGAAACAAAACTAGGGTCAAAATCTAAACAAGTGCAACAATCCTACCGCAAAACTGAAGTGTAACTGTAACTAAAAACAACAACAAACAAACAAAAATGTTTGAAGTAAGGTCCATTTTAAATTTCTTTTTATTTTAAACATCCAAAATCTAAAATGAACGCGAATATTGTTAGTCTGAGTCCTGAGGCTATCATTACTGAAAGTCTTGGACTGGGACTTTAGAACATCCTGAGGACGGACTAGGGAAGGGAGGCGTGGGTTGTGACCCTATACGAAGAGTTGTTACCGGAATTTTTCACCAAAAGAACTAATGACGATTCGTCAGGATATTGCGATTATTGCCTAAGGGTGACTAGAGGAGGTGCTACGTTTTGTAAAAGAAAGATAATTCCTATTTGTGTTTTTTATTTACAAGAGAAGAGTAGGCAAGTCCTTGTCGGGTAGACATTCTATTTGTAATACATGCATTGTATTCTACGTAAATCCATCTCCAACCCTTTCTATGCCTTTTTCTTTCCACAAATTCCGTCACCTGGCGTCATGCTTAAATTAAGCATAACGAAGTTTGTTATCCTTTAGTGGAAACATGTAATGAACCTGACATTATGATTACTTCTGATGTATAAAGAAATTAAATAAGTAAGTTTTATAAGTTTTGGCTAACAAAACAAAAAACGGGAACAGAGGAGAAATAATAGGCTAAAACAGTACTTTCTATTTATAACTTTACAAATCTTTTTAACACGTTAAGTCTTTAAATTCCTCCTAGAGTATCATGCTAGCACACGTGCTTATCTAATGCTATTCTTTAACACAAAAACTACAAGTATTATAATAAAGAAAATCAAAGTGTGTTTAAAATAGAGGACGAGTTTGTGACAGCGTCACATTGAGAAATATTTTTCTCGTAGGAAGCAGCAGATCTCTAAAAGGTTTTG
This sequence comes from Elysia chlorotica, assembly GCA_003991915.1. Taxonomy (NCBI): domain Eukaryota; kingdom Metazoa; phylum Mollusca; class Gastropoda; family Plakobranchidae; genus Elysia; species Elysia chlorotica. The sequence continues at coordinate 426,313 of RQTK01000304.1, forward strand.
ATATAATTATGATGAAAATTAAAAGTAGAATTGATGCAAATATGACAATGAAAGATTAATTGTTTTAGTTTCCATTAAAACTACTGTATCTCTGGTAGATGAGATGTATGCTGAATAGACTACAAGTCGTATGCAGGGACAGATATACAGAGATGGAGACTTAGACAGATAGACAGACAGGCATATTGACAGGCAGATGGACAGAGAAATATAAGCAGAGATATACAAGTAGAATGGTAACGATACGAGTAGATAGATGATAACACTGAATCCAAAAATCAGCGGTAAAGAAAACAATGACTTTTTTTTTCAAACGGATTAAGCCTTGTTGAGTTGAAACGCCATTCGACATGTCAATTTGTGAATAAACTAACGTTGCGTTCGACTTCAGATGGAAAAGTATACTTCTTTTCGTGTTGGTATAATTCTTCATCTTTTTATCTTGGTATGTTCGTCTGTGATCAAGCTGACATTGTTAAGTTTTGGGTTTGTTTTGATGTTTCCTTTTTTTCTTTCTGTGTTTTTCCTCAGTGACCTTCCATTCCTTTCTAGCATACAACGATGCTAGTACATCACGAACAGTTAAGACAAGTATAGAGTCCCTCCTCATTACTTTATAATGCAATCAGACAATACGTTGTACATAAGGTTACTCCCATAACCTTTTTGAAATATTTATTCGGCTAGCATGGCCAATTCTAATCCTAGAGAGAGGACCAGTTTACACGGGACTTGGGAACGTCTCTTTACTTACCTCTCTCTCTCTCTCTCTCTCTTTCTCTCTGTCTCTCTCTCTCTCTCTCTCTCTCTCTTTTTTCTTTCTTTCTTTTTAGTTTAATTATTACCACATAATTTCGTAAAGAAGAATACTCGATGAATCAACGCCTGCCTTTTACGTCTCTAAAAGATTGTTCAATTACGTGTTAGATTTTTGCAATTACCCAAAGCTGCCCTCTCTCTCTAAGAATTTGTTGTCTCTTAAGTTGAGAGAGACCATTCTGGCTGCCCTCTCTCTATTGTATTTACCGTCTCTCAAGCTTTGCGCCAGTTAGTATTTTCTCCAGCACTATTTCGCCCATTCTGGCTGCCCTCTCTCTATTGTATTTACCGTCTCCCAAGTTTTGCGCCAGTTAGTATTTTCTCCAGCACTAGTTCGCCCTCCACTAAGCATTGTAGTCCAGATAATACAGAGCCTAGCATGCAAGGGTGCGTGTTTCGACTCAATATGAGACTGCTGTTTTTCCCACTGGAGCTCGTGCCAGGTTACTCATTAATCATAGAGGAGAACAAAAGGGGATCTATGGCAGTCTATCGTTACATTTTTGTCAGGTAGGCCGCCTCCTGTTTCCCACGGCTTGGCTACAAATCAACACCCTCTTCTACTAACTCAGTGATATTCTATTTATAGACTAGATAGGCTAAGCAACACGTCGTCTATGGGACAGACAGGAAGCTCCCGCCAGTGGAGATAAGAACCTCACTCTCAGCTCTGCGCTCGCGGTGAAGCTTAATTTGGCCTGTTTAAAAGCATATTTTGGCATAATATGTATAAGAAAGGCATAATTCTGCGGGAGCAGGTTTATTACTCTACTGAAAGTCAGCCAGCAGACAAGTGAGGGTCTTATGACTCAAGGTGCGAGCACAGATTATTATCGCAAAAAGTACTGTGCGCGGCAAGGGCATTAGCCCGTCTATATTTTTTAGGTCAATGTACTAACAACGTAGGAGAAAAGCAAAAGCTTAAACTAATTTCGACAACATTACAGAGTTCTCCTGCCTGGCATTCCTTGTGAAGTGCTTTTTGAAGTAGTCGAAGTATGGGACGACTGTTACTTACTAGAATTGCATAAACTCTCAGCCTACCTGTAATTTTTTTTTACGTTTGGTTTCTTGACTGTGTTTACTAAAGATAATTATGGCGTAGATATTATTTTATAATTATACAGGCATACAGTGATCTCTGCACGTGTCCTTTAATACCTGTTTTTGCAAAGGTATATACTTTTTTTTATTGCGAAAACGTTCATAGAGATTTTAATGAAGTTTGGTGTAAAAAACCCATTTACAAACGTTAATTGATTCCGCACCGTTTTATAGAATTACGATTTACGCTGATAAGTTGGCTTTCGTTAATTTCATTACAAAAGTATTAAATTTATATTTAAAAAAATATAAGCAATTTTTAGCAGCTTCAATGCCTCAGTATAAGCAATCTCCCAAGAGAGAGAGAGAGAGAGAGAAAGAGAGAGAGAGAGAGAGAGAGAGAGAGATATTTTTAAATGAAAGGCCAGATATACAAAATATATAGGCTATTTTTAGAGGTCCAATAAGTATTTGAATACATTCTTTAAAACATGCGTTACAATTAAACTTTGAAATTGACGATTACAAATGAAATTGAAATCAAGCACGTCAAGTAATTGGTTGGCGTAAAATACTTCGTGTTGTTCTGAAGCCATTGCTCATAAACTGCGCCGTTTTTTTCCTCTAAAATTTACCATTTCACAAATCTAAAATGAGATCTCAAATAAAAACCATCTTATTTGTCATAGATTTAATATCACTGACAATTAATGTTCCAGTTTTCATTAATTTAGTTTGTAGATGGGTTTAAAAAGAATGCTATGATTATTGTGAAAACAGGGTCAAGAACATCAATATTAAAACATTTCACCAAAAAGGATTCACATGTTCACTTTATGTACAGGAACCTATGAAGTTATTTCAAAGCATGTGGTAAATATCTTGAGACGGCAATCAAATCCCATGTAATTGGAAGTGTGATTCATCAACATACATCTTGTTTCCGTTGTGTTTACAAACCCCACCTTTCCTTTTAACGCACCTGTGAATTATGACATTTAAGCATTTTTTAATTTAATTGGACATTTGACTTCTCCCCATTTCTGCTTAACATTAGTCGTAGTTAAAATCCATTCGTGACAGATAAACCAGAGGCTCAAGATGTTTTAAGAATTTAGATTATAAAATACGTTTCATAAGTTTTACAATCCCAGGGCACCTTGAAAGGAAATTTTAGTGCTGTTCTCTGCATACTCATCATAATGTGACATCAATCTTATAGTCAACTAGCTGGGATGCCCGGCTTCGCTAAGGTTTTGGGACACAGTAACGATATAAACTGTTTTTTTTTTAAAGGTTATACTTACTACTAATAGAGATAAAGCTTGGATTATGGGACGCAGTGAGCAACTAAAATGGTAAAACATAGTTGTAGAGATAGAAGTTTAAAGCCAAAAAAGCTAAACAAATTAAATTTGATACAAATGGGTGCACCACTTAAAAGGGCATATCAATAGTCTTGATAACTCACGCTAGGATATTTACAGCATTTCTTTGTAGATAACATTTCTTTTAGATCCATTTTACCCCCTTTTTCGATCATAGTCGACGTAGGTCATATAGAATTTAAACCGCGCTCGAATGTTTTTAAACCCCGAAAGATCCCCATTCGATGGATCTGGAATTCTGTATTATAACCCAAGCAGAGCCCGACCGTGAACACGTCAAACGGAAAGAACACAAAAATTATATATATCTATAAGTGGTAGTGTTGACTTTAAATGGGTTTAAGAAAACAATAATAATTACCGCAAGAAATCTCAACTATTGAAATAGAGCCCCGCACCTATTTGAACATAGCCCGCTTTCACTTACGATTAGCTAGCTAAAATAAAAAATAGCAATGGCTGCTTGATCGACAAATCAATTTCAATTCCTAAAATCTAATTGATGCTTTAAACGTTATCGTGAAAAATAAATGAATCAGCCTAAGGCATTCAGAAAATTCCAAGGTACCAAAATATCTAAATTTCAAGTTTGTACCTTGAGTAGTTATGGCGGAGAAAACGATAATAATTTCACCAGTTCACAAATATATAATGAGATGACATTAGGGTAAAAAAAGACATTAGGTTATGCAGAGGTTGAGTATATGTTTTGTTGCACTATTTTAAAGAAAGGTAGCATGCTTTTTCCCCCTTCTGTTCGATACGTTTGTTACCATACGTGCCAGACAAAAACATAATACGCTTTTCTATACTTAAAGACTTTTTCACCCTGAAAGACAATACAATACACAGCAATTTTGGGACTAGAAAAACAACAACAGATGGGCCATGAAATGAAAAGGAACAAAAGGTACTAGAGCTGTTATCTTAAAGACAAAACTTCCAGCCAATATTTAAATTGCCTGCACTGCATTGTTTAATATTCTATAAACTTAACCCGCAGAACAGACTTGTCTGTGATCATTCAGTTTCTTGTAAAAACCTCTAGACAACTGGTTATGATGCGCTTGGGAGCTGTTTAGATTACGATCATATCGCGATCGTGGGCGCCGTAACGCTAGAAAAAACATAAATCTTTAACGCAGTATTCCGAAGGGTTCCGTTGCACAGTGAGGTTCATAAAAGATGAATTCCTCCAGAGCTCCGCTTGGTGAGTCAGTTGTAATGCTAGGCGCCGCGCGTGCTGATAAAATATGAGTTTTGAATGTTGGAGTTGTATTGCTAACCAACCAGATCAGATAGGCTGTTTCGTTCAATTTCTTCCTGCACCAATAAGAAAACAGTTAGAAGTTTGCATGGTTTAAATAGATGGATAAAATGTGTGTACTTGTAAAAAATAATGACCTAAACAGTTGAATCTGTATCAAATGTATATAAATTTAGAAAAGAAAAAAAAAAAGATTACTTTAAATTACAACTGAATGTAAAATAGTTAAATATGTATACCTTTAGTACAAAAAAAAAGAAAATATTACTTTAAATTACAACTCAAAATAACAGTGTATGGCTAAAATGATCGCTACAAAAATAATATTGGACATATTTGATACAGAGAAAAGCAGTTATACTGATATCATACTGCGTTTTTCAGTAAATGTTAAGAGATGAAGTTTCAGGTACGTGCGTTTCATTGAGGATCATATAAGATAAATTAGTGTAGTCTATGGTATAAATATGTGACTTTATAGATTGACTCGACGTGCTTTCTGGCACTTTAACTTGCACTTTTATGAACTATTGTGAAACACCCTTGTGGTTATACAACGTAAACAGAACGGGTTAAAAGATAAACAAGAATTGCCATCTGGTTCAAGTCAGTATTAAACTCGTTATAAACAGAAATTACAGCCGACAATAAAAATCAAAGTAGAAAAAAACTCATTCCTACGTAAAGATAATTATTTTTAATCAGAAAAAAATTCTTAAATTAGCCAAAGATCAAAACAAAAAATAGGCAATATTTTACCATATGATCTATGAATATAACACGCTATTTATTAATTTCCCTTCCCGCCTCTCATTTTGAAATAGAGAGACACACATATAATTTATAGGGGAAAACATTTTCATTTTTGTATTCATAATTAGTTTCTGAAGATCAGACTGCTTCAGCACATTCAATCGTTCATGCAACAATCTTTCTAATCTATCAGATTTAGATACAACTTTCTCCCGCTGGGCTTCTTGGCTTGTTAATTGCTTGCTGCTGTTTTTTAACCTTTGGTTGATTAATTTTAAACCTCTGGGTGTACGAGAAAATAATTCCTGGTTTTGTTTATAACCTCATAAGATAATCTATCTATTATTAAAAAAATTGCTCTAAAGTGCCAATTTAAATTGTATCACAACACAGTAATGCAAATATTTTTCTGGATTTCCTCTTCCTTTCCAGCGAAAAGAACACATATTAAAATAATATTACCAAGAAGTTTGAAAGTATAAAAGCAAGAATTAGTCTTTTAGGCAAAAACAATAATGATTTTTGTATCATAATTAGGGGTAGTTTTCTAACGATGCCATGAAAATAAACGATATGAAATCAGTTTGTTGTCACAGTATTAAATTTCCAATCATAAAGAATGTTAATTGTACGTGTAAAGCTTGGCAACGGGGGTTAAATGAACCGGATCATTTTCTTGACTCGGCGTACATACCGAGACGAAGGGCAAGACAATTATGCGAAATCTCTTTATTAGAGGAACACTTAGACACTGAGAGGAAGAACATGCCAAACATCAACTGAGGATTTGTGTTGTGCTGGAGATGGTTAGAATAACGGGGGATATATTGTGTTGGAGATCGTTAGAATAACGGTTGATAAAAAGAGCTGGGTAAAGGAATAGGGTTTGTGATAGATAAGCTTTTAATTCTGTGATCTGAGTTCATTGAGAGCACATTAAAAGAAGTGCTAGTTAAGAAATTAAACATTAGTTAGCAAACAGATTGATAGAGAGGCAAGTTTCCTTGGATGGAAAAAAATGTTGTCAGATAAACATAAAAGATAAAAATATGGATAATCATGTAGAGACGGATATATAGTATTTCGGACAAATAGGCAATTCAAAAGAAAGATAGACGAAAGATCGACAGATAGATGGATAGATACCTTATTAAGAAGCCTATATTTAAAGATACACGGTGTACATACCGAGATGAGGGGCAAGACAGATGATAAAATCTCTTTATTAGAGGAACACTTAGACAACAGATAAAGATATTTGAAGGAATATGGATAATCAAAAAGAGACAGATAATAGTTTGGCGGATAAATAGGCGCAATTTAAGGGAAAGATACAAATTAAAAGACCGACAGATAAGATGGATTGATAAATTAGTAAGAAGTGTAAAATTAAAGACACAGAATTATGAAAAAATGGCTAGAAGCAATAATTTTTATTATTAATAAGTTATCAGATTCATCTCTCAATACTAGCTTCCTAATCATAATAATAATTGTTACAAGGTTACACGTTAAAGCTTGGCAAAGGGGTTAAATGAACCGGATCATTTTCTTGACTCGGCGTACATACCGAGACGAAGGGCAAGACAAATGGGCGAAATCTCTTTATTAGAGGAACACTTAGACACTGAGAGGAAGAGCATGCCAAACATCAACTGATGATTTGTGTTGTGTTGGAGATCGTTAGAATAACGGGGGATATAGAATAACGGGGGATATAGAATAACGGGGGATATAGAATAACCGGGGATATAGAGAGAAGAGGCACGTTTTCGTATTAGTTTGAAGTTCTGGCAGTTATCTATGGACAGGTGAACAGAAAAGATAAAAACAGCGGGGGAAAGGGATAGGGTTTGTGATAGATAATCTTTTAATTCTGTGGGTTTGAGTTCATTGAGAGCGAATTTAAAGGAGCGTTAGTTTTAGACATTGAAATAATTATTAACAATTAGACTGATAGAAACAGGGTTGCACTGATGTAAATAAATGCTGTAAGATAAACATAGATTTGAAAGGGAAAAAATAGACAATTAAGTAGAGCGGATTATATAGATTCGTCGGTGATTAGACAGATAAAAATAAACAGAGAAAAATGTTAGAAGCCTAGAATTAAAAAAAATACATCAATATTTGGCGGGTGAATAAGGAAGATAAAAATGCTAGGGATGAGGGTAGAACTTCTTATGAATTATCTTTTAATTCTTTGATCTTAGTACATTGAGGGAACATTAAATGAGTGTTAGTTTTTCCAATTAAAATATTAGTTAACACACAAACTTATAGAAACAAAGTTTCATGGATGGTAATAAATATTGTCAGATAAACATGTTTGAAAGAGACAAATATAGATAATCATCATATAGAAGGATATGCGATTGGTAAATAAATAGGCAGAAAAGATTTAAATAAGAGGCTTTCAAATACATGGGAAAAAGCTTTTTCAAAAAGTTAAAATTAAGGAGCGCATAATACGCTATTAACATATTTAAACATTATAATGGGGAAAAAAAAACTTTTCGGTTCATTGACATTGTCGTATCTGTTTTGCCACCGTACCTTTTCCAGTTTCCTAAAAATAGACTTTTCACTAATACAGGGAAAAACGGGAATCCTCCAAGGTTTTGATTATTGCTGAGGGCAGTGGGTGCAGTTGGTAGTTAGAGGGAGCAAAATGACATTGAGGCTAGTTCATGTAGTTCATATAAAGTAACCCTGTAACTAACTTCTCTTTTGTGTTATTTTGATTCGCAATGTTGTAAGTATCGATCAGTTTAGTAATATATGATGCACACTCACCAAATGGAACTAACGAACATAGCTCTCAACATCTGTAATTTCACATAGAAAACGTTGCATATTTGATGCACAAGTTTTGGATCATTTCTAATGTATGGATCTAGGTTAAAATGGTATGTGAAACACACATGTTTTGGTGCATCTCGTGACTGTATGTGATTGAGAATTTCTAACGCAATAGGTGCACGGACATTCTGTTATTAAAACTTTAAAGTTTGTGAGTCATAAATACAACTTCGCAGTAAGCTTACACCTCGTTCGAAGACTGTGACTAAAGCTTACAATTCGTTTGAAGACTGTGGCTAAGGTAACCACTAAACTTACCACCACGTTGTACTTACGTCCCTAAAATGTATCTCGTTTGTTATTATTGTCAGGTGCGATAGATAAAGTGGCCGTTTTAAAGCCTTGTTGTCTACATTTTCTGATATAAAAAATTTTTGGAAGGAATGAGTTAACACTTCATAGAATATGTTTACTGCATCCTGTTTTGGGATTATGCGATTCGAATCACAATGAGTGTGGTCTGTATAGGAGAAAATAAGGGTAAACTTGTCCAGAAAAAAATCTGACGTTTACAAGCGCACTAGATAACAGAATGGAAAAACTGTAGAAATTTCAATTGTGGCTAGAGTCATAGATAAACAGTTATCGAAGGAAAAATGCAAGATATTGGGGTTACTTTTCTAAAGAAAGAAAAAAAAATCACCTTCAGATATATCTCCTGCACGAGATACCTTGATGGCACAAAACTGGAAAAAAGGTTTGTTTCCGATAAAAACAATATTATACATGAAGGGAGCTAGAGATAAGGAAATCCTTATAAGAAGTATCATATTCAGCCGAAACAAACAACCCTTGACAAAAACACACCAAAATAAACAAAACACGTTTCTTATCGGGAAAAGAAAGAAACATAACTTGGCTGAAAAATATATACGATAGAGGCACTAAGGAATCGAAGATAAATTATACAAAAAATAAGAACGTCTTCGATAGGATCAGCATTTGAAGCTCTTCTGTCTTGGGGTTTATTAAATTGCAGGCTCAAGTGGTGCACGCGATTCGAATCATTCGACCTGCGTTTCACACTCGCAGCTTTCGGGAAATGTTGAGGCTAAAAAAATATAAGCACATTTTTTACCAAGATTTACAATATAGTTTATGACAGCAAGTTGAGTTAAATGGGTTAACCTGAGATGTTAAATAAATAGGGACCATAATTAGTCCTGATGTTTAAATAGATTTGATGTTTTCCGATCTATTATAATTATACTCGATAAACCTTTTAAAAATTTATTCTAAAACAAAAATGCTGAGTATAATTCTCAGTATTCGTTAATACTCGGGATAAAAGTAAGTAACCAACTAAGAGTGTAAATACGCACACACAAAATTTATGTGGGACTGACAACATTTGCATGTCAAAATGATTATGTGAAATGTATTGCAGTTCCAACCAAAATGAGTAGACCTTTGAAATTATAATACGGCTGGACTTGAAATTTTAAAATTGACCTTTTTTCGCTCAAAATTTAAGAATTGCAAATGTGGTAGTCTTCACCATTAGTATTTAGATATGTATTTAAAAAAGACCCACCTCTTATAATCCAAAAGTTTCATTAAACCAATCAAATGTATTTGCATGCTTTTGATTTATTTTCATTTGTAATGTTATTGTAAAGCAAAGTAGCAAATGAGCTCGTTTAAAAAAATAAATTTGGAAATTTAAAAAACAAACAACTTTCAATGGTTGTTACATGTATTTTTTTCATCTTTCTGTCTTTAACCAAACATGACCAAATCAATGTTCTATCCATATGAAAATATTTTCAATCTTCTCCCTTTTGTGCAGATAAGCTGGGTCTGCTTAAAGTTTTTTTTGTTCGCTTGTTTGTTTCTTTTTCCTGTTTTTTTTTATTTGTTATTGTTCTATTTTCAAATAAAACCAACAATGTTTCCAACAAAAACAAACTATCTCGTTATAGACTGGATTTAATGCAAAGTTAAGCTCGATTCCTTGCGCAAGATTTATATCTGTTTCACCTGATTTGTTTTCTTGTAACCTTTGTTTCCCTACTTGCTCTTTTCTGGGGGGAAAAATGAGAAGGAAGCTCATTCCATCTGCAGCGTGAATTACAGCACATGTATAGAAGATGCTGAGCTTTTGAATAATGGTTAACAACTCGAGACATTGGGTTAGAGCTGCAGAGGAAAATATGACACGTGCATTAACAAAACATGATCAAAATGAACATGGTCTAACAAGTGCGGTATGTTTGGTTATTTTGTCCCATGTGCAAGGCTGATGGCTGTTCTATCGTTTATGAATCCCTCAGAAGATGGAGTGCCTTCTACTTACGTGTGGTCGACTTGGATGCGTTAAAAGTTCGTAACAGGATAAGAAGAGAAAGTTAGGAGGAAGGGGGTTGTATGTAGAGGTTATAATAATAGCGTGGGGATAAATAGAGTGAAAGAGGAAGATAGAAAAAAGGCAGGATAATAGAGTGACTGAGAAAGAGAACGGAAAGGAGAAAGAGAGTAAAAGTGACAAAGAGTGGGAGAGAGAGAGAGAGAGAGAGAGAGAGAGGGTGGAGTGTATAGAGGATATAATAATAGAGTGGCGATAAATATAGTGAAAACGAAAGAAAGAAAGGGACAGGGTAATAGAGTAAGGATACATAGAAAGAGAACGGAAAAGAGAAAGAGAGTAAAAAACAAACAAATATATGCATAAAAATACGAAGGCAGCACACGAGGTGGAGCATGTATATAATTGTATTGGTACATGTATTATTATTAAAGAAAGAAGCATTTCACCTACCTAATCAGCCAATACAGGTAACACTTGGTACGCGGTTTCGACAAGCTTTTATCGGTTATTTACACAACGCTTTCAATAACAAACAACACTAGATATTAAGTTTTATAATGGTATAGAGAATAAAATTTAGAAGTGGTTCTTTTCCCAAAGTGTTAAATATCAGATAACCATGAAAATGAAGTATTCTAAGGGGGATGGAGTAGAATAGAGAATCGATTATTTTCCAAGGTTTTCAATAACAGAATATCTGATAAGCCCAAAAATAAGGTACTGTGCGGAGGACAGAACGAAGAAGTCACAGAGATAGAAAGTCATGGATAAACAGTTATCGAAAAACAAATACAATGGGTACGAGTTATTTTCGTAGAACAAATCAAAACTTTGGGTTAGAGCTAAAAAGGGAAATGCAACATGTTTATCAACAAGGCATAATCAAGATGAACATTGTAAGGGGGACAGAATGATAATATGACGAAGAAGTCACAGAAATACAAAAAGTGAGATATAAACAGTTATCGAATGAAAAATACCATGGATACGAGTTGTTTTCGTAGAACAAATCAAAACTTTGGGTTAGGGCTAAAAAGGGAAATACAACATGTTTATCAACCAAGACATAATCAAAATGAACATTGTAAGGGGGACAGATAATATGACGAAGAAGTCACAGAAATACAAAAAGTCAGATATAAACAGTTATCGAATAAAAAATACCATGGATACGGGTTATTTACGTAGAACAAATCAAGACTTTGGGTTAGTGATAAAAAGGGAAATACAACATGTTTATCAACAAGGCATAATCAAAATGAACATTTGTTTGCCAAGTGCGGTATGTTTGGTTGTTTTGTACCATGTGTAAGGTTCTTGACTGTTTATTCGTTTATGAATCTCGCATAAGACGGAGTAGGGCTTACTTACTTGGTTACAGGTGGTCACTTTGATTTTAGAAACTTAGGTGGGGTGAGTCAGAACGTTTTTTTTAAATTCTTTGAATGCAGGTAGGAAGAGGTTAAAATGATGAGAGGAAATGGAGAGAGAGAGAGAGAGAGAGAGAGAGAGAGAGAGAGAGAGAGAAAGAGAGATGTAAGACAGACACACGGATAGACGAGGTTATAGAAAAGGAGACGGAGATAAGGTATTCGTTGGCCAGACAAATGGTCTGGGGAGGAAAGAGAAGAAGGGGGGGGGGGGGGGTGAGAGAGTAAGGTAGAGAGATTAAGAGGCAGACAGAAAGGCAGACAGACAAATAGACATATAGACACACAGACACATATAAAGGAATAGAGAAAAAGAGAGAGAGTGAGAAACAGAGAGAATGAGAGAGAGAGAAAGAGAGAGAGAGAGGGAGAGAGAGAGAGAGGGAGAGAGAGGGGGGGAGGAAGGAGGGAAGTAGGCGTAGGAAAAAAAGGAAACAAACACACAAAAGTGTTGTAGTTAAGCGTGCTACAAATACATAATTACAAATATACAAAAAGGACTTTTTCTGTGCAGTCCAGACAAGTACTTCGACTATTCGAGGCTAAATGCATGTCTTCTAGAGTCTGTTTCTGAAAAAAAAAACACATTTCCTCTCATCAGATAATTATTCCATCGTTACTTTCAATAAGAAATTGTTCTCTTTCTCTCTCTCTCTCTCTCTCTCTCTCTCTCTCTCTCTCTTTCTCTCTCTCTCGTGACTTTCTTTTCATGTATTCTTGTTATAAGAGACCTCACGATAACAGGACATATAGAGAAAACGAAGACGTTCGTAAACTCAACGGACTTACATTGATTTTACCAGCAATGCTCATGCATTCGCGCCATTTTTTAGGGTTTTTCCAATATTCATAATTTTTGAAGCAATAAACATAGAATAAAAATGTTTGCAGATTTGAAAACTGTAGCTTTCTATCTTTCAAATGAAATGTTTACAATTACCACTTAAATTAACATGATGTAACTCCAACGAGCGTAGAGAATGTGCATCAACGTTCAATCGTAGCTCTATTTTTAAGTTACGGAGCGAATAAGCGATGAGAAAGCCTAATGCATTAGGGGCCTCACTATGTCATCCGTCATATTCGTATGAATCGCAAAGCATCTATTTTTTACCATTAAAGCTGCACCGTTTTGACACAAAGTAGCATCGTATAGACATTCACTGCAATCCGATAAGGATGGGTGGGTGGGTGGATGGAGACAGGAGGCTGAACTCTTCCTCTCTCTCTCTCTCTCTCTCTCTCTCTCTCTCTCTCTCTCTCTCTGGATTTACCCATCTACCTATTAACCTATCTATACGAGTATAGTAATCTTCTCTCTCGTAGTTTCTCTTCTTTTTGTTTCTATTTCTGACTTTGTCTCCCTTCCTCCCTTTCACTTTTCTCGCCCCCTCTTTTACTATCTCTCTTCTCTTTATTTTACTTCCTCCCCCATTCTTTACCTCTCAACTGTCTTCACAAACAACCATTATACATGCACATCCTCTTCATATCACTCCATCCACCTAAATTCAGCGACCCAGCACTCCCCAAGGATTGTTAAAGTTTCCAATGTCACCAGGCAAATAACACAGGCCCGGACTGACGCTAAAAACAGCCTTGCTTCACTGAACGCAAACAGAGACATCGTTTTTGGATACACGATTACGGACCCAATCTCGTTGTGTCCAACAAGCTTGAACAACTTCATAAAAAGATTGACTCACTTTTTTCTCTTTCTGTTATTTTTTTTCTTCTTTTCATCAACTTTTTTCTCTGCTGCTCATGCCATGCTCTGCCTCTGCGCCAAACTGATCGATATAATATCGTTCTCCGAAAAAAGGTGCTATTTATTACGACCAGACATCACCCATTCTGAAAAAAAGAATGACTCGTTGTCTCTTTTCTCCCCAGGGCGGTACAATCCTATGGGATTGTATTATATTTTATTTTGATCGTTGCGCGCAGTATTATAATTATAGTTTCCTGTTTAAAATGGCATTATCTTTGTAGAATGATTGAGTGCATTACACCATAGGTGGGGTGTCGTTGGCACAATGATTAAGGCGTTTGCCTACCATTTAGAACGTTCTGTGTTCGATTTGAGGCGTTCTTTGCTTGGCCCTCTGTGCCAGAGAGGTTCTTGAGTCACGAGGAATGTATAACATCCAGGCATTGCAAGTAATATCGTTCCTCCAAAAAAGCGCTATTTATTACAACCAGACACCGCTATTATGAAAAAAGAATATTGTCTTTTTTCTCCCCCCAGAGCGGTACATTCCTATGGGATTGTATTTTATTTTTATTGGAACATGACGCACAGTAGTACAATTATGGTTTTCTGTTTAAAATGGCATTATCTTTAAACATTCAGAGTGCATTACATTATAAGCGGCGTGTTATTGGAGGAATAGTTAGAGTGCTGGGCCACCATTGTGAATGCATTGGGTTAGATCTCCGTCGTGGATGCACATTTTTCTGGGTCCCCTGTATCAAATCAGCACAAGGCTTTTGAATCTATGTGAGTGTAAATTGGGGGCCAGGAAAGTAATGACAAACTACATCACTACCTCTTTTGAACAATGAACAATCAGAACCCTAATAGTTTCTTCACCAACGCTATGTCAAATAAGTTGTTTATTATGGAGCCAACTTTACTTGCTTTTGAACTATAGGTTGCTGTGTGGATCAGGCTGGTATATTCTATCAAATCAAAATTGCATCCTTACTACTTTGTATATTAGTTTGTCCAGTCCTATACCATCTATAAGAGCGGACAGACACTGAGTGTAGATACGTTGTTTTTTCTGTGCTCTTCCACTACTTCTAGAGATAATATGGACATAGGCTTGCAGTTTTACAAAAGGTGTTGCAACTGGGTAAAATGGTATCAAATACACCTGGTTTTGAGTTAAAACTTAAACTTTTTCTCAAATGATAATATTGCAAAAACATTTTCCAGAAAACCAACAAGGTTTGTGTGTGGGACGGAAGGGGGGGGGGATATTCACAAAACAGTCCATATATGCTAGGAGATTACGAATGGTAAATATTGATGCGGATGTTGCTCATACACTAATACTGTTGTGCAAGGAGTCAAAACATGTAAAATGGCATTTAGCACAACCATCCCTCGATTCTCTCTGTCACTATATTCCATCTTTTTTCCGCCTGCCTGTCCATCAACGTTTTTGATGTCTACCCCAGTGGCAAAAACCTCCCCAAAGCTGTCTTAATAAAGATCTCACTTGATAGAATCAGCCAAATATACCGGCAATTCCCGATCGATAGTGAACGCTATAAAAACACATCTTTATGATAACAACAACCCTATTGGAAAGGTTCCATCGCGCCGTGTTCCCCTTAACTTCTCGGCGATACAGATAATTCTATAGTGCTTATGGTGCCGTGTTATGTAAGGGGGGTGTATGTGTTTTTTTTTTAGGGTGGCGGGACAAGAGGGGGAAAGAGGGGGGAATGGGTGCGTCGGTGCAGATAAAAGAAGAGTTCTCAATTCCTCATTACGTTCTCTCCTTTGGCTGCCTATCAATTTTGTGCCGTTTGTTTTTTTGTTGTTTTTTTTTGGTTTGTCGATTTACCTGTATCATTCTGTAACTTTCTCTCTATCCCACTCACTCTCTTTCTTTCTCTCAATCTTTGTCGTGTCTTTCTGTAGTTTGTCGTATCTCTCTCTCTCTCTCTCTCTCTCTCTCTCTCTCTCTCTCTCTCTCTCTCTCTCTCTCTCTCTCTCTCTCTCTCTCTCTCTCTCTCTCTCTTGTTCTATCAAACATTGTTTCTTTGTTTTGTTATCTATCTTTCTTTCTCTCTCTAGCACTCTCTCTCTCTCTCTCAATCTTTGTGTCTTTCTTTGGTCCGTCTGTCTATTTCTCTCATTTCCCCCTTCTCTCTCACTATCTTTCACTAGCCCTTCACATCTTTTTATTGCGCGCTTTTTGTCCCTCTTTTCTTCTCCTTTTTCTCTCTATCTCTGCATTTTTTCTTCCTCCCTCTGCCTTTCTGTCCCTTCACACTATCCCATGTTTTATATACCGTAACTGCAACCTCGCCAAAGCTGTCTTAATAAGTGTTCTCACTCGACATAATCAGCCAGATATACCGGCAATTCCCGATCGATAGTGAACGCTATAAAAACACATCTTTATGATAACAACAACCCTATTGGAAAGGTTCCATCGCGCCGTGTTCCCCTTAACTTCTCGGCGATACAGATAATTCTATAGTGCTTATGGTGCCGTGTTATGTAAGGGGGGTGTATGTGTTTTTTTTTTAGGGCGGCGGGATAATAAGGAAAAGGATGGGGAGGGGAGTCGGTGCATTCTCTTTTTTGTGTCTCTGCTCTGTGTCGCTCTCTCTCTCTCTCTTTGTCACTCTCTCTCTCTCTCGCTCTGTCTCTTTGTCGCTCTCTCTCGCTCTGTCTCTCTCTCTGTATCTCTCTCTTTCTCTCTCTCTCTTTTCTTTCTCAATATCTCTTTCTCAGTCACTGTCACTCTCTCAATATGTGTGTCTTTCTTTGGTTCTGTTCATCTCTTTCTTTCTCTCTCTGCCTCTGTCTCCGTGTCTGCCTCTGTATCTCTGTTTGTCTGTCTGTCTGTCTGTCTGGGTGTATGTCTGTCTGTCTCTCTCTCTCTCTCTCTCTCTCTCTCTCTCTCTCTCTCTCTCTCTCTCTCTCTCTCTCTCTCTCTCTCTCTCTCTCTCTCTCTCTCTCTCTCTCAACCGTATTCCTCTTTCTCTGTCATTGGCGTTGTTTCACTTTTTGCGAACTGTATTTATTTTTACTTTTTAAAATTCTTCTTTTTTAATGTTAGTTTTATTTGTTGCTATTTTTTGTTTTGTTTTGTTGTTGTTGTTTTGGGTTGTTGTTTTTGTTTTTGTTTGGGTTTTTCTTTGACCGTTTCTTAAAAAACGGATGAGAATTTATCCTACTTAACATACAGCACAGCTCTTTGCTCTTTTTGTGTGTTTTTTTAAATTCACATAAACTACAGTTTCCTTTCTCTCTTGCAAAATGCTATATGATCTCTAATAAAACCACTTTATTAAAAACCGCTTTGATATATTTATGGCCTTTCTGTAATCCATAGGACATGGGCTATAGAAAAAAATGTCTTTAAATCAAGCCCAAAACTTGCAAAGCCTTTGCTATGCATCTAGCATTTCCTTGTTCCCGATTTGTTTGGAGTTTCATTGATTGTTAGCTCAGATGCAGAACCGCGTAAATCAATTTTATGACATTGCAGACCGCGAAATTTATAACGGAATGTCCCGCTTCCGGCTATATGTTATACTTAACGAGAGTAATGTCCCTTGTTACCCTCAAGCTTTGGTAAACTTACACTCTTAGGTATTTCTTTAAAGGAAAGAGCGATGCAAAAACATCTTGATGCTTTAGTTGAGTTTCCTTCGCCGCTTTTCACAATTACATTTAAAATGATGTTTTTTGTATGTTTTTTTTATTATTATGTTGTATTACATTGTTCCAAAATATAGGAATACAAAAAAGAGAAGGATTCTCATTTGGTCTCCTCGTTCTCATAGTTCTCTTTCTCTTTCATTATAATTTGCTTTAGTTTCTCTTTATATCTCTTTTTCTCTCTTTCTCTCTCTTTTTCTCTGAGAGATGGAGAGACAGACAGACAGAGACAGACAAAGATAAACAGAGACATACAGAGAGATACAAAGACAGACAGAGAGATACAGAGAGATGGAGAGACAGACAGACAGAGAGATACAGAGAGATGGAGAGACAGACAGACAGAGAGATACAGAGAGATGGAGAGACAGACAGACAGAGAGATACAGAGAGATGGAGAGACAGACAGACAGAGAGATACAGAGAGATGGAGAGACAGACAGACAGAGAGATACAGAGAGATGGAGAGACAGACAGACAGAGAGATACAGAGAGATGGAGAGACAGACAGACAGAGAGATACAGAGAGAGATAGAGAGAGAGAGAGAGAGAGACAGAGAGCTAGAGAAAGAGTACGCAAAAATGTCTCACGCGCTTTTTGTCCAAAGAATACAGACAGAGAGAGAGAGAGAAAGAGATAAGAGAATATAGAGATAGGCGAGAGAAAAAGAGAGGGTGAGCGGGAGAATGGAATGAGGCGAACAGACAGACAGTAAGGGGCAGTGATAGAAAAACGAGAGAGAATTTATTTACATACAAAATAAAGCATGTATATTTTCTAGATCCATTATAGATGTATATTACAAAAACTAATGTTATATGTCAAATATAATCTCAACGATACCTGTCATATAAGATTGTTACATATAATCTACATTTATTGTCTCTCTTTCTGTCTGTCTGTCTGCATGTCTGTCTCTCTAGACATGCAGACAGACAGACAGACAAATAGAGAGACAGACCGAAGAAAGACCATCGGTGGCGTCTAAATTTTTAGGCAGACAGGAGGTTAAAAAAAAAGATCGACAGAAGGTTATGTGACTATTTGAACTACTGTAGGTTTCTCTAAAATGATTGTGTTAAAGGCAAACCAGTCAAGTAAAATCAAGACTATTTAATGCATGTACGAAAAACTTATTGCAATAATTTCCATGTCGAATTTTCACTATTAAGGTAAAACCCAAACTTAAGTAACTAATAAATGTTGACAGTCAGTGCTGTCATTAAAGTTACCTATTTCACTTTTAAATTCAGATAAATTGAATACTTTTTTCTTTGTCATGAAAGGATACGTAATAAATAAAAGATAATCATAAAGAGACTTAGGTGAGACTTATTTGAAATGTTGGATTTCTGTACATGTTTTCTTTGCTTAAGGTAAAATGGAAAAGTTTCACTCTTCTTCGAATATTTCCAGCCCTCAAAATACAAGCATTTGATATTTATGTAGTACTTTTAGCATGTATCGAACAAAGGACCTCCCAAATAGAAGTCGAACCCTCTACAACTAATCAAATGCATCCATAAGTTTGTGAAGTACCTCCCCACCACATCTTGAATACCCTAACTCTAGATTCTAAAGATGGCCACATTGAGCTAACCCTGATGGTCAGTCGAATTCCTTTGGCCGCCCAGAGGATAATTTGGGTGGGAGGAAAATGGCGACATAACTGCTGGGCTAAGTCCGTAACCAGCGGAGATCGAATGGCGATACATAGTTATTATAGTGTCTTGATTGATGGCACAAGAACCTATGCTCTCTTCTTTGTCGTGTCTCTTGGCATGGTATATATCGTTTAACAATTCATGTTTGACTCTTCGTTAGCTCTTTCGAGATCGATTATTATAATACTAAGTTATTGTAAGATTATTATATGGTTTCTTTCTGGATTTATTGTTCCTAAAAATTATACCCCCCTCCCCCGCCCCCAATACCCCTCTTCGAAAAAGCATATTTACAAAACAACCAAAATGCAAAAAAGAAATGCATGATAAATATAAATAAAACAAAACTCGACAAGCAATAACAGATCTAATAACCCTACATACATGCTGCAACAACAACAACAACAACAACAACAACAACAACAGCAAGATTAACAACAACAGAAATAACAGCAACAACCACAGCAATACAAAACATAAACCACACAACAAGAATTGCCTGATCAATATCAGCTTATCTTTATCTCTTCCCATAAACTCCGAATATCTCCAATACTATTCTTCTTAGCCCAACCCAGAACATCTTTTCTCTTATTTCTACCCTTACACAAGAAGACTTAGATCTAGTTCTCCGATTCCTCGTGCCGGCTACGCCAAGATAACACAGGCAGATTCTCGGCCGATTCGCGGTGTCCGGCAAAAGGCTAATTTTCGGCCTAAGGAAATGGTGGCATAACTACCAGGGTCCAGCCTGTAACCAGCGGCGATCAAATGGCGATACATAATCCGTGCTACAATCGATGGGGATTTCTGCTATGTCTTCTGGGTGATTTTGTTGGGATAGGCATATCGTCTGCTTTTGTTGGGATGTTTGGTGTTTTTAACTTGGGTGTAGACAGTCTGTGTATCAGTTGGTATTAAGAGATAAAAATTAAAGAATATGGTTGTACTTGAGGTCGAAATAGATTTTTCGTTTAAGATTTTAAAAAGTGGATAACTTATGTAGGAGTTAAAAGGTTGGTGTACATATGTACATGTAAAGATGGATGGATAGATAGACAGAAAACCACAAATTTAGGTAGATAGATCGATAGATAGATGAAAAGATAATGTAGATAAGCAGATGGATAGACAGGGAGATAACGACTAGATATATGGATAGGTAAGTATGAAAGTAGGTAGGTAGATAGACAGACAGTAAGATATATATACAGACAAATAGATAGTTATGCACACAAGTAGATCGATAAACATAGAGGTTTACAGCGTGGACACATAATTATACTACAGATAGACATGCAAGCAAACATAATAAAGCTGGTTATACACATCTGAAATGTTGCCATAGTGACACCCCAACATATTAATGAATCGTTAACTGACCTCTTTTTTGCAAAGCTTGAAAATAATAAATTGTGGTGCTTTGTTTTGGTGATGTTTTTTCTATGAAGATTTTAAGGGTTAAGTTGAAAAAGTCAGATAATTATCATACATGGTTAAAATCAGTCTTGATAGTAACAGAGTCCCGAGCTATATTGGATTTTAAAGGAACAAAGTTACTGGCGTAATTTTAATATGCAAGGCACCAAAATAAAAATATAAAAATAGATATGAAGCACCCACAGTTGGAAGTGTTGTAGTATTTTATCTTAAGCGAAAATAAGCTCTACATAAAAGCTAGCTACATAATGATTTCTGTGCTTGATTTTCTTACACGAGTTTTTGGCAATAACAACTAGAATTCCAGCAGTTCTTACTGTCTCTTCGTGAATTAAGCGTTTCGATTTGTGTAACATTTCGGAAGTGTTGGGTGATATGAATGTAATTTTGTCGATAAAAACATGCACGAACATAAGTTTATTCCGATTTGTGTTAGGACTGAAAAGCTCTACTTAAATGAATTTGGTTTAATGTGTGCCGATAGTGCTAAAATAAAGTATCCGCACTATTTCATAGGCTCTTCATTTTAATTTCATGATATCTATTCTGTTGTTTTTGTTTGATGTTTTTGTTGTTGTTTCTGTTCGTGGTGAACCTGTTATTCTTGTTGTTGTGAATGTCGTTATGTGGTTGCTCCGTTGTTGTTGTTGTTATTGTTTTTGTTCTTGTTGTTCTGTTTCTTCTTCTTCTTCTTCTTCTTCTTCTTCTTCTTCTTCTTCTTCTTCTTCTTCTTCTTCTTCTTCTT